>JAUJYZ010000396.1:80000-189443 GCA_033675265.1 Actinostola sp. cb2023 | reverse complement strand
CCGCGTATCTTGTGTCTGTCATCCTCATTTTATCAGGTGAGTAATTCCCAGTCCCCCGTTCCCCCCGTCCCCCCGTCCCCCCGTCATGGAGACCATTTCAAACTTCAATTCTAAAAGTTATTTTGTCATATATCACTTATTGTTCTAGCTAACTGTCGTTGCTGGCATAATGGATGGACCTTTTCCGCAAGATGGTTTCTATTAAAACAAGTCAGGCCTGAATAAAACAATGTTTCTAATAATGCTGGGTAACTATCACGTGGTTGCATATACTTGATGGCAAATCTGTTATTCTTTTCATGATGTTTGCATACATATCTTTATTTGTTTGCATCTATCACTAGTGTTTTATACAGACATTTGTGAAACTTTCTGACGTGCAATAAATACATGGTTTTATGATTGTTTTTACGTAGACTATGCAATAGTTGCTGTTTTTCTGGCGTGTTTTATTGCTATGCTACAGCTCTTCTTTTTCTTACGAAGTCACAGGTAAATAATTCAAAGTAATAGCATGACATGAGGGTGATTAGCGATTAAATGTCCCCGAAAGCCGAGGGAGGTTTAGTACTAAACGAACGGGTCCTAAACCTCCCGAGGCTCGAGGGGACATTTTTAAAATCACTAATCACCCTCATGTCATGCTATTACTTTGAATAAAACTACTCTTTTGGAAATACAGCAATTTCAAAAAACGTTGATACTGAATATAGTGTATTCCAGACCGAAATGCATTATGGGACTTGTGTTTTATTGTCCTAAAGTAATATAAATAATAATAATTTATTTTATTTTTTGTGTATTCCATCAGAAACAATATACTAAGCTCCATATGGCGAACAAATCGCTGTATATTTTACTTTTTATTTCAAAATAACGAGGCCCGCACTAGGAATGCACTATTCAGTATGCAGTATTCAATTTTCAACATTTTTTGAAATTGCTGTATATGTTAGTTTTAGTACGATGCATAAATTATAGAGTATTACAAAGATGCTGATTTGCGGCATACTTTATGGAATATGCCTTTGTTAAATGACACAGTGTAATTGAAACAGCATTCATAAATAATAGAGACTCTAGTTATTCTTTGCGCATGTGTCTAGTTATTCTTTGCGCATGTGTCTAGTTATTCTTTGCGCATGTGTCTAGTGTCTAGTTATTCTTTGCGCATATCTCTAGTTATTCTTTGCGCATGTGTCTAGTTATTCTTTGCGCATGTGTCTAGTGTCTAGTTATTCTTTGCGCATGTGTCTAGTTATTCTTTGCGCATGTGTCTAGTGTCTAGTTATTCTTTGCGCATGTCTCTAGTTATTCTTTGCGCATGTCTCTAGTTATTCTTTGCGCATGTCTCTAGTTATTCTTTGCGCATGTCTCTAGTTATTCTTTGCGCATGTCTCTAGTTATTCTTTGCGCATGTCTCTAGTTATTCTTTGCGCATGTGTCTAGTGTCTAGTTATTCTTTGCGCATGTCTCTAGTTATTCTTTGCGCATGTGTCTAGTTATTCTTTGCGCATGTGTCTAGTGTCTAGTTATTCTTTGCGCATATCTCTAGTTATTCTTTGCGCATGTGTCTAGTTATTCTTTGCGCATGTGTCTAGTGTCTAGTTATTCTTTGCGCATGTGTCTAGTTATTCTTTGCGCATGTGTCTAGTGTCTAGTTATTCTTTGCGCATGTCTCTAGTTATTCTTTGCGCATGTCTCTAGTTATTCTTTGCGCATGTCTCTAGTTATTCTTTGCGCATGTGTCTAGTGTCTAGTTATTCTTTGCGCATGTCTCTAGTTATTCTTTGCGCATGTCTCTAGTTATTCTTTGCGCATGTCTCTAGTTATTCTTTGCGCATGTGTCTAGTGTCTAGGTATTCTTTGCGCATGTGTCTAGTGTCTAGTTATTCTTTGCGCATATCTCTAGTTATTCTTTGCGCATGTGTCTAGTTATTCTTTGCGCATGTGTCTAGTGTCTAGTTATTCTTTGCGCATGTGTCTAGTTATTCTTTGCGCATGTGTCTAGTGTCTAGTTATTCTTTGCGCATGTCTCTAGTTATTCTTTGCGCATGTCTCTAGTTATTCTTTGCGCATGTCTCTAGTTATTCTTTGCGCATGTGTCTAGTGTCTAGTTATTCTTTTGCGCATGTCTCTAGTTATTCTTTGCGCATGTCTCTAGTTATTCTTTGCGCATGTCTCTAGTTATTCTTTGCGCATGTGTCTAGTGTCTAGTTATTCTTTGCGCATGTCTCTAGTTATTCTTTGCGCATGTGTCTAGTGTCTAGTTATTCTTTGCGCATATCTCTAGTTATTCTTTGCGCATGTGTCTAGTTATTCTTTGCGCATGTGTCTAGTTATTCTTTGCGCATGTGTCTAGTGTCTAGTTATTCTTTGCGCATATCTCTAGTTATTCTTTGCGCATGTGTCTAGTTATTCTTTGCGCATGTGTCTAGTGTCTAGTTATTCTTTGCGCATGTGTCTAGTTATTCTTTGCGCATGTGTCTAGTGTCTAGTTATTCTTTGCGCATGTCTCTAGTTATTCTTTGCGCATGTCTCTAGTTATTCTTTACGCATGTCTCTAGTTATTCTTTGCGCATGTGTCTAGTGTCTAGTTATTCTTTGCGCATGTCTCTAGTTATTCTTTGCGCATGTCTCTAGTTATTCTTTGCGCATGTCTCTAGTTATTCTTTGCGCATGTGTCTAGTGTCTAGTTATTCTTTGCGCATGTGTCTAGTTATTCTTTGCGCATGTGTCTAGTGTCTAGTTATTCTTTGCGCATATCTCTAGTTATTCTTTGCGCATGTGTCTAGTTATTCTTTGCGCATGTGTCTAGTGTCTAGTTATTCTTTTGCGCATGTGTCTAGTTATTCTTTGCGCATGTGTCTAGTGTCTAGTTATTCTTTGCGCATGTCTCTAGTTATTCTTTGCGCATGTCTCTAGTTATTCTTTGCGCATGTCTCTAGTTATTCTTTGCGCATGTGTCTAGTGTCTAGTTATTCTTTGCGCATGTCTCTAGTTATTCTTTGCGCATGTCTCTAGTTATTCTTTGCGCATGTCTCTAGTTATTCTTTGCGCATGTGTCTAGTGTCTAGTTATTCTTTGCGCATGTCTCTAGTTATTCTTTGCGCATGTGTCTAGTTATTCTTTGCGCATGTCTCTAGTTATTCTTTGCGCATGTGTCGTTATTCTTTGCGCATGTGTCTAGTTATTCTTTGCGCATGTGTCTAGTTATTCTTTGCGCATGTCTCTAGTTATTCTTTGCGCATGTGTCGTTATTCTTTGCGCATGTCTCTAGTTATTCTTTGCGCATGTGTCTAGTGTCTAGTTATTCTTTGCGCATGTGTCTAGTGTCTAGTTATTCTTTGCGCATGTGTCTAGTTATTCTTTGCGCATGTCTCTAGTTATTCTTTGCGCATGTGCTGTGAAGAAGAAAGCACTACGAACAGTAAATACTCGCTCATTTATCATGAATGTCTTTTTATTGACATTATTTATTTATTTAGATTCTTGATCAATGCCTAGTATTGGCTCATTGCCATAGAATCAATTCTTCGAAGTAGCGTGCAAGAAATAAAGCTTCCTCAACCTTAACCTGCGAATACAGCCGCTTTCTTTTACGCTAAAAAAGCGGCTGTACTCGCAGGCTACCTCAACCTTCCATTTTTTTTGTAAATTTATGTGCTAGTTTTCATTCGGGCTAAACGTCCTTAACCAGGGTGTGAAAATACATTTGCTAATCGTCATATCAACGGCTGTTACAAACAGAGTCACCCGTATATAAACATGCGCGCGCACTTTCTTATCAAATGGCCGAGGATAAGTTGGTTTGCCGTGGTGTGGACTCTTATCTACCACGATTTAATTTGGAACCACTTCATTATTATATTGTATAGTTGATGGTCTTGTCAACTATACAATAGTAGACTTCAGAAATGTGTACGCAATCGATCGTTCCCTGCGTTAGTCTGATCTTGGTTCGTTAACCACGCTTCAAGGAAGAGCCTCTGCCTGTAATTATTTCCCTGTCCATAAAAATGTCCTGTTTCGTTGCTGTGCTGTGCTATTTTTGAGTTTGGGTGGTTGTGAGCAATGGCTCCTCTGTGTTCCGAAGTTCTTCATGTTCCGGCACGTACCGATCGACCTCAAGTGTTGTAAAATACAAATTACAAATATTATGTTATCAATTAGTGAGCGATATGCAGAGGGAATTACTCTGCCAATGACCCTATTAAATATATTATTATTGTTCTTAGTTATGTGGCAGGATTCATGCCATTTTCTATGGTGCCACCTTTGTTTGTTCTTCTTTCAAGATCTTGGTTTTGCTCTACACAAATTATGTTACGAACAATAATTATTAATTATTAGCAAAAAATATTATTGTTATTATATTTCCGCTTATACACTGTATTTAACGTCTTTGCAGGGCTGATGTGATAAATTCCTACAAGACAAGAAGAGGTCGTCTGCTGCCAAACGAAATTCTTCATCCTAAAATGCTTGTGGTTAGTATATACAGCTCATACTCCCTCCCTCCCTCCCTCCCTCCCCCCTCCCTCCCTCCCTCCCTCCCTCCCTCCCTCCCTCCCTCCCTCCCTCCCTCCCTCCCTCCCTCCCTCCCTCCCTCCCTCCCTCCCTCCCTCCCTCCCTCCCTCCCTCCCTCCCTCCCTCCCTCCCTCCCTCCCTCCCTCCCTCCCTCCCTCCCTCCCTCCCTCCCTCCCCTCTCTCCCTCCCTCTCTCCCTCCCTCCCTCCCAATCATAGTCCTCTGCTCTTTCATTGTACATTTTCTTTCATTCTTGATCTGACAGGGCAAAAGTCTCCGGTATTGTGGATATCAAATTGCATACACAGCAATTGGTTAGTACTTTTTCTATTTCTGTCATGTCTTTGTCATCGCAGTTATCATTATTATTCACCTGTTCTCAGTGTTAAGCAGTAAATATTCAAATGAAAAAATAAATAATTATCGTTGTATTACCATACTTTTATAAGTACTAGTTACTAGGTTAGTGCATGTTTGATTGATTCAAGTTATAAAGAATTGTAATTTGGTAGCCTGCGAATGAGCCGCTTTTTGTGGCGAGCGTATCCGCAGGCTAGTAATTTGGTGACGTCATTTTGTTTTTAATTTATTATACAAAAGCGCCCTTGTGCTAATTATTAACATTTTTAATCTGGCAAAATTTCAGAAAAGAGTGCTGCTTGAAAAAATATAAATATTTAAAGTTACGGCAAAACAATCAACTGATGTCACCGAATTAGCATAACTCGCAATTGCGAAGCTTAAAACACAAAATACTGAAATATCCCATATCAAGAGAAAATTAGGTAAGAGAAGGAATCCCTGGTATTGGGGTCTTGACCCATCATGTGCCCCGTTAATGCTATTTTTAGAATCAATCTATCTTTAGAACGGAACGTGATTGGTCAGATCATATAAGGCGAGGTCGCGGAGGCCGTTACGCACGGTTTTGAATCAGGTTTTGAATTGAGCGAAGTCAAGCGAAGAAAATCTTCTCAACTTAGCGAAGATTTTACAAATTTTTACTTCGACAACTCAATAAAGGATTTTACCAAATTATCCTTTTGGGATTTGACTGAAATTATTGTGAATTTGGGACACTTGAGACGATTCTAAATAGAGGAAAACAGCTTCAGTTTGCCGTGTCCTTCGACAGAGAAAACCGATAATTTGTTGTAGCCGGCGTCTTGTAGGACTGCAGATGGTTGAATTAAATTTTCATGTCCACAATATGGCTGGTACTTCAAGGTTTTGGTGATGTTGGCTCTTGTATAGTTTCCTTCGTGTTTTCCAACCTGAGAATAACGCTTGGACTTCGTAATTCAGTGTTGAATACAAGTGCCGGTAAGACCACTTTAACTTTAGAGTTTGTTTTCGTGATTGCTTTGACTTTGATCGTTGTGTAGTTTATATTTGTAGCACCTTAATTTTGCTCAATTCGCCTGAGTATTCGTAAAATCCTTCAATGAATCTTAGATAATTAAATTGTGGCCTTTTCTCAGAGAGTTGACGATATTGTTTCGCTCATGCAGTTTTGTATTTGTATTCAGTGCAGACTTTGCATGTAAACATCATAGAAATCGTGCGACCACTGCTTTGTTATCTTGGAGCAGAAGCTGTGTAGTATTTTGCTTTTCTTTTTACTGCGGTTCTCAGTATTATGCGAACTCAGACATTCAAACAGTCGGCTGGACTTGGTTTTTCGCTACCCGTGAATCAAATTCAAAACTCAAACGAATTCCAAACTAAATACATTCTTCGACCAAATGATCCATAATTTAGCTCAAAATCATATTTGGTTTCCATTTGGTGGGTCGACCTTCTGACTTTTATTTTTAAGTTTACTGATTTTTTATGTCGATTGACGGCAGCGAAAAACCAAGTTCCAGCCGACTGCTTGAATGTCTGAGTTCGAATAATACTGAGAATCGCAGTAATGACAACAAATAAAAAGTTTTTGAAAGGAAAAACCAAGGTAAGGTTGAGTATTTTAAAATTCTACAAGTCAAGAGTGGTTGCGCGGGCATGGTAACTAAAGCTAAAAATAGCTTCGATCTAAAAATAGAATTAACGGGGCACATGATGGGGTACCAGGGATTCCTTCTCTTACCTCATTTTCTCTTGCCCATATGTAATCGATTTTCAAAATAACCACAAGTGGAGTTCTAAACAGAATGGCCCCGTGATTAACATACTCAACGACGAGTTTTCGGAAAGTCAATCGGCAACTATTCGTAGATCTGAGCCTGCGATGCATCATGAAAGCGGCACAGAGTGCATGCGCAATAGTGGCCCATTGCAGATTTGACGACCAAACATGACGAAGAACAGTTTGCATTTTTAGCCTCGGCGGGCCTCCCACAGGGAGCCCGCGTAAAAAATGTAATTCATATATGACTTTAATACATACATAGTTTTCTTCTAGGTTTATTTATTCATTTGTTTATTCAGGTTTCGTGTTTATGTTCATCGCCTTGTTTTTCCTACTATCACCTGTGTGGATTTTAAAGATATTTGACGTGTTGACTGGCAGACCAGCTGTACTTGCATTAGTAAAAGCAATCATCCTTCGCTTGCTGTGAGTTTACTTCGTTTGTACTACATAATTAATTGAAAAACGCTGTTTAAAACCCAGGGGTGTCCAACCTAAAACTGCATGCTCGTAGGAAAGTTTGAAAGTATCCCCTAAAAGGTACCAGAATCTCGCGACCTTGTGGGCGTGGCAACATACTTTTTTATCATAATTTTACTTACGGGCACTCAAATACTCAGCCATTGCTTCTGTGGCTACTTATCATTAATAAAAATTATATTTGTTTGCGCGCGTCTTTTTTCGATGGGTTTCCTGTGGTAGAGCGCGCGAGCAATGCGTATTATGTTGGGCTCTGTTTCAAATAATATAGTCGTTTTCGTATGAGTGGGAAACCTACGATACAGAGTTACGGTCACGGTATAGCCTGCGTGGCGGCCCAAAGGGTAGGTTCGGAGTGGAATTGAGGGAGTTGGAGGATTGACTTCTCAGTCGATTCCCCTCCTCTCGTCAGTCGACTCGAAACCGTATGATTACGATCTACTAACAATAATGATCAGTGATGATGATGATGATAAATAATAATAAAATAATAATAATGATGATAATAATAATGGTAATAATGATAGTTGAAATACCCTGAGCTGTAACTAATTACGAGTCTATAACCCCTTAAGGGTACGCTGAGCATCATGTGGGAGTCTCCCTGGCCTGCAGGGTGGCTTAAAAGTATAACTGTAGTATGGATATGTATTAGACGTGAGACTTCAATCAAAGCACTTATTACACGGTTTACTTCTCACTCGCGTAACTGATTACACTTTAATTTGACCTGTCATTATATTATTATAGGCCTTTATTTTTTGCTCCTTTGTTGATATGGATCACTATGATGTTGCTATGTAGGTTTGTCTTCCGTGACAAAACCTACCCAGATCTTACAGTTACCATAGACAACAGGTAAGACTATAGATAGACAACAGTAAGACTAGATAGACAACAGTAAGACTAGATAGACAACAGTAAGACTAGATAGACAACAAGTAAGACTAGATAGACAATAGGTAAGACTAGATAGACAACAGGTAAGACTAGATAGACAACAGGTAAGACTAGATAGATAACAGGTAAGACTAGATAGACAACAGGTAAGACTAGATAGACAATAGGTAAGACTAGATAGACAATAGGTAAGACTAGATAGACAATAGGTAAGACTAGATAGACAACAGGTAAGACTAGATAGATAACAGGTAAGACTAGATAGACAACAGTAAGACTAGATAGACAACAGGTAAGACTAGATAGATAACAGGTAAGACTAGATAGATAACAGGTAAGACTAGATAGACAACAGGTAAGACTAGATAGACAACAGGTAAGACTAGATAGACAACAGGTAAGACTAGATAGACAACAGGTAAGACTAGATAGACAACAGGTAAGACTAGATAGACAACAAGTAAGACTAGATAGACAATAGGTAAGACTAGATAGACAACAGGTAAGACTAGATAGACAACAGGTAAGACTAGATAGATAACAGGTAAGACTAGATAGACAACAGGTAAGACTAGATAGATAACAGGTAAGACTAGATAGACAACAGTAAGACTAGATAGACAACAGGTAAGACTAGATAGACAACAGGTAAGACTAGATAGACAACAGGTAAGACTAGATAGACAACGGTAAGACTAGATAGACAACAGGTAAGACTAGATAGACAACAGTAAGACTAGATAGACAACAGGTAAGACTAGATAGACAATAGGTAAGACTAGATAGACAACAGGTAAGACTAGATAAACAATAGGTAAGACTAGATAGACAACAGGTAAGACTAGATAGACAACAGGCTAGGTAAGACTAGATAGACAACAGGTAAGACTAGATAGATAACAGGTAAGACTAGATAGACAACAGGTAAGACTAGATAGACAACAGGTAAGACTAGATAGACAACGGTAAGACTAGATAGACAACAGGTAAGACTAGATAGACAATAGGTAAGACTAGATAGATAACAGGTAAGACTAGATAGACAACAGGCTAGGTAAGACTAGATAGACAACAGGTAAGACTAGATAGACAACAGGTAAGACTAGATAGATAACAGGTAAGACTAGATAGACAACAGGTAAGACTAGATGAACAACAGGTACGACTAGATAGATAACAGGTAAGACTAGATAGACAACAGGTAAGACTAGATAGACAACGGTAAGACTAGATAGATAACAGGTAAGACTAGATGGACAACAGGTAAGACTAGATAGACAATAGGTAAGACTAGATAGACAACAGGTAAGACTAGATAGACAACAGGTAAGACTAGATAGACAACAGGTAAGACTAGATAGACAACAGGCTAGGTAAGACTAGATAGACAACAGGTAAGACTAGATAGACAACAGGCTAGGTAAGACTAGATAGACAACAGGTAAGACTAGATGAACAACAGGTAAGACTAGATAGACAACAGGCTAGGTAAGACTAGATAGACAACAGGTAAGACTAGATGAACAACAGGTAAGACTAGATAGATAACAGGTAAGACTAGATAGACAACAGGCTAGGTAAGACTAGATATAGACAACAGGTAAGACTAGATAGACAACAGGTAAGACTAGATACAGCTCAATACTAGTAGTAGTAAACTGTCTTGCGTAAGGAAAGGCAGGATGTGGCCTTTCATTTGATGTTATAAAACGTATTTCAATAGCGAGAAAGAACGTTCAGGACCTGGAATTTGTTCGATTGCGATCCGTTAGAGTAGGCTCCGCTGTAACAATAGAACAGAATAGAATAGAAACTTTATTTCACGAGAGTAACATATAATATAGTAGAACAACCTACGCCATTTTACAGCAGTGTGTCAGGCATTTTTTGGATGTGTGTAGAACGTTCTTACTTGAAAAAACGCGCGCTCTTCAAGGATTACGATATGTAACGACCTGCACCCGAAATTGCGGCAACTACCTCTGCCCGCTCCCAACATCCCGTGCGGTATATAGCTATATGTAGCTACAATGGTTTTATATTCGTTATCAAATATTCTTGTTTTTGTTTACCATACAGGCGTTTCTATGACATCATATCGTATTTCTTCTTTTTCCTCAATATCTTGGTTGGTCTTGTGTCAGGCCTTTTGCGTGTCGTAAAGGGTGCAGCGCTTGGATTGGTCTTCCTGTGTCGACTTGACCGAACATCCATGATGACTGGTTATAGAAAATGGGACACCGGTAAGGTTACCTACCATCATGCAATGCGCACTGTAAGATAGTAGGCTACCTCGAACACTCAGGGGTCAGGATCAATACAGTTAACTCTCCAATTCTTGGTGGGTGAGTGACGTCATTGGAAGGTGTCCGTAACTGGAACTGGCCGCTGACAGGAGTGTCCGCACTCCTATCAGCAGGGAGTGCTGAAAGGGAAGGGAAGGGAAGGGAAGGGAAGGGAAGGGAAGGGAAGGGAAGGGAAGGGAAGGGAAGGGAAGGGAAGGGAAGGGAAGGGAAGGGAAGGGAAGGGAAGGGAAGGGAAGGGAAGGGAAGGGAAGGGAAGGGAAGGGAAGGGAAGGGAAGGGAAGGGAAGGGAAGGGAAGGGAAGGGAAGGGAAGGGAAGGGAAGGAAGGGAAGGGAAGGGAAGGGAAGGGAAGGGAAGGGAAGGGAAGGGAAGGGAAGGGAAGGGAAGGGAAGGGAAGGGAAGGGAAGGGAAGGGAAGGGAAGGGAAGGGAAGGGAAGGGAAGGGAAGGGAAGGGAAGGGAAGGGAAGGGAAGGGAAGGGAAGGGAAGGGAAGGGAAGGGAAGGGAAGGGAAGGGAAGGGAAGGGAAGGATGGAATGAAAAGAAAGAATGAGGAAGATTGTCAAGGCTTTTAGTTTAATACTTAAAACATCCATAGACCGAATGCAATAATGGCGTCCAATTTCAATTGCCATTATTCTGGACTGACTATTATTATTACTATAGCCTCTCATACAGGTGAAAATGCTTTTGTGTTTCCACATGAACACGAAGTTTAGTCAGTCCAGAACAATGGCAATTGAAAGTGGACGCCATTATTGCATTCGGTCTATACTTATTTATTATTATTAAAAGTGTTTTTTTCTGTTTGTTGTTCCTGAATAGGTTACATGGCTTATGTTGGCTTTCTTAACGTCCTGGTAGCATTCAAGCACCCAGTCATGCTTTGCTTCTGTCAGCTATTAATCGAGGAAAGACGCAGGCGATATTCAGGTAGTCTTATTAGCCGAGCGCGAGGTCCGTACGGGAAGTTTTCGCACAGCCTTATGGCCCAAGCGCGCCGAGCAAGCGAGGTTAATAAGATATTTATTATATAGCTTTTCCTTACTTTTCTGTTTTCAGCGGGCCGTACGGGAAGTTACGGCCCGCTAATTGACCAATAAGAGCGCGCGTATAGTATCTGTGGTATATAAGGAGTTTTACGTCCCTGCTGCAGCTAGATTCAAAAAAAGTTAGTAATATTGTCCCGTACGTGCGACATTCCGCTCGATCGCCAAGCTGTGTAGTAGAAAAAACGGATGTCTTCAATAAATACACTCCCCTACAAAATATATTTTAATAAAACTATTTATGTATATAGGCTCTAGTCCTGAACGTCCTCGTGTATCATCTAAGGCTCTCAACCGTTGGTTCCTCGCTGTATTTCTAATGCGTAATCCAAGCCTTGTTCACTACAGAAGACAACATGTGTCAGATCCAGCGATGAGACTCTCTCGCCCTACTGAAATGACACATATTGTCTTAGAGGAAACAACCAGGCCAATAGAACATTTGCAAAGTACTACTAGTAACTACTAGTGACAGTTAGCAGGTTAGATAATGCTAACAACCAGGCCAATCAAGAACATTTGCAAAGTACTACTAGTAACTACTAGTTAGTTAGCAGGTTAGATAATGCTAACAACCAGGCCAATATAACATTTGCAAAGTACTATAGAGTTAGTGACTACTGGTTAGTTTAGTTTATATTTAGTTAGTTAGTTTATATAGTAGGTTAGCCTGATAATGCTTATAACAACCAGGCCTGAATAGAACATTTGCAAAGTTAGTACTACTTAGTGACTACTAGTTAGTTAGCAGCCGGGTTACATATTGCTAACACTAAGTGTTGCATGATGGTGAGTTATATATAATACCGTGTTTCGTCACGCTAAACGTTGTCGTTCCCGTGAAGGTCAAACTTTCAATAAGTTAATAGCGGGTTAAAGTTCTCCATTGAGTTACAAAACCTTTTAAATTTTGTTTTTATCAACTATATCGATCGCTTCACGTTATTATTATCTTCATTCTTTTTTCTATGATATTCTTTAAGATCAGACATACACACCTATTTCAAAAAACGTGGCGATCTGAGATGGATGATCTGAGATCAAGACGAATTATGGGAAACTGAGAGTATTTCGTTAGTGCGAAATTCATTCATTCGACCTCAAGCTTGGAATCACGCTTGGTGTTAGCCTGCGTGGCGGCCCAAAGGGTACGGATCGGAGGGACTATGGATCGGAAGGGATCGGAGAGGGAAGGGGATATGGTGGAGGTTACGTGAATTTAATTTTACTAATCCGTTCAAACACTGACCGAGTATAGCTTTCTATAGCTGTTTTATCTCTTTTTGTTAAAATGAGTTTCAGATCATCCAATTCAGATTGACCGTTTTCTTCAACGTTTTTCAGTTGAAATAGGTGCATGTATATTATATAGTCTATTAGTATTATTTTACTAGGCAATCTATTTCTGTTATTCTAAGTCAGTAAAGACTATTCTTTTCAGGGCCAGGATTTTCTTCCGAGGAGGGGGTGCAGCGCGGTTAGACACAATAATTATTATATATGTAATGTGATGCGCATTTATATATGTAATGTGATGCGCATGCGCACAAAAACAACAACACACCAGCACCCCTCCCCTAAATCCCCCCTGACTTGTTTAACTAGTTTTCTCGTAACTACTGGATTGTCTTAGTTTTTTAGTTTGCATATTGTTATTCATTATGTAAGAGCATCGAGCCTTGTATAATGCTCCTATAACATATATTATTATTATTAAATTGTAAGCACATAAACACCCATAACATATATAGCATAACATATATAACATACCATCTTGCATGATGGTTCCCTGAAAAGGGTGAAAGGTGCGACCCTGAAGGATCATGGGGGTTTCTATTTGCAGCCATATTCTTCATGAACGTCTTGTACTAAAGAACATTGTGTTGAAACAAATTCAAGTAACATTCAAATTGAGATGGCCGAATTTTGTTATCAAAATGTCAGGGAATTTGGGTAGAAAGACTTGGTAAACAGTATTTCCCATGATTCTCTGGGGTCACACATTTGTGAGTCAAGGGGCCGGCTTAGATAGCACACGATCATTCCTCTCAGTACCATCTCAAAGTAACGAACAGCCCAAAAATGTTCCCACCCCAGTGACTCAGAGCCTATGTTGTTTACAGACTTGAAACAAAAACTTGAAACTTTACTTCAGTTGGGTTTGGCGAGTTGTATTCTTTCAACCCACCTTTTCTGAAGAAATCAGTTTATAAGGTAGCATTGGTGATTATTTTGTAAGTTGATGTGGTTGATAATAATAAAGTTTTTTTAACCATTTCCTTGTGGTGTGACAGTATATATCCGTATCATTGCTAAAACATGCTTTGACAGCAAATACATTTTATTGATTAATATGTTGTCATATTGTAATTCAATAAACCGTAGATTCTTTATTTAAACTGATAAAACCAATCAGCAATCTACAAGATTAACTGGTGTCAGATCATCTGTACTAGATTCAAAATGTCATATTAACTATATAGCCAAGAAAAAAACGCATTTCCTAATGGTGTCTTAGTAAAGCATCAGGTTTTCTAGGTTACATCACATCATTCAGTGCATGGTACACAGTGTGTCTTCCCACCCATGTGGGTTCTGGTAAGTACAACAGATCTGTGAACCTATTTGTAGCTTGGGCAAGAGGGAAAGCTGAGGAGAGGGTTGGTGGGGGAAGGGGTGGCAGGGCCAAGCAAGCTACGCAGGTTAAATTGACAGAAATTTGCAGCCATAGACTAATAAATTATTGCATCACTTAAATTGAAATAGAACATTTAATTTTAACTTTATGAGTGCAAATTTGTTGCCACCTATATCTTCTTTTAATTAGTAGTTCACTTCTGCTATAACAATAATCAATGAAGTACAACCTTCATAACTGTTTGTCTGATTGGAAAATAGCCAGACAGCAATCATGGGCATGTTCAGACTTTAACCAATCATAACAAAGCTAAGTTCGATTCAGTCATCTAGACTGGAGTTTGTCTGATAGTGATGTAATCTGTCAGGGTTGGACTTCAATCATAATGGTTGTGAAATGGAAAATATTCAATCTACTCACTTTATTTGCATGAAATCTATTTAATATTTTATGGCGATTGACAATATTTATTAGACTCGTGAAATTAAACAATAGTAAGTTCACCATCAATAATAATTGGTCTGCAAACACAACTGTCACACATCAGGTACTGAGTAAAGCCTCTGAATATGTGGCAGTTATATTCACAGGCCACATTGTACATATATACACCACTTGATAGGGTTGTACTGATTGGCGCGAAAAAGAAACAGTATTAATAAGTTGTAGTCTGTTGCAAGGATAGTATCACCAACATTTGCATCACTACTGCAGATTTCATGACTGTGAAAAATCATAGCAATGCTGACGGCAGACTCATCTGAAATCCTTGGGGAAAAGGTTACTGCACGGCACATCTGTGCTTAATTTTTTTCACAGATTGGATTCTTAGTAATGCATTAAACAATGGTCATTATCTTCATGAGCAACAACTGTCAACACGACGTGTCTTACATTTTAAAAGAATAATTATTGGTAATATTCTCTGCAGTTCTTCCTCTCTGTGTCCCGTATGTCTTGCACATGTAGCTTAGACTCTTGGTTTTGTAAATATAAATGGGGAATATTACTAGCATTCTAGTGTAGTCAATAAACTGTGCAAAAATATTAGGTTTGTCAAAATGATTTTGAAGTAGTAATAGGAGAATAGGGAGATGACTTTGTTGGCTGAAAGGCCACTTCTTCTCAACAGACTTCAAAATATGGAAGTAACCAGAAATATTGCTGATCAAGGACACTCTTACACAATCCTGAATAACTACGGTAGCTAGTATGCCTAAGTTGCAGTTCTTTGATATCAATCATTTGTGTTTCCATGCTTGATTTGCTACTTTCATTAGACCAGCAGTGCTCACCTGCATGTACATGTACATATATCATGTCTCTCCACCAGTCATTCAACTATTCACTTATAAACAGCTCCTTATTCCTTCTTAGTCTGTAGTTTGTAAGTCTTTCAATTCGAGCCATGGACTGAGCTGGAGCACTTCGTACACGACGTCCTATGTGTTGATTTGTTGTATTTGGTGCTCTATCAGAGAATACTGTGGATGTTTGTGGGAGTTCTTTCTTGGGTTTTAATCGGCCCTGATTAAAGATGGAGAAATAAATTAAAGGAGCACTCTCACAGGTAATGCATTGCGCGCCGTGTTATTGTTTACATACGGGATACTACTTAGATTTGACAAGAACGCACGTGAAAAGTTTGCCTTTCGAATTCCGATACGGATCAGCAATGGCAAGTCCAGAGTTCTCCAGAGAAACTCTTCCTTCTCGTGTGGTAAGTAGAAATCTGCCATTTTCGTATCATACGAAAATGTCGTATCATGTTTACGAAAATGTCATATCATACGAAAATGGCGCTGAGGGGTTCAAGGCGCGCAATGTATTATCTGTGAGAGTGCTCCTTTAAGTTAGATAGATAGATGGATAGATAGACTGGTTTAATAAAAATTACATTGCAGTCGTATAGACTGAATTGCGTAATATGAAATTACAAATATAAATAAAGCTAAATAATATATACACCTGTTTTCATAAACGTTGTCCAAATAGAAAATAGTTGTTTGTTTGTTTGTTGTTTAGGAATTAATTATCATATATTAAATATACAACTTGAACCTTGAATTGTCAGCCAGGCCATTGTGCAGAGAGCTTCGTTTACCTCTAGAACTCGCTGATTGAAAACTTGTCAAGCTCGAATACTCTGCTATTGTTATATGCCGTAATGATATGATAATTAATTCCTAAACAACAAACAAACAAACAACTATTTTCTATTTGGACAACGTTTATGAAAACAGGTGTATGTTGAATAGATAGATAGATGATAGATAGACTGGTTTAATATAAGCCTGTTATACATATATATGTACAATTAAATTTGCTTAAAAAAATATGTCCCAGTTCGATATTTATTTACTTATTATAATCATTGCTAAATATATTATGAATAATAAAGGAATCAGAAAATCTCTTTGTTTTTGTAAGCGGAACATCAAACATTCTTTTCTTCCTGAGATTGTATCTTGAAGTTACGAATCTAGATGTTTGAGACATTAATAAAGTCATTATATCATCTATATTCTAGCAATATTCATCTTGCCTTTTACATGCAGTTGCTTTATAGCTTCTTGCATTAATGTTGCATTCATTGTAAAACTTACCTTTTGATCATAATCTGCTAAAAATCCCCAATTCTCTTCCCTAGAATTAAGTCAAAGAGAAAATGTTTACAATAGCACAGTATTTAAGCTTATAAAGTAATAATAATAATAATAATAATAAGTTAATAATAATAAGCTTAATAATAATAATAGTAAGCTTAATAATAGTAATAATAATAATAGTAGCAGCAGCAGCATGGCATAGTAGTAGTAGTAGTCAAATACCCAGTATTAGTATTGACTCTATATAGAAATAATTGACAGAGTGTGTCGAATCAACAAAGCAAAATCAACAGCCATTCAATATCGATATTAGACGTGCGTAAAAATACTTACCATTTTCGAATCATCTTTCGTTCATTCTTACACTCATTCTTCCATATTTCATCCTCCCTAACGACGTCACATTTAGCGTATTCTCTTTGAGAGTAGGTTCTTGGCGGAGCAGATTTCACTCTTTCTTTGATATATTTCGGTGTACATTTGTCGTGGTAAAAACTGGTCGGCGAACTTCGCCATTCAGACTCGGGAAAACGTCCTGCAGACGTTGATCGCAGCCGAGCATTAGCAGAAGACATATCTTATTAGTGTATACAAATTGAAGCCTTATATTTGATAAATTTCTGTGGAAAATTTCAACTTTAGTTTAGACTTTCTTGTCTTTGGAACTCAGACTGACTTTGTGAATGCTTCGAAAGTCATGTGACTTTTGAGGCTTTACATTGTCGCGTAGCAACGAGCAAAACACCTCTTTCGTAGAATCACCTCCCGGTGGGGGATCACGTTCGCACTAATTTCTGGCGAGCATTCTCGTCATCTTTTTATGGATGGTACAGTGGCGCATAAATGCAAAACACAAACACAAAAGCCCAAAAGCAAAAGCCAAAATACTCAAAAGCAAAAGCCAGCACACAAACACTTGAACGCCCAAAACACAAACGCAAAAGCCAAAGTTTTGAGTTTTGTTAGGGCCACAAGTTTATGAGTTTACTTCTATACTGTCACGTGTCACCCTCTTTAAATAAAGTCTTACTTACTTACTTACTAGTTTATGAGTTTACTTCTATACTGTCACGTGTCACCCTCTTTAAATAAAGTCTTACTACTTAGGACCTTAGTGAAAAGCACTTTTAATTAGTGATCTAGGCATCCTCATTAAAAGATTATTATTATTATTACTACTACTACTAGATATACTGACATAGACATAGACTTTATTTTACTCACTACTACTACTACTACTACTACTACTACTACTACTACTACTACTACTACTACTACTACTCACTACTAACTACTACTACTACTACTACTACTACTACTACTACTACTACTACTACTACTACTACTACTACTACTACTACTACTACTACTACTACTACTACTACTACTACTACTACTACTACTACTACTACTACTACTACTACTACTACTACTACTACTACTATCACCACTACTACTACTACTAGATACTGACTGACATAGACATAGACTTTATTTTACTACTACTACTACTACTACTACTACTACTACTACTACTACTACTACTACTACTACTACTACTACTACTACTACTATCACCACTACTACTACTACTAGATATACTGACATAGACATAGACTTTATTTTACTACTACTGACTACTACTACTACTACTACTACTACTACTACTACTACTACTACTACTACTACTACTACTACTACTACTACTACTACTACTACTACTACTACTACTACTACTACTACTACTACTACTACTAGATATACTGACATAGACATAGACTTTATTTTACTACTACTACTACTACTACTACTACTACTACTACTACTACTACTACTACTACTACTACTACTATCACCACTACTACTACTACTAGATATACTGACATAGACATAGACTTTATTTTACTACTACTACTACTACTACTACTACTACTACTACTACTACTACTACTACTACTACTACTACTACTACTACTACTATCACCACTACTACTACTACTACTAGATATACTGACATAGACATAGACTTTATTTTACTACTACTACTACTACTACTACTACTACTACTACTACTACTACTACTACTACTACTACTACTCGGCCTACTACTACTACTACTACTATCACCACTACTACTACTACTACTACTACTACTACTACTAGATATACTGACATAGACATAGACTTTATTTACTACTACTACTACTACTACTACTACTACTACTACTACTACTACTACTACTACTACTACTACTACTACTACTACT
This sequence comes from Actinostola sp. cb2023, assembly GCA_033675265.1. Classification (NCBI taxonomy): domain Eukaryota; kingdom Metazoa; phylum Cnidaria; class Anthozoa; order Actiniaria; family Actinostolidae; genus Actinostola; species Actinostola sp. cb2023. The sequence continues at coordinate 170,539 of JAUJYZ010000396.1, read as the reverse complement.
ACTACTACTAACTACTACTACTAGATATACTGACATAGACATAGACTTTATTTTACTACTACTACTACTACTACTACTACTACTACTACTACTACTACTACTACTACTACTACTACTGCTGCTGCTGCTGCTGCTGCTGCTGCTGCTGCTGCTGCTGCTGCTGCTGCTGCTGCTGCTGCTGCTGCTGCTGCTACTGCTGCTATATTTATTGTAAAGTTTTGGTGTCTCGAGGTACACACGTGCGTATATGCGTAATGGAAGCTACGCCACTGCTACTAAAACACAAATTCAAAAACCAAAACACAAGAGGCATAAGTCAAAACACAAACACTTGAAACGGCCAAAACACAAACGCAAAAGCCAAACTGACACAAACGCAAAAGCAAAACACTACGGAGCAACTGAAGGGACAACTGAAGGGACAACCCTGTTTAAATAAAGGTTTATTCATTCAACCCCCCAACCTGTCTTCCCCCATAACTCACGCGTATGAACCCTGAATTGAATGCGCAGGCCCGGCTCGAATTGTAAGGTCGGCACGTGCTCAGTTTCATGCAACCGAGCAAGAAGCTGACGACCGCAAAAGACTTTGGGAATCTGCTAATTAATTTATTTATCCGTGGTACTTGAGAAGTTATCCCTACGAGCGTTGAATAGCAATCATTTGGAACTATTCGGCCATTTGAAAATGCATGTTGTCAAAATGTCTACGCGTACGGATGAATCAATGAACAAGACGCTCAATGAGCGTACACTCGGGCTTATGACAAGGACAATGTCAGTTGCGTGAGGAGAGACCTGACAATGACTGACAGTTGCGTGACGAGGGAGACTATGTATATACATGTATGTGTCGAGTTCATTTGATTTGCCTTTGACTTTGAGTTCATTTGATTACCTTTTGACTTTGAGTTCAATTGATTTGATTTTGATGAGTTCGTATAAAGGCCCCCTCTCTAGCTTCAGATCCCGAAACGTCGAGTTTGGAATCGAGTTCGAGTTCGGGTTCGAGTTACGGTTCGAACGTCGAATAAAACAAGGACATCTTCTTCAATACAATATCATTTCTCTGACGTCATGACAATCAGTGACAGTTGAGTGACGAGGGAGACCATGTGGCGGGTGAGTATGTACATGATACGTCTTGAGGTTGCATAGGTCAGATGGTTCTGATAAATTCCTGATAACGCCCTCACGTTTGTTTTTGTTAAATATATTTTAAGCGAGCTTCTAGTCCTTCTACCACTTCTAGTCATTGAACGATGAACTAGAATCCTGACCTTTAATAGCTTGAAGATCTACAGCTGCTTTCAAAACTAAGATTCAAATCTACTTGAGTCCTGTGTGTCGTTTGTTTTTTTCTTATCTGCTGAGTAATCTTGAAACTCGATACGATTAAATACGTCGCATACTTTCGTCATTCTTTGACCGGACTACGACGACGACGACTACCGAAAAACGCATTTTATAACTCGGGCTTCCTTCGGAAGTGCCCGAGTAATAAGGAGAAACTTCCCATTGCCCTTTGCGGTCGTCAGCTTCTTGCTTGTTGCTTTCGACCCGGACAACGATTTTTGGAATAGGTATATACAAGAGAAAATGAGGGACAGAGAGTGAATCTGCCAGTCATGGCCTTGGGATATGTGAATCGTAGTTGGGCTATTTTTAGCATGCGGACGTAAAAGAAAACTTACTTCCGTTTCGGTTTGAGTGTCAACGTGGTCATATGTTTTGACTGTTTTGTCGATGAAACCAATTCAAAAATGAAGGAAACTGGCTTTTATTAAGCAGATACTTCGAAAAGGAAAGAGATATACTCAGATTAAAGTGACTCGCTGCGAGAAAATTGGAATTCTTTCGATGAATTTGAGCCCGATACTGAAAGCGAAGACGACGGCTCTGATTGACCTCATATGACATATTTCGAACGAGCAACAACCCTCCGAACTTCAACAGCCATTTCAAAGAAGCTCAGGCGGCAAACAGCGGAGGGCGAACGTTAAAAATAAACTGTATTTATTTCGAAAACGATGGGAATTTCTTCAAAACTCTGCAATTTATAGTCCTTTACGAACGTCTGTTGTGTGCTACGAGAGATTACATAAATAAACTGACAGATTTCTGTCAAATAAATTGAATTAAATTACAACCGTCGTCTTTCAATTCTAATTTTCTCCCAGCGAGTCACTTTAATCTGAGTATATCTCTTTCCTTTTCGAAGTATCTGTTTAACAAAAAACATTTTCCTTCATTTTTGAATTGGTTTCATCGACAAAACAGTCAAAACATATGACCACGTTGACACTCAAACCGAAACGGAAGTAAGTTTTCTTTTACGTCCGCATGCTAAAAATAGCCCAACTACGATTCACATATCCCAGCTTGACCCCCAAGATGCACTCTCTGTCCCTCATTTTCTCTTGGTATATATATATACATACTCTTTATGTTCTATCCAAATCACTAATGTAATGTTCTATCCAAATCACTCTGGTTTATGCACTGAAGAGTGCAGGTTCGCAATAACACCGCGACCTGTACGAAACAGTATTGTATGCAATAAACCATGGAAGTCAAAGAGTAAACGCGTCCAAATCATTACTATATGTATAACCGCTCTACTGTACAGTATAGAGCACTCTAGCGACACGGATAACAAGCTTCATTTGAATCTACATTCGCTCCTACACTGTCGAGCACTCTATGGTATCTGTGTGGCAATATGGATCGTATATCCTTCGAGTATTCAACAAAGAACATACCAACGGCACCAAGATCGGCGTATCTGAAGAGGTTCATTGAGAAATCTGAACTCTTTATGAAACGTATGAGATGGAAGGCCTTATTTTTCCTCAACCCCAAGTCCTCAACTCCTAACCAAGAAACATACGGATTCAACACCGCACAATCTCCACCCGTGATAGAGGAGCTAAGAGAGTTTGAGGACTGTATGATATCTCTTATTCAAAACATCGAGTTTGAGAGCAAAACCAGTGTCTTTCAGGCCAAATTACATCAGGACCTGGAGACTGTGAAACATGACAACAAGCTAACAATTAAGGCCGATAAAACAACAAACTACTACAAGATCGAACAAGAAAAGTACAGCGACCTCGTAAAGACAAACGTCAACAAAACCTACAAAAAGACGAGCGAGGCTAAAGTCCTAAATATTAACAGGGAAGCAAAGCACATCGCCGAAAAGTTTAAAATCGACGACCGTGTAGAAAAACTCGCGGAAAAAGAGGCCTTCGTCACACTGAAGGATCACAAGCCTAATTTCGAGAATAAACCTACATGTAGGCTAATCAGCCCAACCAAGTCTGAGCTAGGACACATCAGCAAAGTAATCCTTAGTAGACTGGTGAAATGCGTCGCAGATTCGACCCAAGTAAACCTCTGGAAGAGCACACGGGGAAGTACTCGAGTGGTACCGCGAGATCCCAAACAAGAGTGAAGGCAGTTTCATCAATTTTGATATTGTCGAATTCTATCCATCTATCACTGAGATGCTTCTAATCAAAGCAATAGACTTTGCAAAACAACACACCATTGTCACCGAGCACGAGAAAGATGTCATCATACATACGAAACGCACCATTGTGTTCAGCAATAGAGACCCATGGGAGAAAAAAGAGAGCAGTACCGGTTTCGACGTAACAATGGGCAGCTATGATGGGGCTGAATCTTGCGAACTAGTGGTTTGCTACATGTTATCCCTCTTACAAACCAAGCATGGCGCAGCTATCGGCCTTTACAGGGACGATGGCTTGGGTTTTTTTAAGGAACCACCGAGAGAAATGGAAAAGATAAAAAAATCTATCTGTAAGATCTTCAAGGAAAACGAGCTGAGCATCACTATCGAAGCCAACAAGAAAGTAATCAACTTTCTAGACGTAACACTTGATCTGAACTCGGAACAATACAGTCCATATATGAAACCCAACAACACCTTGCAGTATGTAAACACCGATTCCAACCACCCACCCACCGTTCTAAAAAAACATCCCGGAGGGCATCAATAAGCGCCTATCGGAAATATCTTCGAATGAGACCGTATTCAATAAGGCCGCTCCCGTATACCAGAAAGCGTTGGATGAAAGCGGACACAATTACAAACTACACTACGTACAAGACCAGCCTAGAGCAGTGAAGAGGAACCGGAAGCGAAACACCATATGGTACAATCCACCCTATGACCGAAATGTGAAGACCAACGTGGGGAAAGAGTTCCTGAGAATTATCGACAAGTGTTTCCCGCCATCCAACAAGCTACATAAGATCTTTAGCAGAAATACAGTCAAGATCTCATATAGCTGCATGCCTAATGTGGCGCGCATCATTGACGGCGACAACAAAAGGAAGCTGGGAAACGACAGGAACACCGACCCGGGAAAAACGTGCAGTTGCCCCAAAAGCGCAGTGTGCCCACTTGGAGGCGAATGCCTAGCTAAGAACATTGTATACCAAGCCACAGTGACCTGCGGGGATGAAGTAGAGTCCTACGTAGGGTTAACGGCGACCGATTTCAAGGCGAGGTATTCTAACCATAAGGCCTCTTTCAAGCACAGCACGAAGCGCAACGCTACAGAACTTAGTAAACATATCTGGCACTTGAAAGAGAACAATCTTGATTACGCCATTAGTTGGAAAATTCTATGCCGTGCTCCACAATACTCGAACGCGTCGAAACGTTGCGGCCTTTGTATTTGCGAGAAGTACTTTATTATTAGTAACCCAAAGGCGGCGTCCTTAAACAAGCGGAACGAACTAGTTAGCAAATGCAGACACAAGGACAAATACCTTTTGAGGAATTTAAGATAATTAGAAAAGACATGTTGTTGTAATGTTCTATCCAAATCACTCTGGTTTATGCACTGAAGAGTGCAGGTTCGCAATAACACCGCGACCTGTACGAAACAGTATTGTATGCAATAAACCATGGAAGTCAAAGAGTAAACGCGTCCAAATCATTACTATATGTACATACTCTTTATGTTTTTAAGTTTTTATTTTGTGTACATATTTCATTCTAAATTTTAATTTTGTATTTTAACTTGCATGTACAGTATATCATGTATATATATATAATTTTTTATTTTATTTTTGTAATTAGTCATAGTTATTGTAATGCGCACTTGATCATTTTATGAAAAGTGCGCAATATAAATTAATAAATTATTAATACTATTATTATAATTATATTATTTCACCACGGAGTCTCTTCATTTTACAATGTTCTCTTACAAGTCAGAGTTTCTTGGTCTTGAACTTTGCACGATTTTAGGACGTACGTCACGGTGGGCATAAATGACCTTAAATCGCTCACTGAAAACGTCCTCTTTTTCCAAAATCATTAATATTTTCAAAAGTCTTCCATGAAATGAAATAAAATTTCAGAGTTTCTTTATTAAAGGTAGTGTGGTATTTCAAACTATTCGTTGGTAAAATCTGACGCAATGATGACGTCATAATAAAAAGTTACAATTGCTGTGAAAATTTAGTTTAAACACAATGATAAAATAAAGTGCATATTTTGAAAGAGAATAACATCTTGTGCACTTCGGTGATCTTTTCATAATGTTCCGATTATTAGAACCTGAGTTATAAGGGATTTAGTGTTTTGATGACGTCATTATTTATGACGTCATCGGTAAAATAAAAAAACAGTTTGAAGGGAGAGAAATCCGTAAAATGACTTTATTTACATTTATTATTGTTTTAGAAGTATTTTAATTCTACACAGTGGCGGGTTTTTATGTTCATTAACTCTCTTAGAGATATTTTAAAATATAGGTGACGTCATAATGACGTGTAACTTTTTAAATTGTTTTTAAAATATTATTTGAACTACTTACGCTCAAAAAATCAAAATTCTAAAATCAAAAAAATGTCCACATGTCATAGTTCTTCCAATACGCTAAGTATGGGGCTAAAATGTTTTCAAACAAAAAAGTTTTACCAAGCAATGTATTTTACCGATGGTTTTGTATGAATTATTTCCCGCCAAATTTTCCCGGGAAAAAATATCAAGTTAAAAATATTCATAACTCTGGTTGCCTTCGTCCAATTTCAAAACGGTTTTCGATTTTAGGCTAGTTATCACGAGAACAACGAAGTAACATCAATTTTGCGATTTTCCTAAAAAATCATATGAGCGATTCTCGACAGCCGCCTCTTTTTTTACCACAGGCAGCCCAAGCAGTATACTTGTACGGCTTTTAAATTAAAATGTCTCGAAATGTAAAAAAAAGCTCAATAAACTGATAGTCACCTTTATTTACAATTATTTTGTGGTCTTTTGACGTTCCGAAGTCACACAGTGCTATTTTTAGCCACAACTGCTTGGGCTGCCTGTGCTTTTACTCATCTCTTTGCATGTATGAGTTCGTTCATATATCGGACTATCTTCGGGATACATCGTGTCTTGTTCGGAAACGGAAACTTGTCTCGTTTTAGCGATTGCACAATACTCGTGGGTGATGTGCAATTCATTAGTACCCCCTCTAGTAAGAGATATAAATTACGTAGTACGCATGTGACCGGCCTCTTTATCTTTCACAAGCAAGACAGTTCGGTGAGGAATTTTGTGAGAAGGAAATTTTGGTTTTATCCATGTGAATCCTTCTCAAAATGTAGTCATCCTCGCACAATCACATCTCGAAGATGTTGTTTATACTAATTTTTATCACCTAAAGTGATATTTGATTGAACTTAGTTAGAAATGCCGGTGAAAAATCGCTTTCAAAAATCCCACCTTGCTCGAAGGTTGCGACTTTCAGAATGTGATACTTTCCACATTTCTTGTAAAAGTTTTCATTTTGAGGCCAAAAAAATGTCAACACAAGATATTAAACAGTTTCCTTGAAATTTAATCGTTCGTGATTTATTTATTTTCTGATTTAAATTGCGAATAACCACGAGGAAACTAGGTTTAGTCAACGTGAAAGAATCTGGTGGTGGTGACGTGTTCCGTGTTATTTGTCGCTAACTTGGTCTAGTTTCCCAAATGAAAGCAACCATCCTTAATACTTTAAACATTTTGAAATTCGAAATTGTTCAAAATGGTAAAGGTTATTTTCTGTTTTCTGTAGCCCTCGGTGAAAATCTTCTGTTATCTGTGTCGTCAACATGCCCCCCAAGAAAGAAGGTGGCAGTAAAAAGGTGAAATTCCATATTAACATCGTCGTCATTGGCCATGTCGACTCCGGCAAATCAACAACAACTGGCCACTTGATCTACAAATGTGGTGGTATTGATAAGCGTACCATTGAAAAATTTGAGAAGGAAGCTTCCGAAGTAAGTACATTTTACATGCAATAATTCCTAGTTTGTCTTCTTTGGCTCGAACTTCGAATGAAGTTATCCAACAGTTCTAATCATATACTATTCACTGGACACATAAATTATAATTCATCACTGAATTCATCAGTACTATAGATTAGTTACCTATTCAAGGTCTTTTGATGTTACTCGTTAGTTATACTAATTTATTGCAAAAATTCTAAACTTCAATTATTATTTTTTACTAGATGGGAAAGGGCTCCTTCAAATATGCCTGGGTATTGGACAAACTTAAAGCTGAGCGTGAACGTGGTATAACCATTGACATTGCCCTGTGGAAGTTCGAAACCTTAAGATACTTCATCACCATCATTGATGCACCTGGTCATCGTGATTTCATCAAGAACATGATTACAGGAACGTCACAGGTAATAATAATAATAATATATTTAAGGTCGATAACGTTACCCAATCTCCCGAGCCAGAGGCTCATGTTAAAAATGTTACAATATATAAATAGTGCCTATATAGGCCAACGAGGTAGATGTTGTTGTCACTAGGTGTTTAATGATGCTAATAAGTAAGCAGCTCAACTAGAATGAAATTGTCAAAGCACTGCCTTTAGAATTCTTGGTGTGCAACCATAAGACCAAAGATCCCTCTATAGAAATAACAAAGACGGAAATGTCATGATGGATGAACCAACAAGTGAAGCTAATGAGTTATTCTTTGTTATTGGGCACCAACATGGCCATCACAATGGCACTCCAAGAATACCCGGTGTAATGTTTAGGTCATAAGAGCCAGTCACCATTCAAGAAAAGTTTTGTGTATATCCAGTTGTCTACTTAGATGTCTGATGGGTGGACTTTGGGGGGTTATCCTGTTGTTTAGAATTAAAAATACAAAGAAACAATGTATTTACCAATTCCCATTACTTGTAGTGGTTGACATTCTTTTAAATTAATTGCAAAATAAATTAATATTCATGCACTCATCAAGCTTTTGCAATTTGGATTTTGGTAGACTGCTGGACATTTTCAGGCTCCTACACAGGAAGCCCAAGTCGGCATGCTTCATTTTACCCAGAGTTCTATGTGCTCCAATCCAAAATGGCCATCAGTAAACAGTTAGGAATATCATTGAATGATCAACAAAAAGCTAGATTGAGACATTTCTATTAAATCATCCAAATCTGCTGATCTTTACCTGCCCAGTTCAGGGTTCTCAGTAGAATTTTGAACAGGCGGCAAAAATATGATCACAGGTGGCAAAAAATTAATAAAGCACACACACAACAAACGTATTGAGAACATGCTATATGATAAATATTCAGTAACCAAATACACTTTTTATGTTTTCATCAAATAAGTAATAAATAATAAGTTTTGCATTGAAATTATAAGGCAAAAAACCGGTAGATGACATTTTCTTACGACTAGTTTCAAAATGCGATAGGTTTATAGTCTTTACAGTGTAAAATTGCTTTGTTTTGTTTTTAATTTGATTTGTGAATATTACGATACTTTTATTTAGCTTTCTATCAAATGTTGGTCCACGCCTAATAATATCCCGGCAATAATATCCCGGCAATAATATTTTTTTTATTAATTAGCACACAAATTACTGGACATCAAAAGTAACTACCGCCGTACTGTCTTGATCGCTCAAAAGAAAAGAAAAATTAAAGAAAGAAAGAAAGTAAGAAAGAAAATCATACACAATCATTTAATTCTCTAAGATCCTTTTCATCGTAAAAAGACTTGGATTACCAAACTAGAAATCACAACTTTGGAGTCATGCATGAGTGCACAGCGAAAAGGAGATTTGCATAAATAAGTTGACATCGCAAAGTCGAGAAAAATTAACTTTACTGGCATGTAAAAAATCTAATCTGCTTTCATCTCTTGAAAGAAACCAACAAGAATTTGTTGAGATCTAACCTAGCCTCCTCCGCAGGCAACTCCTTGGGGTTTGGGGCCGGTTCCAATTCCGATAAAAATTCCATTCCGATAAAGTAGCCTGCGGAGGAGGCTAGATACCGTGAACACGAAAAACTGAAATCTATCGAATCAAAACTTACCGGGGATTCCAACACTTGCATCTTGGTTAGACTTCTTCTTCTTCGTTGTGGGAGACGCTGGCACGAAATATTGCGAGATGGTCGTCGCGTTTAATGCCGTAAGTAATTATTATGCATTTCTGATTAATTCGCTGAGATTTAAAACAATTCTTAGACAGACACACAAACTGATGCATACTTTATTACAAGCGCATTTTCAAAGAAGGTTTTTTTCCTGTAGCTGATATCAGAAAAAAAATTCAACAGTTCAACAAATGTGTATTGAGTACCGTTAGTAAGCGATCGTTTTATATTCCTTTCGGAAAGTCGATTTAATTTTTATTTTAGCCAGAACAGACAGCTACGATCATCCTCACAGCCGGCGGTTTCCGCCGGTTGCCGGCTACTACTGAGAACCCTGCCAGTTAGATACTAAGTTACATCAATTCTGAACAAAATAAAGCAGTCCTGGGGTCAATAAAACCTTTACAACTGTAATTTTCAGTGTAGCTATTGTTTTAGCTGACAAGAACAAGAGCTACACTGTCTTGTAAATTACAGTTGTAAAAGTCTCATTGAATTGACCCCCGATTGTGAAGTAGGCAGTGGTAAGAGGCTGAGTACCCGGCAGTCCTATCTAACCCATGCATGGTCATGATTAGTTAGTTTTATCAACAAAGGAAACCATACCATAGAATTCTGATATAGTAATGGCCTCTGTTGCTTTCGAATTTAGCAGGCCAATGGAGCCACTACTTTTGGGTAGCCATTACTTTCGAGTAGCCATTACTTTCGGGTGGTTAAAAATGTTTGCAAATACAAAACAACGAGATACATATTATGTCAAAAGGTCGTCCACATGCTAAATTCTACGATATTTATTCACAACAATCTACAAGATTATAAAGTAAACTGTGTAACAAATACCAGTATACTATATTTTATACTATACAGTGAAAATTCTAAGTGTTCAATAATACCGTATTATCAGACTGTGTGATCATCTCAATTGCATGTACATGTAAGAGCACATAGTTTCAGGACTGTTACTTAGGGGGGATCGTTACTTTCGGGATTTATAAAGAAAGGCAAAAACTAATGTTACTTTCGGGGAGTGTTACTATCGGAATTCTACGGTATTGCTGAAAAAGATACAGTTCAAATAACAAAAATATATATGTTGTTTCAATGGTAGTAGTAATGTTGTCCATTCTTCCTAGGCAGACTGTGCTGTTCTTATTGTGGCCTCTGGAACTGGTGAATTTGAGGCTGGTATATCTAAGGAAGGGCAAACACGTGAACATGCCCTCCTGGCCTTCACTCTTGGTGTGAAACAAATGATCTGTGCATGCAACAAGATGGACAACACTGAACCACCCTACAGTGAACCCAGGTTTGATGAAATCAAGAAAGAAGTATCTGCTTACTTGAAGAAAGTTGGATATAATCCCAAAACTGTTAACTTCCTCCCAATTTCTGGGTGGCATGGAGACAACATGGTCGAAAAATCAGATAAGGTAATTTTTGTGATTTTAGATCTCATTGGGGCTAATTTTTGTGATTTTAGATCTCATTGGGGCTAAGAGTCATTCATCCTTCAACTTGATCGCCCCACCGCTAAACTGAAATCCTATGGTAAAAAAGCCTTTTCCAAATGAAAAATATTTGTTTGGAATCTGGATGAACCAGATCAAGCCAGTATTTTTAGGCAGTACTGTATTTATATTTTGGATTTAAAAAAATTGAATATTTTGTTTGTTAATTTAGATGGCATGGTTCAGAGGATTTGAAATGTCAAAGGATGCACCAAGTTACCAGGAAAAAAAGATTGGATATTGCATGATTGATGCCCTGGACTGTATTAGTCCCCCCAAAAGACCAACTGACAAGCCTTTGAGATTGCCACTTCAGGATGTGTACAAGATTGGAGGTATACTGTCGTAATTACTAATTAAGCTAATGTTGTTTCTAAGAACTCAACTTCCTCCATTCTGAATAGAGTAGAAGTAGGTTCAATGCATGATTATATTTTAGCTTTTGTGTAGCAAATGTATCTATCTTGAAATCAATCAATCATTTATTTACCATCTTAATGTGGGATGATGTCACCCTTACATCCAAGCCAGAATAATATATAAATTTAATATATATAATTATCAATGAAATATCTATATTTCTCTTCGTTGAAAAATTGATATATTTACATGTGAAGATGACGATAACATTCGTAAAGTAAAAATTATTTAAAAAAAATTGTTTCATCAAATATTATATTTTAAACAGTGGAGATACAAATTTTATCTTCTCGTGTTGAATATCTCTCACTCGTTCGCTGTGCTCACTCTACGAGTGAGCATCAACATTCTATCTCTGCACGCCCATGTAATCTACATCTACATTTATTAAGTCAGTAAAATCCGAGGACATCACACCAACTGTATAAAATAATAATGTAAAAATAATATCCTCTATAAGTATAATAAAATATGAGAAAGTAAAAAGTGTAAATATATTGATAAAAATATAGAGATAGTAATTAATGTTAAATTGAGATTCCTATGGATCACAACTTAACACTGTAAATTTGTTTTCTAAGGTATTGGAACTGTGCCAGTTGGCCGTGTCGAAACTGGAATTCTCAAGCCAACTATGATTGTTACATTTGCTCCTGTCAACTTGACAACTGAAGTGAAATCAGTTGAGATGCATCACGAGGCTTTGACAGAGGCCCTCCCTGGAGACAATGTTGGCTTCAACGTCAAGAACGTGTCTGTTAAAGACATCAAGAGAGGGTACGTTGCTGGTGACAACAAGAACATGCCTCCTAAGAACATTGGAAACTTTGACGCACAGGTAAGAACACTAGAAATTTCAGATATTTGTTGTAGCAATAACTGGAAAATATTGACAACAATTTGCAGTGCTGTGCTAAAAAACGCGACAACCTTTAATGTATTTTAAAGGTGGACTCTGATCAAAATACCTCAATCTTTTAAACCAGCTGAAACTCCGTAATTACAATCTTGAAGCTATCAATAATAACTCTACCAAACGGTTTTTCAAAATTTCAACGGCAAGTGCTATTTTCTGCTCTTTCTTTTTCGAGGTCAGTGAATAAATCGAAAAAACTTGGGAGGGAGACTGGAACGGACGGTAGTGACGTCATCCAATCAACCCAAATATTCGGCTACAAGGCAATCCACAGAAAATCACATTTTATACATTCTAATATTAATTTGATTGCCAAATAGTAAAATATACAATCAAGTTGCTGTGTTCAAGCAACAAATACATCCAAAAGAAGATATTTCACTGCAGAATTCGACGATACCATTATGATTTATAGCGATGTTAATGTATGTACTCTCATGTATTCTCTGACAGTCCGGCTCTTTCGTACGAGCAGGATATAACTCCCAAATATATACTATTCCATATCCTAACTTATAAGAGGATCTAAAATGTACGTTGAAACATCTGGTAAGATTAATTTCGACATATTTATGCCACGAATTCAGTCATCTGAAGTCTCTTCAAGGGCAGGAGTGTGACCGGTATTATATTATGAGTACGTACTATAAACATACGCCATACATGTTTATCATGTTGCATGATGATTGATCTGCTCAATAATTATTTTTCGGTATAAAACTAAAAGAACTTTAATATATCCATGAATCTGATGTATATAAATACTTCACAATTTTAGAATAGTCTCTTAATACTACCAGTAAATATAGTAGTCACGAAATGTACTTCAGCGTGACCCGACTGACCTCTATCAGATCAATCTGCTTTGCACGATTGTCAACACAGCACAGTTGTACGGACAACAGATTTTAAAATCCTATCATAAATATTTTTAGAAAGCAATCTGCAAGAAAACTGTTCATTCTATGTATTTTATTATCAATTTCCAATGATTCTGGTGTTGAAAATTAAAAGTGTCGTAACATATATAAAGTCTGTGTACTCATGACGGCAAAATCCCATACTAAACTCTATAAATGTCATTTACGATATCTTCGCGGGATTTTATACAATACATTTGAAATTTTCCAAAAATATTGCTGAATAATTGCTTTTTCAGATGGCAGTGGTTATTTTTATGTCAAAAGATTCTAGTATCCTGATCTCGAAAACCAGCACTCGTGCATAGAGCGCATTGAAATAGGTGTATTTATTTTAGTTGACATTGTGCTCAAATCTACTTTTCTTTTAGGTCATTGTCCTTAACCATCCAGGTGAGATCCACAATGGATATTCTCCTGTGCTTGATTGTCACACTGCTCACATTGCCTGTAAATTTGCCGAGATCAAGCAAAAAATTGACAGAAGAAGTGGAAAAGTTATCGAGGAGTTTCCTAAATTTGTGAAATCTGGTGATGCTGCCATTGTCAACCTAGTACCTTCCAAAGACATGTGTGTTGAAGCATACACTGAATTTCCTCCTCTTGGCCGTTTTGCTGTGCGTGACATGAAACAAACCGTTGCAGTTGGTGTCATTAAATGTGTTTTCGAGAAGGAAACCAAGGGGAAGAGCACCAAGGCTGCCCAGAAGCAATTGAAGAAGAAGTAGGGTGTCTGCATTTTTTCAAATAAATTGAAGCTACCAAACACTGTTATGTTAGTAACCATCGTGTCCATTTTTATTTCCAAATAAATGTGGAGACAAGTCCATAAAATGCAGCTGTCTTTGAATTGAAATAAATGTTCCAGTTAACATCACACTGTCTGTTATTGTGTGTGATACAGCATAGCCGAACTTTCTGCTAAATGTGCAAATCGATTGCCTTGTACTGCAACATATATATAGTGTTGACACAGCTTTCAGTAATGATTATAAGAGAGATTTAGCAAACATGATGCAAGTTGAAAGGGGATGGCTAAATGTGATATATTTGTCATCCAAAGTTGCGTTCTCGTGTTGCATGGTCGATGCTAAATCTCTCTTAGCTGTACAACTTGTTTGTAGTTTTCTGATTTGTACCTTGGTAGAGTGCTCAAGTGTAAACGCGGCATTAGAAGTGCCAATGAAATTGGACAAGGTGAAACTTTGGCACCTAATTGGCATAAGATCCAAAAACTTGTTGATAAAACCTCTAGTTTGTATTTATGGACAGGTAGGTGATGTTGCACTGGATATCCAAACACCTTCAAGTTTGTTGGAAAAAAAAATCTAGACTGCTGCATCTCATTTTTTCAATCCACTTGTCAGTGTTTCGATATTGGATGAAACACTCTTGTTTGTAGTGAGGACGATCTTGTATCGGATACGGATATTCTTGAGTTTGATAAGGACTTTTACTAAACATTCTGAGGCTTGATGGGACATTTACATGTAAAAAAGAGAAGCAAGTGCAACTAAAGAGTCCAACACATGGGATATGATGTCCTCGACTGTGCGTGAGCAGTAGAGCATATGCACAGACTGGAATTCTTTCTTTTCTCGACTGATATCTTGGAACTCTTTATTTCTTGCCTTAGCCCTGCTTATGTTACCACAGGGAGCCCAAGCATAAATTCAGTAAAAACAAGCGTTCACTCCGTGCCCTGGTGCGATTGAGCTATGGTCTCGTTCCCAGTCCTACTTGATTGCAGATTGTGCTTGGTCATCATAGCTGAACATTTCTCAATGTTTAGATCTGAGATGACTATTATAGTGATCAAATTAGAATTTGGAATCGCCCGCCACTCGACAACATAATACCGGCCAGCTCAGAATTTGTATAAACAACTGGTTAAGACGGTTAACAGTAGCTAGCAAAATCGAGAAAACATACTTAGATTTTGGGGAACTATTTCAGCTAGATATCTTTACGAGAGTGATTTTGACAGCTGAACTTGTCCCTTGACCTCCGATGCTTCCTGATTGGTTTGTGATTTGTAATCTCTCTTGTGGTCAGATTTGTCTCTTTCGCCAAATGCTCGACACCAAACAGAAAAAAAAATACCAGTTGTGTTTTTCCAACTCTTGCCCAGCTTTAGGCCTGGGCACTGGTAAAAATAAAATTGGAAATAAATTATTTTTTCCCCTATGCACCTTTGTTGTCTGTAAAACTTAACCTGCCTGGTGATTTTTTTTCCGAAATTTGTTTTTGGTTAAGTTAACAGACGACAAAGGTGTATAGGGGGAAAAATACTTTATTTCCAATGTTATTTTTTTACTGAATTTATGCTTGGGTTCCCTGTGGTATTACTTAAAATGGTTTTACTAAACCTGTGAAAGAGATATTAGAATGAGCTCGGTGCTATGTCTGTATATCCTACAAATACTCAAAGGTGAGCAGAAAGTGTTTTAGGAGTTTTAATTCAGAGTTGTACTTTTGAAATGTGATGAAGTGTTTTTTCGAATTGTTGGGCATGTGCACTTTCCCTCGGCGTGTCTCTGACGTGATTTGTGATCAAAGTGACTATTATTTCCTTGACAATCATACTAATGGCATGACATTTTGGGTAATAAGGTTTGATAACAGCTGTGGATCTGAGATTTTTGAAACATCCATCCTAAAAACAAAGAAAACAGAGGTATAAATCCCCATATTATTTATTTATAACCACTTTATTTGCACAAATATATACAGATTTATCATCGAGTATCTATCTGTAGATCCGATACAGAATGCAAGCAAAAACAACTACACGGCCTCGTTCCGAAGAGAATAATATCCTGGTAACGAGGTTGCTGGTTATAGAGATGGGCTACCTGTGGTAGCGAGCTGGAAGAGGAGCTGGGTACTAGTTGCCTTGCCGCCATTTTCAAAACGACAAGAGAGTCAACTGAAATCCACACAAAATGTGTTCGTTTGAGAATCCAGAAAACCTGGCCAATGAAATAATTACCATTTTAGCCAGTGCTGATGACAAGGATACTCTTGAGAAGAGTAAGCGAATTCTGTTAGAGAATCAACAACTGCAGCAACTCCAAGAAATCTCGGTGAAAACTGCCATCGAGAAGTTGACCGAAGCAAGCCAAGCTTCGAAGATGAATGCATCGAGTACCAACGACGCTGCTAATATTGATAAAATAGATCAACTTAAGACGGAGAACTCCGCTACTGATCAGAAACTCAAGCAAATTGAAGAAGATCTTCGTAGTTTGGAAAGAGATTGCAAAGACAAAGAGAAGGCCGAGAAACGTTTGATGGGGAAAGATGCAGAAGTTACAAACAAAAAAGTCGACGTTCTTCCAAAAACTAAATATTATTTCAGCCTCTTCAGTAATATCTCACATGTTCGTTGGGATTATAACAGCAAGGAGGATGAGATCAAGGGATTTGTGGCGAGTTTGAATACTGTCAAGCCATTTTGTCTAGATGTGAAGCAAAATTCCAAGTACTTTATTGTGAATTATCTGTGGGACTTGATTGATGCTTAGGAGTTAGGAATAGACATCTTTGTAAACAGTTTTCAAAAGGTAATTAAATAACAATGTTTAATAAGCTTTGCAATGCCTAATTAAGGTCAATTATTCTAAGCTATCAGGCCATTAATGTGCAGCTACATGTATATACCTATGTGAAATCCTTTATTGTACATTTATAATCAGATAATATTAGACTTACATAGTCAATATACAGTATATTGTATGCCCCAAATAATACCATGATCACCTCGGTTTTCATTGTTTCGTGAGGGATATTTCACATCAAACATCCCTTGCGAAATTAAAACTCTACGTCAAGTATCGCTCATGAATAGTAATGATGGATTTAATCAGGAGGGACATTTATATTCCTCATTACTATTCATGAGGACATGCAAGTCAGTCCCTCTCATTGGGACCCTAGAACAAACTCTCTACTTGAGGTGACTCGGGCATTCAAGATGTGGGACAAGGAAATCTACAAAGACCAATGCAAAGGATATTCTATTTTACTTATTTTTTTATTTTTCACACAATGAAGTCCTGTTGGCAATGTTCTCTGTTTTTCAGTATGCTCCACTTCGGCATCTTCAAAAATTAAGTAAACTGACCTTCTGCCATTTCTGATCTGTTTACCTTCAGGTACTCCTTATTAACTAATTTTTCTAACTAAGACTTTTTAAAGATGTGCAACATGAAGCGCATTTTTCAGAGACTACATTCTAATCAAGACTCTTTCACAGAACACTATAATATATTCTCCTTTGCAGTTAACTCAAGCCTATATTTTTGTCCATTTCCTCGGTGATCATGGTTACTATAATGTATTACAAAGTAATCCATGGCACCCTCGGGATATTAGTGATTAAATGTTCCCTTGGCTTCGGAGGACATTTAATCAATAATATCCCACTGCCATGGTATTACTGACAGTTGGTATTACTTATAATGACATTACCCAGTTCATCACACAGTTCAAATACCAAGACAAATTAACGCTGCAAAAGGTTAAACCATATCTTATCTGCCTTCGATTAACGCTGATCCAATAGCAGGTTTCACAGTAGATATTCCAATATAAAATTGGCCATTGTTGTCGATTCATGTTGTCGACACACACCTGCTCAAAGAACCGACTCTGAAACATCTACTGAGAAACCTGCAAATAAAAGGCCAATAATTCATAGCCAGAACTACATGTAGGCCCAATCTATCTATCTATCTAGGAGTCACTGAGAACCCTCCACTAGTGCTGTTATTCACAGCTGTTTTAGGCTTGTGATACAGTGCTTGCCCTTGTGGGAGTCAACTAGCACACAAGTACTGTAATCTATTGTTGTAGATAACATTTTGATTTAAAATTGTGATAATACTGAACTGGTAATTAAAATAGCTAGACATTACTATACATTGTATATTATACAGTCAATGTTATTAACGTTGTCCAGCTAAAAAGAGATTAACACCACAATAAATGTCACATGTCTCATCATATATTTGTTTTGCACACGCGATATGAGCAATTATTATTGTTGTGCACGTGGAGCCGATATACTTCATACTTTGAATTATATCAGCTCCACGTGCACAATAATTGCTTGTTTCATGCACGCAAAACGAATACAGTCATTCTCAAAAATGTTGTCCAGATGAAAAGACTACAATACTACAATAAAGTCACGTGATGTCATTATGTTTTCAATTTCTGCGCGCGGAACTGCAAGTTGATACCAGCGCCATTACATTCAGTTCTCACAATGATGTGTACTTTTGCATCTCAAATTGAAATTCCATGAGAGGAAATTGAAAACATAATGAATCATGTGACTTTACTGTAGTAATGTAGTTTTTTCATCTGGACAACCTTTTTGAGAATGACTGTATATGATGAGACATAATATTATGACATTTATTGTAGCGTTAATCTCTTTTTAGCTGGACAACGTTAATGACATTGACTGTATAAATAAGCAGGCCAGTAGAACAATCAACTTTACTACTAAAACAAGTTTGAAAACACCTGTATGTGACTGACATACTCTCTACATTAAAATATTGAAATACAGTGTTTTTGTTAAATTTTATTTATTCCACAGGCAGGAGCCCATTAATAATTAGCTCCTGCCACGGGATTGCCGGACTGGTTTTAGTGACGTCATTGAGTGCATGCGCAGTCAGTGCATGTTCACTTTTCAGTCGAGTCAAAGCTGTGCCATCACAGGTATGAGATATGATAGTGGGGCCTATACTCTATCAACGCGCAAGAAAAATAGTTCGAGATAGTTGGGGTTCGGAATAGCGAGGTCCAAATTCATGGCGTCCATATCCTCGGAATTTGACGTTTCTGTTCGCGATAATGGGGGTTCGGAATAGCGAGGTCCAAATTCAAGGAATTTGACATTTCTGTTCGAGATAATGGGGGTTCGGAATAATAATAATAGCGAGGTCCAAATCCAAGGAATTTGACATTTCTGTTCGAGATAATGGGGGTTCGGAATAACGAGGTCCAAATTCAAGGAATTTGACATTTCTGTTCGAGATAATGGGGGTTCGGAATAATAATAATAGCGAGGTCCAAATCCAAGGAATTTGACATTTCTGTTCGAGATAATGGGGGTTCGGAATAATAATAATAGCGAGGTCCAAATCCAAGGAATTTGACATTTCTGTTCGAGATAATGGGGGGTTCGGAATAATAATAATAGCGAGGTCCAAATTCAAGGAATTTGACATTTCTGTTCGAGATAATGGGGGTTCGGAATAATAATAATAGCGAGGTCCAAATTCAAGGAATTTGACATTTCTGTTCGAGATAATGGGGGTTCGGAATAATAATAATAGCGAGGTCCAAATCCAAGGAATTTGACATTTCTGTTCGAGATAATGGGGGTTCGGAATAATAATAATAGCGAGGTCCAAATTCAAGGAATTTGACATTTCTGTTCGAGATAATGGGGGTTCGGAATAATAATAATAGCGAGGTCCAAATCCAAGGAATTTGACATTTCTGTTCGAGATAATGGGGGTTCGGAATAATAATAATAGCGAGGTCCAAATCCAAGGAACGTTTCTGTTTGAGATAGTTCAAGGAGTCAAGATAGGGGGTTCGATACTCTAGTATATAGTTTTGTCAACAGTAGTTAATGGCTGAACACGCCCTTGAAGGTATTCTCCTATGTGGTAGTCTTGTCGCATCATGGCATTCTCTCACCTCGGACAAGAACATTTCATGTTGATTATGTCCCATGGATATACCATGAACTCGAAGACCCTTTTCATCCTTGTAACAAACCTTAGACGTCGAGTATTCTTCTGTCAGTCTTTGCTGGCAAGGAATGCAATAAAATGGTTGAATAGCAAAGTGATCTTCCTTGTGATGTCTTGCTTGGTACTGAATGCTCTGAAAACGGTGCGGGCACTTACGGTTCTCAAAACATGCCAGTGGATAAACGATATAGAAGTGCTCCAAGTACTCGTCACGATTTCTGAAATATTGCCCACAAGAACAATTGCACTTTTTATGACAGTTTTTCATGTGAATTTCCCTTTGTTCTGTAGAAGAAAAGTTTTTTTGTGGACAGAACTGACAGGCCAAAGCCTGATTCAAATTCAAGTCTGGAGTCTTTCTTGTTTCGATGATCCTGTGAATTTCTCTGAGGTGCGCGCATAGCTTTTCCTCTGAGCAATAGATGACCTCGTCAGTACTGCATAGATGACAGTGTTTTTGATTTTCTATGTGCTTCCGAAGGTCGTTTTCAGAGTAAAAACGCTTTACAGAGCACTCAGAATTGGAACAAAAGTAACTATGGTGAAGAGTAAAATGATTCTCCGTTTCACTTTTGCTGACAAACACCATCTTACACCAATGACATACATTATCCAACACTTCCAAGATTGTTTTATCTCGTCCATTTACCTCTCGCAGTTGTAGTTGGGGGTTTCTAGATCTTAGAATAGCAATTATTTCCTCATATTTGCGCGCTCGATCAGAAACCAAATATAAACTTTTGAGTTCTCCATTCTGAAGGCTTGTTTCAGATGTTGGAATTCGTTCCATAAGGTTGGCAATGATAGCTGTATCAGAAGCGTAGGGACACGTTGTGAGTGTAAAATGATTTTCGATCCATTCTTTCTGCGGAGGCATTGCATTCCTAGGCGTATCGCTGCGTAGAAGTACATGAATCCGCAATGACTCCCTGGCCTTGCTACACGAAAACCGTAGTTCATCACCGAGAAAGTTGCGGCAACTACTTTCCCAAACCATAAAAAACTCCTTGATAGATCTTCCTTCGTCTTCCTCTTCTTCTTCTAGGTCTTCAAGGGGCTCCATTAATTCTATCGCGTGAGGCTTACTGACAGTGTATTACTCTACTTTTCCTTGTGATGTTTTCTCAGACGGTGTGTATTGTGTAGTTGCAAAGGAATGAGTTGGCAAGTGACAAAGCATCATTGTGAATTACCATCAACTCAAGATTAAAGCAAACACATTTATTCACACTCTGACGAAAGAGCTTACTCTATCCATGCATATGCAATATACAGTAAATCGGCAACTCTGACAGTTACAATGTAAAACTCGGTGACAAATATCCATTTGTGCGCAACTTGTTGAAAATGAATGCACAACTGGTACAAAATCCAAATTTGTTGTCCGCAGAAATTCACAGATAATATGCTTTCTGTATTTGTTTACTTAGCCAGCAAAGACGACAATCGATGAGCCGACGTCTTAACCCCATCAGCATACAGAGGATCATAAGCCAACCTATAGACCTTTTGCATAAAGCCACTAATCATATGCAGATACACACTTAGCCTCACTCTGACTCAACGAAACAAAAGATCTATCCAACGATGTCATTGTTTTATTGAATCAGAGTGAGGCTAAGTGTGTATCTGCATATGATTAGTGGCTTTATGCAAAAGGTCTATACAGTGAAGACAACGGCACTATATTTGTTAGTTTAAGGATTGGCCATGAGTCGCCTAATTGTTCATATGCTATTGTACCAAGGATTACAAACCACTTATTTACATCATCGTGACAACAACTTAGGTTTAGAAGTTCCTAATAACAGTAATAATATAAATATTAATAATCAAGTCTCGGTTTATTGGTTTGTAAATATGAATTCTTCAGGCCTATGTCCCATCTCTTTAGCATGCTCTAATAATTCTGATTTACTTTTCACACAAATGGTGTGAGCGTAATTATTAACGCACGCCATACATACATACGGGAACTCGCAATCGTGGTGGGTCACGTGATGGTGCACCTGTTCGTCCGTGGTACGAAACCGCTGTACACAAGTAGGCTCAGCAAAGCATTGCAAGGGATAGAGGCTGTAGCGAAAGTGAAATACTGTAAGGTCTTCGTTACCGCGGTTAGCCATTGACGAGGGTACGTTACGACTGGCGTTGTTTCTACGCGGAACATGAACACTTCTCATGTGATCTTCTCGATTTTTAAGGTTACAAAATATTAAACCCGTACCGTTGCCGCTCTCACATATGTCGCATTTTCGTTGCTTGGAAACGTGATCTCGTAGTTCTGAATTACAAGAGAATCCGTAACCTTTTTTGCTTCGTTCGCAGGCGGGATTGTTACACAGCAGGCGGGAATGATTCAATCGGTCGTGTTCTTCTTTCTCCAAACTATCAAGAAACACAATTAGACAGAGATGACAGACGTAATCGACGCACTCTGTAATCGATGTTTTGTTGGAATTGATTGGTGTAATATTAGCTTTAGTATTTGGTTTGATGACAGAAATAAGTTCTAGAAACCGTGTCTCGTCACTGGATACCAAATAGAGCATGGTGTTGGGTTTGCGTAAGAACTTTCTGTCTTGCATCAAGGACAACATCATAGAAACCCACGATGCCTCGGGCGCGTTTGTCGTTGTCGAGTGTGTCGAGATCCATGTCCAGTCCTTGAGAAGAAGACCTTCAGGGTTGACGTTGGATCTGTTGTGGAACACGTGAATTCGAATCATCTTCTGAGCACCTGCAGTAAACGTGATTTTTTCTGAACTTCTGAGAAATCGGGATCCTCCATTTTCCCAATCGATATAGAAAAACCGAGTAACAACTTGGCCATTCATTTCAAATACTATTTATATCCATTCAATGTTGTCTAACGTGGTACTAGTTAGCAAGGAAATAACAGGATTTATGCTCAATGCGCCAACAAAAGAGGAATAGGATTCGTGTGTTTGTGTAAGCTGTTCCTAGACAAACATGTAAGGCGTTTTAACCAATAGTGATGGGATGGTTTATGTAAGGCGACAGTTCGTTTATTCACAGAAAACTATGCAGCGATAAACTGCGTGTTAATTACACGATGTGAGGTTTGAACATCATCGCGGCTATGACTACTCATCTACGTACACGTACTGGATATTATGTCATAATAAACAATGCCATCAGACTTTATTGGCAGAGCGCAAAAAGACAAAGAGAAAAACGGGACGATTGTTGTTGTTTAGCTACTTTTCGGCGTTCTTTAGCATTTATTTTTGTTTGTTCAGTGTTCTTTCTTAATTTCTTAATTTCTTTGCTTCCTTCTAGATCTCGTTTTTATTAATAATTGCTCAATAGTTTTGTTTCATTGCGGCTTGTATGCCGTTTGGTAATAGCATTTTTCTCCGTTTTCTTGTGAGTATCATATTTCTCTTAATTTGCGTGCAGTGTGAATAATGGTGAAGGCGGCTAAAAAGATCCTTTTAATGAACTTTATTGGAAGATTTATCGATGTATGGAAGCGTTGCCAAGACGACGTCCTGTCTGATTCATCACCTGCACCTGCCATCGACCAAACCAACTTGAATGTAAACACAGTCATAAGCGTTTAAATAGAAAACCTTTGCGAAACGTCAATACCGTGCAAAGATTTCTTGGGAATGGAGAACTGTTTAAATATTACAAGGATTTGGCGTCCAATAGGAATTTAATTATTGCCGTGACGTGTTTAGGAGAAGAGCAAAACAAAATGGAAGGCACGTTTATGGCTCGCTGTTCTTCCAGCGGTGTTCGTTACTAACACTGTTACAGTCCACAGTACGTTATAGAGTTAACATACTGCGCCGTGAAGTTACATAATCAACACTTCGCCACTGGTCTTGAATCTTCAGTTTGCGCGGTATCAGCGGTGCCGAGAACAACATAAGTGTCCACGAAGCGATCATGAATGAAAGGAAAGTAGTTTTCATGGAGTGGAAAAGAAGTAGTATTGAATTCATAAAAGGAATCACACTAAGCACATCGTTAACAGGAGTTGTTGTAGTCCATATATTTTACTTTCAGGACGTCGCAAGTAGCATTCTTCCTAAATACAGACCGTGGTTGTTTAAACACCCTGTATCGAACGACCATGAAGATGGAGTATGGAAAGCTTTAGCGGATTATGTTTTGCAGTTTAAATTTACTGATGAAAAGTCTGGTTTACTCGGTAGCTACGATAAATACAAAAGTACAAGAATACCAAAAAGAAAAGGTTTTATTGCCATTTCTCAGCAAAACGCGGACAAACGTCTTGACAAACTTATGGACGCTGTTGCCAAGGAAGAACAGGATATCAGTCTGACAGTGATTAATAGTAAATGTGTTTCTTTGTTAGATTTGGTGGACTTCAAATGCAGCGTTTGTAAAATGGGATTCAAAGAAAACAGGGAAGTAGCAAGGCATGACAATGATATCCATAGTTTCGTATGCTATAATCCTGATTGTCTCCATAATAACAAAGAAAAGTGTTTTGCCACTGAAGAGGAATTACAGAGACACGTATCATTACAACTTAGATGCCAATTTTGTCCAGGAAAAGTATTCTGCACCAGGGAGTTATTAGCTCAACATTTGAAAACCACCCATAAAAAATGCACTTACTGTCCCTGTGGAGAGTACTTCGGTAACAGGCGAACCTACCTGGACCACTTTTTCTCCTACTATCCCACACCCAGGGACATCATGGCCCGATATTCATGCCCCATAGATAATGTCCCTCAGAAAATCAAGAAACGATCGGTCGCGGCAAAATACAACGTCGAGACGGAGAGTGTTTGTGATGATGAGGCGCATGCGCAAAAGGGCCATATATCTAATCGTGATGTGTCCTGTTCATCAAGCATGGATGAATAAACTGTGTTCACATGAATATGGATCGCGATATCCTTAAAAACAGTGTCGTTAATACTCCAGTTTCGCGTTGTTTAGAGATGACCGCTGTCCATGACAAAAGATGCATTTGTACAGGTTTAGCCTCGATTCAGAAAACAGTCCGTGCAATTAAAAAATAAGTACAGCGGTTTTACAGCGGTATCTGTGAACGCCAAAAGGGACTATTCAGTGATCTACTGACTGACTTTTACAGTAGTATATCAGTATCAGGTGATTACTAGTTATAAACATCACCAAAGGTTATAAGTATCAGGATGTCAGATCAATTTTGCTTCCAGTGTAACTAGTGTGGTGTAGACTGATTGAATAATGGTAATACATTTCTTAAATTGACTTAAGAAATTTATTACCATTATTCAATCTAAAAAGTACAGTGTCGCGCATCTCCAAGAACTTCTATAGTTCATTTTTTTATTTAGTGTTGGTGTAGTCTTGATTCAAATAAAATACTTTTTTGGACCTAGCTTGACATATTGTCCAGTTGTCTTCCTTCATCTTCAGAAATGGCATCGTTTGCAGAAGCGCTGGCCCATTTATTTTACGCATAATTTATTTATCCATCCATCCATCCATCCGTCCATCCGTCCATCTATCCATCCATCTATCTATCCATCCATTCATCCATCCATTCATCTATCCATCCATCCATTCATCCATCCATCCATTCATCTATCCATCCATCCATCCATCCATCCATCCATTCATCTATCCATCCATCCATCCATCCATTCATCTATCCATCTGTCCATCCATCTGTCCATCCATTCATCTATCCATCTATCCCGGCCTCCATGAGTCTATCCATCCATCTATCCCGCCCTCCATCCTTCCATATATTGATTGAATTGATTAATACAACCATGTATAAAATTATCAACTGTGAAATGCCGAATTATTGATCTAATATGTTCCAAAATGTTTCCAGCAGTCACGAATATAATCTCCGTGGATGTCACTCGAACCTGACACTCCCCCAACCGAAAACAATTTTTTTTAAACAAAGTTTCTGTTACAGTGGAGCAGCTGTCTGGAATTCTCTGCCACTAAATAAGTGAGAATCCCCTAACCTTGCTAGTTTTAAAAGTTGTTCATAGATTATTGATAAATTTAGACTATTAATAGTATTCATTATATATTTAATAATGTAACACGGCTCTCAGGAAGAGCATTTTTTAATGATGTAGACACCGTGTGAAAATAAAGCTTTATTATTATTATATTTATTTATATCGATTCATTCAACTAATGTATACAGCTGTATACAAAACTATGCTGTTTTCTGTTCTTGTTTCATTTTGATATACATCAGTCACCTTGTTATATTACGCACCATAAAAGAGCCCGTTGTGCATACTTGTCAGCGGATATGTTTGGCGCCAAGATTTATCCAAACGCGCAAATATCCAAGATGGCGGGTCGACTGGGGTTTTCGGTGATTAAAATAGAAAGAAGAAGACCGTCGTAAGTACATAAAACACCAACTTCCTCTACTTCAAAGTTCCGTTGAATGAATGAATGAGGAACTTGTTTTAAACTCCAGAAAAATGGTTTATTTTGAAATGTTTTTGACGAAACATTTCTGCTGAGAAAACTGCTGGTGTTGACATGAAAATGTTTTGAGAATTTGTTTCTGTTTGTAGAAAGAGAGAAACGACCTCCAGAGCTTTTGCTATTGTACGTAATTGGGAATCCAATGCAGGAAATCCTAGTACTGCTGATATCACCCTACAAACACCAGAAAAGGTAAAAATAAGATTAAAGCATTCAAGTTTATATGTCTGGCCTAGACTCCTAGAGAGAGGTGTCTATCTTGAATAGATGGGTTTGATTGACCACAATGGTACTTTGTCATGTAGCATATCTTATTCGCAGATATAAAATCTACTCTATATCCTATAAATAGTAAGTTATATGGGTACAAGATCCCCAGGGACGCCTCACTGGAGTTGGAAAAAGGGAAGGGAGAAAAGAGGATGAAGGAACTAGCTATTTTCTCCTCTTTTTTTCACCTCATGCACTCCTGGCTCCTCAAAGTTTTATCCCCTGCCCCTGGGTACAGTATTGTAAATAGAGTCGTTTTCGTATGAGTGGGAAGTTAGGTACGGTTCGTACCATACTGTGACGGTATTGCACCATAATTGTGCAGTATCCAAGCATTCTGATTGGTTGAGTGATGATTTTGCGCACTGTGTTTGGTTGAATACGATGTCTTCGATTCCGTATAGTGACCATGCATAACTACGTGCCAAAGGTTTCCCACTCATATGAAAACTAGACTCTATATAACCTTATTGTAGAAAGGAATGGTGATATATGGTGTAGTGACCCCCCCCCCCCCCCCCCCCCCCCCCCCCCCCCCCCCCCCCCCCCCCCCCCCCCCCCCAAAAAAAGCCATTTATTGTACAATAATAATTTGTATCTGGTTGGATTATTTTGAATATTGCTTTACTTTTATTCAGCTTTCCTATATTCTATCTACCTACCTATCTTTCCTATTTTCTATCTACCATACATGTAGGTCATTTCCAATCAGGATGTTGAGCCTTCTCCACAGTATTCTAGACAGTCATGGCATTCAACTGAAAGGACAAGTATTACAGAGATTAATGAAGAGAGCTTAATACAACATGAACATACTATTGAGCATGGATATAAACCAGGTTAGAATTTTAATGTTTTATAAATTTGTAATATATCTAACACCAGAAAGTGGTGGTGGTGGTAATACTTTGTTCTTAATGGCTGCGAGGAGAATGAGGAGAGGACTTCTTCCCGTGCACCTCAGCTAGGAACGCCTGTAAGCAGGCTAGATTTCAATATGTTCCAAAACTGATGCAGCTGCAATTATGCTGGATTCATTTCACTGTTATAGATGTAAAATCCTTCATGTTCTTGTGTCAACAGAATCACCTAAACTTTCATCTATTCATGATACAAGGACTGAATCACATGGTCTTTCTATTCCTGGTTCTTTGCCATCATTTCAATGTGCTGAAGTTGAAAGAGCCACTTCCATAGTTGTAGATCATACTCCAACACCTCATGGTGTGCCTCCACACAATGACAGTATGAAAGAATATACTCCAGGTAATAGTCTATTCCATGTAACTATGGTAACCTATAGAAGCAGGGTACTAAGCCATCAACTCACCAGGGTTCTCCATAGGTGTTTAAACAGATGGCACATAACTTTAAACAGGCATGTAATGATGACATTTTAGTAGAAGTTGACAGTGTAGAATAATAATAATAATAATAATAATACACTTTATTTAAAGAGGGTGACTAGAGTTATACAAAGTAATTTTCATCCAGGCCCCAAATAATAGTGTACCAAATTACTTGTCGGCCGACTGTCGGCCATTTGTTGGCGACAACTGTGGGATGACAAACAATCGACTGTCGGCACAACAATTGCCATTGTTTGTCGACCAACAGTCAGACAACTGTTAGTCGACAAACAACGGCAATTATCTGTTGGTGAATTGTTGGCGAACTGTCAGCAAATTGTTTGTGAACTTGAATTTAAGGCTGTTTCATCAGCCAAAAATTGTTTAATCTTCCCAAGCTTTCAGGCTGAGTGTCGGCCCATGATCAGGGTACAATGTTAAAATCAACTTCCAAAAAACTATACGTGTATACATACAAAATGTTTGTGAACAGTCGGCCGACTGTCAGAGACTACTTATTACCACAATTAAATATGGTTTGTTTGAATTATCTATCTATCTATTCTTGAGTAGATTTTCAACTTAATTGTCAACAATCACCGGTCAAGTCACCAAAACGTTTACTAATTCTTGATCACACACCTACTGTACATAGGTTTCCCTACATATCAATGACTACATATCAATGACATATCAACCACAATCGACGAAGAACCTTTAATGTACCTTATTTACTTGAAAGCCAACAGATTGATTGCTCATCTGTGGCGAGGTGCATGAAATTTAACACAAGTCGTAACTACTAATATCAGGTCGTTGAAATAGTGATTTTGAGTGAGTTGAATGTCTGACATTAGTACGCCGTTATTACGTTTTACAGTATGCAACTCACAGAGTTTTATGCCACTCAAAAACTAGTGACAACACAGGAGAGTGACTACTAGTACAATCATTGAATACAAACTCAGTCTTTCAGTTTATTTACTCGGTTAAGCTACACACCAAGAATATAAAATAAAACCAAAAGAAACTACAATGATAATAATAAACTCAAGATGTTTTCTACTTCTAGATGTCACTCATCAGAAACACAATGTCAGAGGGAGAGTGACCAGACAAAAACACTCTGATGAAGAGCAACCAACAAGAAAAACACGAGGCAGGAAAAGAAAGCAGGATGTTGTGACTGGCTGTGATGAAGAAAGCCAAGATAAGGAACTAGACACAGGTATGTTTAAGGGTTTTCCTTTGCTGACTTTTGACACTTGAAGACAAATAATTGTTTTATCATTAGACAAGGTAAGTACAACTATGTAAACTGTACTATCAATGGGGCTTAAATAGTTATTTTGATTTGTATTCAATATATACTTACGCACAGGAGCCAACAGATTTGTTCGTATCTTCAATGCCGACCAAGGAAGAAAAGTATCAGTGACAGAGATCACTGATTTGGATGTAGCTCTAACAGCCATTGAAGAAGAGGCATTAGAATACAGGTTTGTAGTAGGTCTAGTCTTCCAAAGGAGTGATCATAAAATCAATTTTTATCAATTTGATTATTTTTATGCAATGATTTCAGGGGTGAGGTTGAATCTGAAATTGAAAAGCAATGTATCAAAGAGTATTTCATTCAAATTAGGAAATCATTTGGAGAATGTGTAAGTCTTATGGCAAAGGACACACGGTGCAACATTTCATGCAATATTACAGCATGTGTCCACCACCCCTGCAACTGATTGCTCGCAATTGACTTGCGCATGCTCACACAATGTAATTTGTTGCTCGCAATGTTGCAGAAGTAGGACTCGATTCAACTTCTGCAACATTGGCACTGGCAATGTCGCGCACAACATGTTGCAGAGGTTGATAAAAGCTGCAACATAATAATAATAAATAGATCTTTTAGTATGGAGCCCACGTCACTAGGAGTGATTTTCAGTGAGGCCTTACAGAGTGTGATGATAGAACAGTGATGAAGCCAGTCATTATCACCTTGATCATCATCATCGTGAATGTCATCACTATCATCATCATCATTACTGTCATTGTCATCATCATAACTATCACTGTCTGTGTCATGAGTATCAGGTAATTATTGTAACCCAAAGGTTCTTGTATAAAGGTTATTTGTGCAGTAGTGCATGCTCTTCCTAAAATTACTTTTCATTTTAGATTGACATGCAGAAGGAATACAGAGGAATGAAATCAGATCTCAGAAAGGTATTCTAGCTAGGTTTCTTGGATTGAGTACATTGTGTGTCTTGTGTGTACAATTCTATAATACCCTGCCAATGCTTTTTTTATTCCAGGCTAAAAGTCAATTGAACAAATATAAAAGCGAACTTTTAGAAGTACAAAAGAAAAGAACAAGGTATATACTACTACTACTAACTACTACTACTAACTACTACTACTACTACTTCATTGTTGACAGGGAGTGTGCACTATGCAGGGCCCGCGGAGGGGAGGGGCTGGTAGGGCTATAGCCCCACCACTTTTTGTCCACAGGTAGTAAATTTTTTAAGGAAATTTTATAAAATGGTATCGTCATTGCGACCCTTGTACAGAATAAATATTATAGCCCCACCACAAGCTTGCTCCGTGGGCCCTGCTATTTAGTATAAGTTGCAATAATTATTGATCTTTTAAATTCAGATTGAAAGGAAGATTAGAAAAATTAAAGAAAGAACACAAAGACAAGAATGAGAATGACAAGGTTTGTTTGTTCATACCTTCATACAGTTATATTGTTTTTTTATATTTGGGCCCCAGTTGTGGAATAACATGGCAAATTTGTGGTCCACTTGACTGAAGACAACCATCTGCACAGATAACCTACAGGCCCCAGGTTGCACACAAAGTGGTTAGTGCTATCCACAGAATTAGTCCTATCCAATGGATAAAACT
This sequence comes from Actinostola sp. cb2023, assembly GCA_033675265.1. Taxonomy (NCBI): domain Eukaryota; kingdom Metazoa; phylum Cnidaria; class Anthozoa; order Actiniaria; family Actinostolidae; genus Actinostola; species Actinostola sp. cb2023. The sequence goes on along the minus strand of JAUJYZ010000396.1, from coordinate 139,572 downwards.
TATTGGATAACTACATCATTTTATCTGTTGGATGGGACTTATCAGGTGGTTAGTGCTATCCACAGAATTAGTCCTATCCAACGGATAAAACTTATTGGATAACTACATCATTTTATCTGTTGGATGGGAATTATCCAGCAACCAGGGCCTGATGTTCTTGTTGCTCTCTGTATCGTCCATACAAGGGTTTCACATTGTAATTTAGAAGACAATGCAACTGTTAGATTGCAGTTCATTCATGACCCACTATGACCTTAGCTCACCATTAGAGTACCCAGTAGCTCAGTGGTAGAGCATCCGACTAGTAACGGAAGGTCATGGGTTCATTCATGACGCACTTAATGACCTTAGCTCACCATTAGAGTTCCCAGTAGCTCTGGTAGAGCATCCGACTAGTAACGGAAGGTCATGGGTTCATTCATGACCCACTTAATGACCTTAGCTCACCATTAGAGTACCCAGTAGCTCAGTGGTAGAGCATCCGACTAGTAACGGAAGGTCATGTTTTTTTTTTTTTTTTTTTTTTTTTTTTTTTTTTTTTTTTTTTTTTTTTTTTTTGAATTAATGCTTTATTTGTACAAAATTTACATGTATATATCTATACTACACTGAATACACACAGATTTACGAATGAACTACAAATTTACACAATTTACATTAATTACAATAACGCCAGTTCCAACATTATTTTTACTCAGATTCTAATGCAGTTTTTAATTTTTCCCATTTTTTCATGTGCGAAAATAATTTATTTTTAGCCATAGCCACCATATATTCAATTTTCTCTGAATAAACTAGAAAGTTTTTAAAGAGAGATAATGAAGGAACCTTTCCTTTTTCTCTTGCCTTATATATAGTTAACTTGTACATTAAAATTACATAATTAGATACATTTTCTTCAATTCCTAAAATAATGTTGGATCTGTTAGACTCAGGAAGCGTAATATTATATTTTTCTAACCACGATCTAATTTCTAAGTAATAGTTTTTTGAATCTATACATTCAACAAATAAATGATCTATAGTTTCAGGGTAAAGAGAACAGAATGAACAACTAGAATATTCAATTAATTTAAAACGATTCAAATCCTTATTTAAGTAAAGACAGTTGTTTAGTATTTTATATTGAAAAAATCTACAGTAGGAATCTATTGTAGTTTTATAAATTCTACCATAAATTACTTCCCACTCTAGAGGAGTATCATCACCAATTCGTTTACATATATGACTTTGGGATGTTGGTACTTTGAACTTTTTACTAACTAACCATTGATAAATCAATTTAGTATTACTCTTTGTAAGATCAATTCTTCGGTTACCTAGATATAAATATCTACGCGTTTTTAAGCCCTTCGTTTTTGAATGTGTTATTATTATTTTTCAAAGCAGTTTTCCATTCAGATGGTATGGCATGAACAATACCTGCCCATCTCATAAAATCGTTGTCCTGCAATCCCATGCTCCTTACATGTTCCCACTTAAATTCATACTGTTCGTTACAAAGGTCAACAACTCTATTAATATTAAGTTCTAAAAATGTTTTAAAAAATACCGCTTTGCTTTGTATTTTAATGTGTTTATTATTCCATAGATGTTGTTCTAATATTAGGTCTGGATTATTGTCTACAATAATACTGGAAATCTCTGCCCAGCTTAATAGGGCAATTTTGTAAATAATAGGAATCGAATCTGGAATTCTTCCTTTATCGAAGTTATTTCGTATTGACTCAACACCGCCTATAGAATCCAGATATAACAATGGAATAGTATTCCAAGTTCTTTCTTCCGATATCATTAAATTTATAGCCAATTTAATACGATTCGCTTTAATGCATGAACAAAAATCTGGTAACTTTAAACCACCGTCTGTATATTCGCCAATTAAAGTTCGATATTTTATCTTAGGCTTCTTTCCGTTCCAAATGAAATCCTTGATATTGCTTTCTACCAGTTTAATGAATTCATCATTCACATGAATCTTTGAACATACGTAGAGTAATTTAGACAGTGCTAATGAACGAACTACTTGAATTTTTCCATAAAGAGTTAATTAAGGTGCGGGTACGCCATAGAGATAAAGTAGTTTTAAACTCCGTTAATATGCGTTTAAAATTATTATTGTAGTGCAGTATCTTGTTGTAGGAGAAAAAGATACCTAAAATTTTGATACCCTTTTCATAAAAGTTTATCCACTTAATATTTTGCTCACTTTCATCCTTATTTCTTCCAATCCACCCTGCCTCTGATTTTGTTAAGTTGATCTTTAGTGACGAAAATTGTTTATACATTTCTAATTGATTTAACACGATATCCAACGAATTAATATCTTTCAAAAAGAAAGTTGTATCATCTGCAAATAATACCAGCTTAATATGTTTATTTTTGATCTTAATTCCTTCAATATCCTTACATTTTCTCATCATTAAAGCCATTATTTCAATTACCAAGATAAAAATATATGGCGATATAGGGTCGCCTTGTTTTGTTCCTCTAAAAACTGGGAAAAAATTAGTTGCTAGTCCATTATTCATTACGCAGCTTTGGTTGTTTTCTAAAATAATTTTAATCCATTTAATAAAGCCTTCTCCAAAACCAAAACCTTTTAATACTCCATATACAAAGTTATGTTCGATAGTATCAAACGCTTTTTCAAAGTCGGCCGCGAATAAGATCAAAGATATGTTTTCCTTTCTGGCATAATCCATTATATCATCTATAAGTCTTATTGGTTCATCAATTGTTCTATTTTTAATAAAAGCCGCTTGATCTGGATGAATTATTGAAGGTAATAACTCAGTTATCCTATTGCTTAAAACCTTGCTGCATATTTTTACATCAACATTTATCAAACTAATCGGTCGCCATGAATCCAATAGCCTGTTATCCTTACCAGGTTTTTCAAGTAAGGTAATAACTATTTGTTTCTGGGATGTAGTTAAGGAACCATTTTTATAACCGTCGTTCAAACATCTTACTAAATCATCTTTTAATTCTGACCACATGCACATATAAAATTCCTTAGTCAATCCGTCATTACCTGGCGTCTTAGACGTACCCATTTGTTTTAGTGCGTAGTGACATTCATCGATAGTTATCTCACCTTCACATGCCTCTTTATCTTCTTCTGAAAGGTTTGGTATATCAATCTGTGACAGAAATTCCAGACACTCATTTTCTGTTTTATCCGATCTGGATAAATATATTTTACTGAAGTGATCATATATTTTTCCGAGAATTTTCTTTGGTTGCGTAATTTCCGTATTATTTTGTTCCACAATTTTTTTAATGTGTGTTTTAGCTTTGTTTCGTTTCTCTAACGTTAAAAAATACTTATTACTTTTTTCTCCTAATTCATACCATTTTGCTTTAGACCTGATAATAATTCCCTCAGTAATATAGTTACTTCTTTCTTCGAGTAATTTGATGAGTTTATCATGTTCTACAATCATGTTTTCTTCTTTCTCCCATCCATTAGTATTTTCTATCTGTTTAATTTCTGATTCAAGTTTTTGGTATTCGGTTCTACGTTTTTTTGCCAGAAATTTTGAAAATGTTATAGTAAATTTACGAACTTCATACTTTATTAGTTCCCATCTTACTTGTGAATTCAAAATATTTTCGCTATTCAATGATTTTTTAATAGCATCGATCGTTGTTTTAAGCTTTGTGATGTATTCTTCATTTTCGGCAAGAGAGTTGTTAAATTTCCAAAAAGATGGCCCTTTGCTTTCTTCCTGAAATGCTTTGAGATTTATTGAGAGAGCTGAATGATCTGTAGATGGTGCCGGGATAATATCACAATCTTCCACGAAGGGCTGCAACTCATCGGATATGAAAAAGAAATCTAATCTACGGTGCAGATAATGGTTATGATTACTGATTTTACCTTGTGCTGTTCCGCGCCATGTAAAACGTTTAGTAGTTGGATTGCGTATTCTCCATATATCGCAAAGATCTAGATCATTCATAATTGTCTTCATTGTCTCAATAGAGCGTAATTTAAGATTAGGATTACCGCCTGATGCTTCAAGATCTAAATCAAAAATAAAGTTAAAATCACCTCCCCAAATGGTATATGTTTCCACGGGACAATCAATTGTATTCATCTTTTCAACTACATGTATATCTTCAATTAAAGTTACTTGGCTTTTTTCATCGTTTGGAGCATAAGTGTTAACTAACATAAAACTAGTCCCTTGTATTTCACTCAGTATGATTACATACCTGCCATTTTTATCTATTATGCTTTGTTTGATAGCAAAATTCAGTTTTTCACCAAACAAAATAGCCGCTCCTTTGCTGTTTGAACTCCCGTGCGACATAACTAATTCCCCCTTTGTTCTACGAGACCAATCATCCTCAATGTCTGGAGTACTATGTGTTTCTTGTAGAAAAGTAATACCACGGTCTCCTTTGTGTTTAACAATCCAGTTGAATAACTTTCTGTTTTTCTTGTATTCCCTTAGGCCCCGGACGTTGAGTGATAATATATTAAAGTTAAACGTATTCATAATTACGCCTGACGAATAGATTCCTACTGTAGCACTTAACATAAATATCTAAAGTTTTAGAATCTTTTAAGCAACATATTATTGACAAAAATAAGGACTGGCTTAATAATGTACAATACACCACAACATATACATACATTAACAACTGGTGTAACTTATCAGAGCCAGATTTTGACGTAATACTGAAACGAATGATTTTCCCTCCTCTTTAGGATATTTAAACTTTAGGGTATCGTACTGAGATTATACTTCTAACTCTCTACCTACGGGCCAAACCTTTCCTCTTATGTACAGCTTGTCCGGTTGCGACTTGCTAAAGTATGCTGGAATGTTATTTAGTTTCGCAGTCCTCAAATTATCCATCTGTAGTCTTCTTCTTCGTATTATCTCATAAGGGAGGTCTGTAAACATTTGGTAATCCGTGTCGCGAAGACGGCGTCCCATGGATAAGATAGATTCGCAGTCCTTATACCTTAGAAATCTTGCCAAAATGGGTCTTGGCTTGTCTCCTTTAGTCTTTCCAACCCGATGCACCCTTTGAATTTCGATCTCTCTTGCGTCTTGGTGACCAAGTTCCTCCTCCAAGAAGTCACGAAGAACCTCTTCGACATTTTCACGAGGTGTTTCCTCAATATTAAAGAATTTAATGTTTTCTCTCCTTGAATAAGCTTCAAGATATAAGTTCTGGGTGGTTAATTCTTCAAGTTTTGAGGAGCTCATTCATGACCCACTTAATGACCTTAGCTCACCATTAGAGTACCCAGTAGCTCAGTGGTAGAGCATCCGACTAGTAACAGAAGGTCATGGGTTCAAATCCCATCTGGAACTCAGACTTTTTCTGAGTTCTTTACACACTTCTCGTCATCATCATTTCATTATATGTATGCGTTGCCTCACAATGCCAAATGTATGACCACATTGAAGACACTACATTGCAACAAGAAGTTATTGAATTATTGTTTCTGTGTCATCATCACCTGTTTCGTCCTCAACGGTTCATGTCCCTCGGCACAATTCATATCAGTTCCAAACAATGACCTGGTACTTTATGCTGTAATCAGGTGCATTACACCTTGCGCTGAAAGCTGAACCACCTTCATTTTAGCTTAGTTACAACCCTCATGTTATTTCATTACTAGTAGCTCTTGACTCTTCTAGCACAATATTCTAAGATACGTTAATTCTTTCATTCCAAGGATTTAGTTGCAATCATAATTTTGTTCATCAAATGAAAAGTATCCAAAAGAAGTGCCCTGTGCGAACTCCTGACAAGACTGAAACACAGGTTGGTTACAATAACATCTAATTTTAGTCTCAGGATAAGCCGATGAAATTATTATTGTTATTTTAAAGAACTATGATAAGAATAGAAATGGAAACTAATCAGCAATAGACAGAACAAATGACAGTTCAGAAAAAAATCAGATGCCTCGAGCGGGATTCGAACCCATGACACCCCAAAAATTTTCATGACAGGTGCTCTACCCACTGAGCTACCGAGGCAACTACAATGGTGTGGAGTTCAAATTAACTCAAAGATGCTGATTTTATTATATTAAAATTATTATTATTAAAATTATTATGCTGTATAAAATGATTGTTCTACAATAGTTGCCAAAATGCTTGGACCGATAACAGTATTTCTTTAATTTGATTGATTTCTTGTCAACTGGACTGGTTCTTTGTCCCCTCCCCTCCCCTGTTGTTCAGCGAAGATGGGGGATATGATATGCTATATATGATATATGATATATAACCCCTAAAACTATGGAAAAATCCTCTAACAAATCAATAATTTTGGTCCAAGGTATTTTTGGCAACGATTGTAGCTTTTTCATGAAAAGGTTTATTCCTTCATTTATTCCTTCATTTATTCCTTCATTTGTTCATTCATTTATTCATTCATTTATTCATTCATTTATTCATTCATTCATTCATTTATGCATTCATTCATTTATTCATTCATTTATTTATGCATTCATTCATTTATTCATTCATTCATTCATTCATTTTTATGCATTCATTCATTTATTCATTCATTCATTCATTTATGCATTCATTCATTTATTCATTCATTCATTCATTCATTTATGCATTCATTCATTTATTCATTCATTCATTCATTTATGCATTCATTCATTTATTCATTCATTCATTTATGCATTCATTCATTTATTCATTCATTCATTCATTCATTCATTTATGCATTCATTCATTTATTCATTCATTCATTTATGCATTCATTCATTTATTCATTCACTGATGCATCCATAATGTTCTTATTTTGAATCAAGGACTGCAGCTCCTTCAATAACCTGCCCAGTTTGATGTGTCAAATGCAGGCACTACTTGTGTCAATGACAAGACTGAGATCCATCAACACAGACTTTGAAGGGTGGCTAAACAGTAATTAACATGTAAGCATTGCAAGCAGCTTTCTTTTTGATACACAAATATGATATTTATACAGTTGAACCTCCATTTGCGAATACTCGTAAGCGACCACCTCTCCTAAGCAACCTGTTTTCCAAGATACCAAAAGTTCAGTTCTAAGTCAAATCACTGTAGTTAATAGTTGGAATAGTTGGAACCTCTCGTAAGTGACCTCCTCTCGTAAGCGACCACAAAGCTTGACATTTTGGGTGGTCGCTTACAGGAGATTTGATTGTATTTGAAAAAAACTATTGTATCCAATAGCAACGTCTCTATTTTGTGATACCTAATTTTTCTTATAAACACAAATAATACTGCAAGTAAGTGCCTCATGATAGCCTGGTACCCTGATTTATTATCCAACTCTTCATAGACGAGTAAAAATATCGCGCGAGTAGGACTGGAGCGAGTAAAAATATCCAGCGATATTTTTACTCGTCTATTTCGTGCGCGCACTTTTATATAAATATCGTTCATTGGATGAGTGTATTTTTCGCATCACAAAAGGGTTGGATAATAAATAACTTATTTAACATTTTAGTGTGTAGTACGGCTGGATATTTTTACGAGTCTGCAGTATTTTGTCGAGCCCGTAGGGCGAGACAAAATACTGCAGACTCGTAAAAATATCCAGTCGTACACACACTAAAATGTCAAATAAGCTGTATGTCTTCTCCATGCAAACACTGCTATTTATTTCAGCACTGGCAAAATTTGGACAAATTTGGACAAATTATTATAAGCTGAAGGTCTGCAGCAACTCAACAGGTAGACACTGTTGGTAGAATCATAGTATTAAAGGTTTCTGTACAGAGGACAAGAGTTTCTACATGTAATTAGCTTCCTACACTACAACCCTATGTGTCGTCACACAACGTTTTCTTTTGCGTGACAATGAGAGCAGACACATGGTGTGGTGTCTATGGCTAGTCCACATCATGCCTTGGTGGCAGGAAAATCAAGCTATAGCCAGGTAGTTCCCCCAGCTTCCAGGTATTTTCTGCTTGTTTGAGGAGGCATTTAATGAACTGGGTGTCATTGTAAAGAAATGTAATCAAAAAGAGATGAAATAAAATGGTTGTCTTAACTTTTACTCTTTTGTGTAATTTGAGAACATATTAGTTCAGACAAAGAGAACTCCCATTCAATAGATGATTTCTCTGTCTTTACCTCCTTTTGGTATACCTACCTAGTTTGATCTATTTTCAATTATTTAATCAATATTATTAGCTTGTCACATGGTGTTTTATATCAAATAGATTTCATTTACAAATATGGTAATGCTGAATAACTGAATGCCTATTAAAAGCTGCTGTTATTTTCCCTTCGAATCAAAAGAAAAATCAAATGCTGTAAAATCGATCATATTATTGACGCTAAATTATATCCTGGACCCACGCGGAAAGCAAAAAGATGCTTTGTGCCATATTTGGACCACAAAACATTTTATTGTCATCTGATTGGACGAAGCGAGTTTGATTGACAGCTATATACACAAACGCTTGAAGAACACTCGATCGCTTGGTGTGAGTCGAACCGAAGGTGAAACAAACATGTCTGCTCGAGGAGGAAAAGCCGTGAAAAGAGGCAAAGATCGCGTCTCACGATCTGCTAAGGCAGGCCTACAATTTCCAGTGAGTCGGGTTCATAGATACCTGAGACAAGTCACTCACCATTACCGTATTGCTTCGGGTGCTCCCGTCTACCAGGCAGCTGTGATGGAGTATCTAACCGCAGAAATCCTGGAGCTTGCAGGCAACGCGGCAAGGGACAACAAGAAGTCTAGAATCATCCCTAGGCACATCTTGCTTGCTGTAGCGAACGATGAGGAGTTGCATAGGGTAAGTGTGTTAGTCTTGGTAATACTTTCTCGCTATGATAGCACGATATGTATAATGTTGTAAGCTTACTTGCTAGTATTTCATTTGTTCGTTACTGCAGCTGTCATGACTCTGTTCCATATAAGTAACCATCGTAGAATGTATTTTCCATTATTCCCAATGCTTTATACTGCAATCGTTTAAGTAATCAATGCCAGGAATACTTCTAGAATCGTAGTCTGAAATCCTGTGGGCAAGTTGTCTGATGATAAACGCATGCTCAAAAGTCAAGCAATCACCTCGTGTCCTTTGTCCACTCTTATCGTCTTGAATAAATTCTGCATCATCTTTGGTTTATTTTCTTTTACTGTAAGCACTCTTTGTAGGCTTTGCTCTATGAATACTGAACGTGTGGAACTTTTATTGCGAACAAACTGGGACTATCTTACATGTATTAAATATAAACCACTATTGTAATCTGTATTGTAATATATATCCCCTCCCTGTTTGTTCACAATTTGTATACCAGTTCTGCATTCTCCATGGTAATTCAGTCTTCAAACTAACATATTGAATATGTATCGTTCAATACAACCACCATTACTACTTTATACAGGTATAAGTTGTATATCTAAGTATTTATATGTACGCGCCAATATTTCAATAACGTTCTACAGTTCACATTGTGATTACATTAGGGCCATTTATACGAGCGAAAATAAGACGCGGCTTATCTTAGACGCGACTTAGATAAGACGCGAACCTCTTCGTATAAACATCACTTTTAGTCTAAGACGCGACTTATCGGAGAACAGCGTTCTGAGCTGTTCTTATTTTGTCCGCGTCTTAGACTAAAAGTGCTGTTTATACGAAGAGGTTCGCGTCTTATCTAAGTCGCGTCTAAGATAAGCTGCGTCTTATTTCTCTCGTATAAAAGGCCCTATTGAAGCATTTACTGAACTGAAGCGACCGGATATTCCCTTACTGATACGGCCTAACCCCTCCCCCCAGAGAATTCAATAATCTAACCAACCAGGATTGAATGATTCTAGAATTTTAAAAGCGGGCCTGATTTCCAGCCACCTCTGCAGGGTTCTTTTGTTCCAAATCCCTGAGTGAGTCCTCTGTTCCAGTGTTGTATATATAATGGCGGTGCATAATTATGGATACCCAATTTAGAATGATCATTTATTTGAAGCCCAAGGGGTGAATTGAATAAATACAAAGTAAAAAAGTATGATTTACATTGATTCAACTATGTTGTAACTGCCGTATTTCCTCAAATAAACGCCCAGCCTCAAATAAACGCATCCCTCCAATAAACCCCCCCTAGAGGATGTCTCCCCCATAGAGGAGCGTTTATTAGAGACACCCACTCGAAAGGGGCATTTATTAGAATAGACACGAAAAACAAACACTGACATTGAAAGATTCCTGTTTTTATTCTTTAAATGTCTACAACTGACTCATTATCGCTTATGTTTTTCATCGTATTGTTGATGACTCGGGAAACGTTTCAAATTATACGCCCCCCTCTTTTAAACGCCTCCCTCTAATAAATGCCCCCTCTAAAACTTTTCAATAAACTCCCCGGCGTTTATTTGAGGAAATACGGTATCTCTTATCATCCCAAATTATGTTATTAGCCAATCAGAAGCGAGATCTAGTGACTTGATATCCTATGATATCACGAACAGTTGAAGGGGTGCCCATGAAAACTGCGTACATGTATGTGACTATTTTGATGATTTTCAAAATGTTATGCAATTGCTTCAAAAATACACCTACTGGCTTCTAAATACCTGTATAAACATGATTTGGTGATTTTTAGATCGATTACACTCGAATTTTGGGCACTACAGTATATTTAATTTCTACTTGAATTCATTGACAGGATAGTTTGTGAAAATATGCAAATTAGGAAACTTTTACGCGTCAGTGATCTGTACGTGTTGTTCACCAATGACAAACCTTCAGATGTGAATGATTTCAACCTTTCACTTCCAGAGATTTTAGAAGTTTTTAGCGAATTTTGTTGCCATGGAAATCTTGACAGCTCGCGGGCTCAAACTATCACGCGGTTAAGTTGTCTCGTGGCGTGGCTATCGGTTCTGGATGTGCTTCGCAGAACTGGGCCACTTTGCCACAATTTAAAGACTGTCTTTTATTGCCATGTTTTCACCACAGAAGCCCCCAGAACAGCATCATTAAGCTTGACTGGTGGTAGAGGCCATTCTCCTGGAAGAAATCAGGGGCGAGGTGCAATTTCACGATGAAACTGAATCTGCAAACACGGTGTTTGGATTGGCGGATTCAGCAGAGTGAGAGTTGTTATCTCTGGTCGTTCTGTGGTGAATTCGAGGACCTACTAAGGCAGTTTTGGTGACTTTCGACTAGTAAAGAATGCAACCGGTGCATTAGTTTGCCTGTAGGCCCGGGTGATAAAAGACTTTATAAAATATCTCTAAAACATGGAGGTACGGAATGTCGTTGACAAAAATGTTCATGATATCCCAGAATGCAGTTCGGTCGTGCGTTGGAAAACAACAGGGATCCTGAAATAGTCGAATTAAAAATCCCCGAATAAATCAAGAAGAGAGATGGAAGTTTGCCGAGCAAGTGGCGTTTTGTTTCACAATGATGTATTTTGGAAGAAAATCAAAATCAAATGTCGCACATTGTCATGACGTCAAAAACGCGCATTTTTGATTGCTACGAAAAACGGCAAACTGCAAAACAAGCACTTTTTCTAGTGTAATGCAAAACAAGCAAATCATTTTTATATAGGTATCAATCGATCTAAAAATGCCCTATACCATTATGACGTAACGGCTTATTTATGAGGGGGACAGAATCGTGAAGAACAATAGAAATTTGAACTAAATCTGCTCTGCTGAGGTTCGCTTGATTTCATTGGCTAGTTTCCAGATATTATGTTCATCGATACTTTTCCCACAATATTTACTGTGTTTGGTGATAATCGCTTTCAGACCGTCTGTAAAATAGTAGCGTGTTTAGCGTTTAAACAATAGATTGTTTTGATTTGACGTTTTTGGGACTTTTATCGCTTTCAGACCGTCTGTAAAATACATTTATTTGGAAATCCTTTGTGTTGTTGCTGTTTTGTCCCCCTCTAGGACCATGATCCTTAGCGTTTAAACAATTGCATAACATTTCGAAAATCATCAAAATAGTCACATACGCAGTTTTCATGGACACCCCTTCAGTTGGTGTTTCAAAATTTAAATTTTGACAGAATTTGGGATGATAAATATGTTATCGGGCAATTTTGGTTTGATTCGGAATATCAGGGCTCGTTTGGTCTTGCAATGGGTACTCGACTATGTCTCGCCAAAATACGAACCACAGCTCGACCAAACTTGCCCTGATATTTTGCAGAATCGAACCAAAATTGCCAGGTAACATAAATATACCCAGACTAGGGCTGTTTACCATTTACATGGCAAAACTAATAAAATTTTGGGTGGGAAAATCAAATATGGTACCGTACGTAGACTCTATCTGAAAGTTTTTGGAAATGCTTGGATGTATTCCTTTTTTGCAAACCTGTACAATTCCATCCTAACATATGTATGCCCATTCGGCTTGGTTCACCAGTAGGGGTATCAAATGGTCAAGGTAAGACTCCAAGACCAGGCATATTTTTGCGAGCCTAAGATAATTTATCACCTATTTCCTTTGTTTTCAAAATTTGATACAGAGAGCTTTTTGCAAAAAAAATAACAAGGCTTGAGAACCGCGAAATTTGACCAAAATTTTGCGAGACTCTTACTTTTTGCAGCGACCATTTAATTTGACACCCCTTCCAGTATATTCTGTTGTTAATTCAGTGTACATAGTCCTTTATGATAAGTATTGTTGACAACCTGTACAGTTGCACCCTAGCTAACATGTGTATGAGCTTGGTTGACCAGTATATTCTGTATAAAATGAACTAGAAGTTCTCACTGATAAAGGGCTATGCCCGAAACATCTGTTAAAATACAATTATTGACACTTTGAAGAAATTTGTTGCCATTATTATTATTATATATTCTGTATAGTCAGTGTATATAGACATTGTATTGTATGATAAGTTACTGTTGTTGATGGTGTTTTTTCAATGTTTAGCTGTTGAAGGGAGTAACCATTGCTTCAGGTGGAGTCTTACCCAACATTCATCCAGAATTACTCAAGAAGAGAAAAGGAGGAAAACTTGTTGCTCCTGAAGATCTTAAACCCAAGAAGCCAAAGCCCAAACCCTTGCAGAAAGAGACCGCTCCTGCATCACCTTCAAAGGGTAAAGTGGCACCTGCCAAAGCTGCAACACCATCAAAAGGCAAAGGAAGGGTAAGCTGCTATTGGCTATGAATAGACTTGACATGCTCTAGTAAAGTGCAATGCTCAGACCTTCTGCATTTACTTGGTCAAACCAATACAAGCCTGTAGCCAGTATGAGGCGAGCCAAGGCAGTTGCCATAGTAAAACATTGTTTATTTATTGATATTTTAACAAAATTGACAAAAAAAGCCTCTGTCCTCTATGTACAGCTATACAATTTTTGGTTGCATGGCAAAGTGCCTCAGAAGAGGTCTGGCTATGCTGGCCTGCAATAAAAGGTCTATAGCCATGCTAAAGGCTGACTGGTTGTTATTGAATAAAGAAGTAAATACAAATGTACATTATAGACTGTATTTGTAGATTCACACATTCCTATCCTTTCAATACATAGCACATGTAGCGTAATTACATCAATATATTAGTAATATGTAACATAGCGATTACTTGTTGCAGGGTCGTCCTAAGGCAGCTAGCAAAGGGCCAGGGGAAGGCATTTCTGTTCTGTCTGAAAAGACTCTCTTCCTTGGCCAACGTGTAAGACAATATAAACTTGCTTCAATGAAATTATTATTATTATAACAGTACTGTTATACGCAAATACCTTCAATCACTTTTACTGTACACCAACTCTTTCTGAGCCATACAACTCATATATCATTATGATGCCTTTTTTTGTTTATGAGGGGGGCAAAATCATCAAGAACATTATCAAACTCACTTTATGATAGGTAGTCCGAGTAATTCACAAAATCTGCTCTGCTGATCTTTAAAAGATAATTTTGAAGTTGTGTGGTTTCCAAATATCAGATGTATCGATGTAACTTATCCTACTGACAGTATTTACTGTATTTGGTGGATGTATGATAATCTTTACTAATTATTTCTCTTCAGTTAACTGTTATCCAAGGAGACATAGAGAATATTCAAGCTGATGCTGTTGTTCATCCAACTGATGGCAAATTTAGCAACAAGACAGATGTTGGTAAGGAATATAAACACACAGTTTGAGTTCACAGTGCTCTGCACAACACAAGTATGACCACCTTTTAAAGTGCTGCTTGGACGAAAATCGATCGAAGTTTAATTTAGCTGAAACTTCACTGAAATAATCTCAAAGAGCCATACAATTACTGGTTAACCCATTCGCTCCTACACCGGCCGTAAACATCGATAGTGCTTTGAAAAATTCTAACTTTCTGAATTTTCGTAACATCGATCTCATGGCCAGTTATTAGTGACAACTAGATAACTCTTCATATTTTAACCTCAAGTAAACTGACTTACAGGTCCGATTTCTGGGCATTAGTTCAATTTGTTTGCCATAAAAATCAAAAATGCGTGTTTTTGACGCAATTTTACACCACGAAAATGACCGACATTTGACTTGGATTTTCTTCCAAAATACATCCTTGCGAAACAAAACGCCACTTTCTCAGCAAACTTCCATCTCTCTTCTTGATATAGTCGTGAATTTTGCTCTCTCTTTTCCTTAACTCGCCGAACAATAGCCATTTCCTTAGGACCACTTTCTCTAACACGTGTTTTCCTTCTGCACGCCCGAAAAGGATGCCGGGAAACATCCGGGAATTTCGGCATAGATCTCCCCGAATCTCTGTTTTTTAAGAATATATAGAGTGTCGAGCCACTCGGTCCTACAGGCAGTCCTGGGGGCTTCTGTGGTGAATAATGGCTATAAACACTCTAAAAATGCAAAATTGACCGCTCCTAGTAGCTACGAGATGCTGTTCCTCGCGGAGATTCACGACAAGAGAAAGATTACGTCAGAACCTGAGCCCGTGGGCTTTCAGAACTGTCAAGATTTCCATGGAAACCCCTTATATGGAATCGAAATTTCCTACGACGTGATTAGGTCCAGAAAATCGCTAAAAAACGCAAAATAGCTCAGGAGTGAATGGGTTAAACAAAAAAACAAAAACAAAAATGAGGTCACGTGACCAGGACTTTTGTCACCTCCGGGAAGAAGTTAGGGTTGGGGTTAACTCAAAACTAGGGTTAGGGCAACGATTCAGGCTTAGGGTTATTTTTTTTTTGCCCTTGGGTTAAGTTCTGGAAGCTAGGGTTAGATTTAACTGAAGGCTGGCTTAGGGGCTAGGGCTAGTCACGTGACAAGCATCACTCCCCCCCCTGGATCACCATAGGGTGAATGTGACCATTGGTCTGACTAATATCCACGACAACTATTCTTCTCTGCTGTCTAAATTTCACAATGACCACTCCCTCAACTTTGACTTTTTGACCTATATGTAAAATTGGGCTTTTGAGGTCTATAACAAATACCCTCCCCCCCTAAGTCCTTCAATCAAGCTCAGTTTCAAATAAAATTTGGCATGTATAACCGTTTTAGGTAGACTTAATGTTTTAAATAGTTTTTGGTAGGAAAAATGGCAAGTCAGTGAAAAAAAAAAAAAAAAAATAATGATTGAATTTAACCCATTCACTCCCACAGCGGCCGAAACCGCCCGTAAACATCGATAGTGCTTTTAAAAATTCTAACTTTCTGAATTTTCGTAACATCGATCTCATGGCCAGTTATTAGTGACAACTAGATAACTCTTCATATTTTAACCTCAAGTAAACTGAATTACAGGTCCGATTTCTGGGCATTAGTTCAATTTGTTTGCCATAAAAATCAAAAATGCGTGTTTTTGACGCAATTTTACACCTCGAAAATGACCGACATTTGACTTGGATTTTCTTCCAAAATACATCCTTGCGAAACAAAACGCCACTTTCTCAGCAAACTTCCATCTCTCTTCTTGATATAGTCGTGAATTTTGCTCTCTCTTTTCCTTAAACTCGCCGAACAATAGCCATTTCCTTAGGACCACTTTCGCTAACACGTGTTTTCCTTCTGCACGCCCGAAAAGGATGCCGGGAAACATCCGGGAATTTCGGCATAGATCTCCCCGAATCTCTGTTTTTTAAGAATATATAGAGTGTCGAGCCACTCGGTCCTACAGGCAAAATATTGCACCGGTTGCATTCTTTACAAGTCCAAAGTCGCCAAAAATGCCTTTGTAGGTCCTGGAATCCAACACAGAAAGACCAGAGAGACGATTTCACAATTGAGTCCGCCATTTTGAATTTCCAAACGGCAACGTCGAAATGTGATCGTGAATTCGTATCTAAACTCCTGATTTCTTCCAGGAGAACGGTCTCTACCACACCAGTCAAGCTTAATGATGCTGTCCTGGGGGCTTCTGTGGTGAATAATGGCTATAAACACTCAAAAAATGCAAAATTGACCGCTCCTAGTAGCTACGAGATGCTGTTCCTCGCGGAGATTCACGACAAGAGAAAGATTACGTCAGAACCTGAGCCCGTGGGCTTTCAGAACTGTCAAGATTTCCATGGAAACCCCTTATATGGAATCGAAATTTCCTACGACGTGATTAGGTCCAGAAAATCGCTAAAAAACGCAAAATAGCTCAGGAGCGAATGGGTTAATGTGTTTTCTCAAAATTCCTATGGGAAGTATTACATTTTTACGAATCTTTAGAAGTGTCCGTGAGGTCATCTACTCAACCCTAACAATCAACACGGCTTCGCTCCATACATTTCTTTGTGTTTAGTTTCTTGAATTATTTTATTTCTATGAAGCTAAAAGTTTGGGTGAAGGAGTTTTCTTACATTATTTGTGCTTAGGATTGATTGTCTGACCAGTTGTCTTCAATGCAGAACTGTTATCTGAACAAAACATTGAGATATTTTGACTCACAAAATACAAAGAAATGTATGGAGCTGAATGTTGGGTTGAGTAGATGACGTCACTGACACCTCTAAAGATTCATAAAAATATAGTACTTCCCTCTGGATTTTAACTAGTTATTATTAGACCCTTGAAGAATTATTCAATGAAGTTTCAGCTAAGTTAAATTTCGATCGATTTTCGTCCAAGTAGCACTTTAACCCTTTCACCAATCTATTTACGCGCCGTTTTACCCCCCAGAACAAGAGAAAACCAGCAGATTTTAAAGAAAAATAGTCACTTTCAAAAAAGTCCAATTTTAAGCACGAAGGAGTCATTTTCATAAATATAAACCCTACATTAGAATGAAAGAAGAAGAAATATACAATAGTTATAATCTTGTAAGTTAAATAAAAGTCTCCATAAATGCTGCAATATATTTTAATAGTTATAGTCTTGTGAGTTAAATAAAGACATGAAAGCACCGTGTCAAAAGTCCATCTTTATCTTTGATGAACTCTATGTTTTCCGCCGTAGATGGTCAACAAAGCCTTCAAAATCCTTGTTTTCTTCATCGCTGTCTTGAAATAATTCTTCAATCTCTTCATCGATGACAAATCATATCAATCAGAATTGCTTGAACTCATTTTGTTAAAGATATAATTCAACATGGAGCAATGGCGCGCGAGAAAGCAACGTCTTCAACTCTGAAAATGTTCACTTCATTCAAAGAAACAAGATGGCGGAAATCACATGATTTGGATAGTTATTCATTGAGCAATTGATTCATTATCAAATCCCCCCTCTAGGGTCTATTGTAAGCTAGTTTCCAGGGTCCAAACAAAAAACGGTAGGATTCCCGGTAAACCGGGATAGTTTGGTGAAAGGGTTAATATTCATGTATGTGTATAGTAAATCCTTGTTACATACATACATACATAGTTCATAGAGTTATAGACCATGCATTCCAAGCAGACCACATGCAGGGCTTAGAGTCATTTTCGTATGAGTGGGAAGTAGTTACAGTACGGTTCGTGCCATGCCTTGACAGTATTGTGCCATTATCGTGCGGTATCCAAGCATTCTGATTGGTTGAGCAATGATTCTGTGCACTGATTGGTCGAATAGAATGTCTTCGATTCCGTACCATGACCATAACTCTGTGCTGTCGGTTTCCCACTCGTACGAAAGCGACTCTATAACCAGGATTTTACAGTAATCTGATTGTGTTAAGTACTATATATCGACAAAATAATATTCATAACTAGAATTTTATATATTCAGGAAAAGACCTTGCCAAGGTTGGAGGCGAGGGCTTTAAAAAAGAGATCAAGAAGCTGGTGGACTCAAACCCTGACTTTGAAGTGTCTGCGAGTGAGTAGTAATCATACTATTTTGTATTTATACTCAATTTGCTTATCAATGTAGCAGTATATGTTATAGCTCTTTATGTGTTGGTTGTGCTGTTTCGCCATCTGATCTAATCATTACTCTAGAGGAGGTGCTACTTTCAGGGGGTCGTTACTTTCGGGATTTGTTAGCAAGCATCAATTTTACTGTTACTTTCGAGGGGTCGCTACTTTACGGTATAGAGAGAGATGTGAGTACTGACTGGGATATACTGTTTCTAGCTGCCATTTCTCCAGCTCCCAACATGAAGGCATCCAAAATCATCCATGTGCACTGCCCTGTGTACAATGCAGCTCAGGAAGAAGAGTCAGCAGAGAGTTTGATCACAGCACTTAAGAACGTGCTAACCCTAGCTGATGATGAGAATTTAAAGACTATTGCTGTCCCCTCTATAGGAATTGGAAGGTAATGTCGTCTGTACTTGTAAGAGTGTTCTTAGGAGATTTTAAATGCAATTAAAATTGCACAGGAATGTACCGGTAACAGTTTAAGCCAATTTTATTGCCAGGACAAATGGCTACTTTTGTCTTCACTGATAACAGTCAGAGTACTAGTTTCTATGAACCCTTCTCTAACGATATTAATATACAGTCAAAGTCTCTCATTAATGTGGATGCTCTTGGGTCTGATTTTGGAGCCCAAAATATTGGAATTATTTTTAATAGTTATTATTCTTTTCAGTAAACTCTGTAACTATAATTACTTATAGTTTATTTAACTTAAAACAAGAGCAGAAACCCAATAGCGATACTTCATGTCATGTCAGCTTTTGTCATTCATGTGCCAACCAGAGATCGATTGGCTGTTGAAACAAAGCAAAGTGTGAAATGTTTTTGTGGAAATGGTTGGCACATTTACATCACAATGTTAATGTTTGTAAACATGAAGTATCGCTATAGCAAGGAGTCTGCAAAGTTGGAGTTTGACTTTCGAAAAAAAAAAAACACACCAGAGAGTACAAAGAAACAGTTGTTGTTGTTGTTGTACAAATAGCAGGATTTCAACATAGCAAGGTCTACATGTGTAGATAGATATCTTCAAGATACATGTTGATGATGCAACCAAAAAAGTGAATATGTTATGTTCTTTTTGTATGCAGTAATTTCAAGTTCCCCAAGAAGGATGCTGTTCAAGCCATACTCAAAGCCATATCTAACTACTTTGTCTCTGCCATGGCATCATCTATCAAACAAGTGTACTTTCCTGTTGATGATACAGAGACTATTGGTATATTTACCATGGAACTTGCCAAGTTAGACTCTTAGGCACTAGTTTAGTAGCTCTTTTCATTTCTCAAGATGTTGGGCACTGAGGTGGCTTACGAACTTAGACATTGGTCATTCACTCATTCAATTCGTGCTCAATATCTGGAGAATAGAAACAGTGTGCAGTAGTTCTCTGAAAACACTTAAAGTGCGTATCACCCTATCGGTTTAATATTAACTAAATAGAGGGCGGGGAGGGTAGTTTGTCCCATGCAATCATAAGTTGTAGAGGTTTGAAATTGCAAAAAAAAATTATGCAAATCAGATGACATCAAGCCAAGCTTCTATCAGCACTCTAGTGCTGACATTTTAAAACATGCAGAATATTTTCACAGTCGATTGAAATGATTTGATAATATGTTCTCAGAAAAAAAACTTACTTGAAAAGAAATAAACAAATAAGTTGACGTCATCTGATTGCATATATTGAAACCTCTCTAACTCATAAACGAGAGGTTCAAATCCCAGGATACTAAACCCTACCCTACCTCTCTTCAGTTGATATATTATAATCGATTTTTAAAACACACACACATGGGTAGCCTGATTTTCAGACGGCTCGTGTCATACGCTCTCGCTTCCTCCCCAACGAAGCGTATGACACATGAGCCGTCTGAAAATCAGGCTAACATGGGTGGTAGGCATTTTAAGACCATTATCATTTTTTTAATTTAAAGCTGTTGTATGTTGAAAGACCCTGATTATTCCATTGTGTTGAAAGACCCTGATTATTCCATTGTGTATTACTTGGTGCATGTGGTTATGTACACTAATACTACCGAAATCACTCGACTGTTAGCACCGCCAAAATAACGATCAATCGCATTTTCCATTTGGAGAGCTCCAAATGGTCATGTGACATTAGTTTCTTACTCTTTTCTGATCCTGGAGACCTATTTGAATGTCACATGTCCATTTGGGGCTCTCCAAATGGTCACGTGAGTTAGCCGAAATTCAAAACGCGGTCGATCGTTATTTTGGCAGTGCTAACAGTCGAGTGATTTAGGTAGTAATGATATTACTTATAGATTACCTTTGATTCAAGTATCAAACTTTACTTGTGCCGAACCTAGTTAGATCAAACAAGACCGCCTAACTACCAATTGTCGCTCAGTGATACATTTGGTGTAAAGATTGACGTTTGAATCTGGAAATCTTAGAAATCTGAAACCAAACATATTTGTTTGAGTAATGAATGATTTTAATAGAATTACTTAGTCCATTTTAATGTCACGCTGACTACAGCATACTAAGCATGATGGGACACTGCAGGGGTGTTTAAAACGTTGTTATACATATATAATCAGAAAGGTCATCGACTGGTTCAATGAAGGTACAAACACACAAGGCAATATCGTATTTATTGCAGAGCATCTAATATCGCCTAGGTAGACACACTGCAATTTCATGACCATGTTGTTTGTATGTTTGTACCTGAGGTAACAAGTGTTGGACTGCAAGCCTTCTTACCCTAGTTGTGCTGTATAGAACATAAGAAGGCAGCTTACATAACAGCACTGTTGAACGTCCAACTGAAACTTATATTCACCAATGGTGAATAATAAAGAACTCAATGCTGTTCTGAAAAACCTCCTTCGTAGCACGAGCGTTGAACAAGCTACATACAGACGACCACAGTAGCAAAGCCGCCTTGTTGAACAAGCTACATACAGACGACCACAGTAGCAAAGCCGCCTTGTTGAACAAGCTACATACAGACGACCACAGTAGCAAAGCCGCCTTGTTGAACAAGCTACATACAGACGACCACAGTAGCAAAGCCGCCTTGTTGAACAAGCTACATACAGACGACCACAGTAGCAAAGCCGCCTTGTTGAACAAGCTACATACAGACGACCACAGTAGCAAAGCCGCCTTGTTGAACAAGCTACATACAGACGACCACAGTAGCAAAGCCGCCTTGTTGAACAAGCTACATACAGACCGCAACCACAGTAGCAAAGCCGCCTTGTTGAACAAGCTACATACAGACGACCACAGTAGCAAAGCCGCCTTGTTGAACAAGCTACATACAGACGACCACAGTAGCAAAGCCGCCTTGTTGAACAAGCTACATACAGACGACCACAGTAGCAAAGCCGCCTTGTTGAACAAGCTACATACAGACCGCAACCACAGTAGCAAAGCCGCCTTGTTGAACAAGCTACATACAGACGACCACAGTAGCAAAGCCGCCTTGTTGAACAAGCTACATACAGACCGCAACCACAGTAGCAAAGCCGCCTTGTTGAACAAGCTACATACAGACCGCAACCACAGTAGCAAAGCCGCCTTGTTGAACAAGCTACATACAGACGACCACAGTAGCAAAGCCGCCTTGTTGAACAAGCTACATACAGACCGCAACCACAGTAGCAAAGCCTTGTAAAGATGAAACCGTTTAGTTTGGTTATTTATTTTTGTAAAACTCTGAACTGGAAGTTCTTATTTTTCAAAGTTGTTTTCAAAAGTAGTGTGCAATGCATTAGTTGATAAGTTTACTCTAATGTATAGTTTACGATGAACTAGGAGTAACGAGAAGCCACATAGACATGACAGTTTGCTAAACTATCAACTTCGTTCCCAGGACTCTCTTGGGTGAGAGGGCCCTGGGAACGAGGTTGGGTTGCCATTTCTAAAGCCGCATCTACACAGACAATTTTCCTTGACAAGGAAGACTTTTCCGTGTAGACGACAAAAACATCGCCAAGTTTTCAGCTTGTGTAGATGCGGCTTAAATGGCCAAACTATCAAAGACGTCATTAGTTAAACAGTGCACAACTTTACTTGCAACATTGTTGTCACTGCAGCTGTTTGTACATGTTGTAGAATGTTACTCAATTACAAACATCACTAGTGTTACAAATACATGTAAGGACTCTTGTGATCTTGATTTCCCTTGTCATCTTTATTGATGATGATTGTGATGATAATGGTGGTGGTTTGAGGGGTTATGATGACGATGTGGTGGTGATGCATGGTGTTGTAGAATGTTACTCAATTACAAACATCACTAGTGTTACAAATACATGTAAGGACTCTTGTGATCTTGATTTCCCTTGTCGTCTTTGTCGATGATGATAATGGTGGTGGTTTGAGGGGTTATGATGACGATGTGGTGGTGATGTAGAATGTTACTCAATTACAAACATCACTAGTGTTACAAATACATGTAAGGACTCTTGTGATCTTGATTTCCCTTGTCGTCTTTGTCGATTGTGATGATAATGGTGGTGGTTTGAGGGGTTATGATGGCGATGTGGTGGTGATGCATGGTGATGTTGATCATCATTGCTACGGATAGTCCTTTCTACACGATCCATGAGTGGAATCGCCTTTCTTCTTACATTGTATCCGGCCAGGAGAAAGTTTCTGCCAGTAGCTTCAAGGACATGCTACATTTCCGGAGGGGTTATCAATCAAATCAGCCGAAGCTGGTATCCAGAGGGCCCTGTATCCAGTACTGAATATATCTATACAAATTACTCCCTGAAATTAAGGATAGGTGTGTGCCGCAGGGATGTCGTAACCCTGACCCACTCAAACATCTAGGCTTTTAAGGATGTATTCAAAATTTTATTTTTCAGTCGCGTTTGCCGTTACGGGCCGATTTTCTAACAGTGGTTTTTCATAATATTGTCCTCCTGTTCGCTCAAAAATCGTACGATTTCTATGAAACTTCAGATTCTTGTTAAATAGATTGTCATAATTTTGTCTGCCGGGTTTAAAGAAAATCTCTCGACTGCAAGTTGCGCGGCATTATTTGTATGGTCAGTTTTTAGGCCGCGCAAATTGCAGTCGAGAGATTTTCTTTAAACCCGGCAGACAAAATTATGACAATCTATTTAACAAGAATCTGAAGTTTCGTAGAAATCGTACGATTTTTGAGCGAACAGGAGGACAATATTATGAAAAACCACTGTTAGAAAATCGGCCCGTAACGGCAAACGCGACTGAAAAATAAAATTTTGAATACATCCTTAAAAGCCTAGATGTTTGAGTTATTACATGTGCTAAATGCAGAAATATCCGAGTGTTTTTGACGCGATACGAGCGAGTTAAAAAAATCACAAACCTTCTTACCCTTTTCAAGGATTGTCACTGAAATATAGACCCAATTTAAGGAACGACAAAAAAAGTGTACCCCATTTAATGATGGGATATTTTATTTGATAGTGAAAAAGCAAAATGTGGTACCCAATTTTTAAATTCAGTAAAAGGATCTGGAAGTTCAAAACCGTATTCGGGGGCACATACCTATGTCGCGTATATAATGTGGTCATGACATAGTAAGTAAGGAAAAGCCTTTATTTCAACAGGGTAAAAACACTAATAACACGTGGCCCTAAAAATAAAAGGATAAAATTGAGGTTCATGAACCTTTATTAGTCAAGGAAAACAAAATTCCGCTTCACAGTGACCCTCTAGACGCCCATGAAAAACCAGTTCTTCTTCGTTTTCAAAGTTCACGGTTTTTAGCATCCTGTAGCACACCATACAAAAATAGGGCTTTAGACAACCATGCTCAGTCACGTGATGATGCGCTTGCTCTTGTAATGTTGGGAAAGACCGCTGACAACCAGTGATCGCAAGACAAGGAAGAATGTCATAGCCGTACATAAAATGTGCCGAGTAGTTGGTTGTGTCAAAAATACTTTCACAAGTGTGGGTTTTCCCTACGTAACGTGTCTTGTGGATATTTTGCATGTCTGTAGCTCTCTCTTTATGGGTACAGTACGTCAATACACAGTTACTTAAGCATGGTGTACACGCACTTGCAGTCTTAACTTTCCTGACAGATTTTGAAAACCCAACCCTGAGTTTTCCTGAATGAGTCAAACATTCCTCAAAATATCCACAGTATTTACTGTCATGGTGTTTTAACGCTTTTCTCGTGGTGAATACCATGCGGCATTTATCACACTTAAACTGAAACTCATCCAATATACACGCATCCTCCGAGTAATTTAGTCTGTAGTCTATCTCTTTAGAGGTCAAAAGTTCCATCAGATCACCAAAGCATGTCTTAGGTTTGGTAGAAACCAAACACAAGTCCTTTTTCTCAACAATACTGCATCTAGGATTCTGCCAAGTTAGTCTTCGTACAACAGACTCCCATGTCGTGTCTTTAAGTGATGTTATTACAGCATTCCTTGGGACGTGTAGTGAGCGAAACTGAGGCAAAAGCTTTGATGGAATCTCTCGTCCTTTGTACACAATGTAGATATGAACACTGCTTTGAACCTCAGGAGTTAGATGAATATTTTCCAGAAAGTTCTCTCCATTTGAGTCCCAATCCAGGAAATAATATCTTTGAATCATTTAGGGTTCACTTGTTCAAAGTACTGTGCTAAAGTTTGTTGTCACGTATCAACTCCTCGTCGTCTCCTACTACACTGGGCTCAACACTGCCGTCGTGTTTGTTGACCCACTGTATTAATTACTTGATCCAGCTGCGTCCATTTTTGCGTTACCAAGTGATTGTGTTTCATAGGCCTGTCAAACAAAACAAATCCACAACTCCATGCTGCTTTTTATCCTTACTATAATCCTTACCCTATATACAGTACATCTTTATCCTTACTATAATCCTTACCCTATATACAGTACAAATTGTCTAAGTCAGCGAAATTACAATTTTTTTAAATTGATTTATTAGTCAATCACGTCTCTTTACTCAGCGTTCAACACAAAGACGATCAGAAACCATCAAGCACTATTAGACCAACTAAAAATAACACTACATCATTAATTTGTCGACCAAGCTCTTGCGTCAAAGTAAAATCTGGAAAACCGCAAACTGATCGTGAAAGCAGGAAAAGTACATTTTTAACGTCAAACTTTTGTCTTTCGCAAAATATAAAATGTGTGTATCCGCTTCCTCTGTACGTCCCATTGCTGTAACTGTAAAGCAGCATCATTGGTGATGAAGATAATTACGATGGTAAAAGGATTGTAAAGATGATGTTAAAGGACTAACTGACTGATGATTTATTGATTGATTCGTCATACTAATGCTATTTACAAATCAAATAACAGGTAATATATTAATGATGATGACTGACTGATGATGATGACTGATGATGATAACTGATGACTGATGATGATGACTGATGATGATGACGACTGATGATGATGACTGATGATGATAACTGATGATGATGACTGATGATGATGACTGATGATGATGACTGATGATGATAACTGATGATGATGACTGATGATGATAACTGATGATGATAACTGATGATGATGACTGATGATGATAACTGATGATGATGACTGATGATGATGACTGATGATGATGACTGATGATGATGACTGATGATGATGACTGATGATGATGACTGACTGATGATGATGACTGATTGTAACTGATGATGATGACTGATGATGATGATGACTGACTGATGATGATGACTGACTGATGCTGATGATGATGATGATGACTGATGATGATGACCCGATGGTGATTACTGATTGTAACTGATGATAGCCGATGCTGCATCACTTGTTAGCTAAAGCCATTCCCAGCGGAATTTGTGCGAACTCAAATTCCTCGTCCTTGTGTTTCTCCTGTTCAACATGATTCAATAATTTCTCAGCTGTTTTACAACAAACCAAGTAATTGTTTTTATAACAAGCCATGCAGTAGTATGGATAGGTCGATCCATGCACTTGTTTATGATGAAATGCCTGGTGTTCAATGTTGGGAAAGCGATTCTCGCACGCGGGATCCTCGAGGCATGGTAGCGGAAGGTGACTATAGAAATGCTCCATGTAATCATCGGAAGTCTCGAAGAAATCCTCGCAAGAACAGTCACATTGCTTGTGGACTTTCTTTAGGTGATCTTCTAGTTGTTTCTCGGAGCAGAATATCTTTGATGGACAAAACTCGCAGTGTTGCTGTCCCGAGATGTGCTCCTGCAGATCCTTCCTCGAGAAGAAGCCATTTTGCCTCTTGCTTTTCTCACAGCGTAAATTAGTACACAAAAAGTTATGGTTCTGCAAGTCATGTTGGCTTGCTTCCTGTTTAGTTTTGAAAATAACTTTGCATCTACCGCACGAGAACGGGAACATATCCAGTAAGGTTTTCTCTCCGACATTGATCGTCTTGATGGCAATTTTGTTGAATTTCAATATGGCTTCGAGTTCCTCGTATCTTCCTTCCTCGCCGCATACAACGTGAGCCTTGTATCTTGTATGTACGTGAGGATGTGGCCAGACTTTGCACTTAGAATCACCGCACTGGCAAGCAAGATGAGTGTAGAAGTGAAGGACGTACGTAATGAGTGCCGTCCATGAAGCCTCAGCCGAGGATGTGAGCGAAGGGTGCTTGACAACCCAATCGTAGTTTGGCGGTAGTTCTTCCTTTGGAGTTTTCTTGTTGAAAAACACATGCACTTTTATGTCTTTCTGAGATGTTGTAAATCTAATTCCTTTCAGGAAATCTTTACTGGTTGTTTGCCAGTCTACAAAGTAAACGTGTGTTGTTCTTATACTGCACATCACGCGCTCTGCTCAGTTACTCACTCAATCCTCTTTGTGATCAAGACCGGCCAGATCCTTCAGTTCAAAGGCAGTCGTATTCGCGTCCTAGAAATCCCTCACAAGAAGAACTTCTTCAGCACGGTATTTTACAGGAGTTACAAACAAGTACTGAGTACAATACATCGTACAAACAGATGTTTATTGCTACGCAACAGTGTAATATTGTATGCGGTTTTAGGTATTATATGAATAATGGATGACAGAAATGAAACAATACAAAGTAACATGAAATGCAAAACTGATTTCTTCCAAGACGATTTTTCTACAATTTTCTTGGATCTTTTTCTGTCAATTTGTCTTTTCCTTTCCTTTCTTTTCGTTCACCCTAGTTACAGTCCCGCTTGTACGTGCCCACCTCCTCTAAGCGACCAATTTGCTTTACAACAAGGGCCCGGGGCCGGGTTGCTTAAGTTCGACCAGACCGAATAAAGTATTATTATTAACAACTGTAGGCATATTTATCTTTTCGTAAACGTGTGTGCATTTTTCCTCGTCGTTTAGTTTTTATTCTGAGTTTAGAGGGTCACGGCAAGTTATCAGTATTTATATATTGTTATGTCCTACCCTCATGAAATAGAGCCGCGCATCGAAAGACATGTTGCGTTTGTCACTTGTTCACCGCGGATGAAACTGACAGAGGCAAGCATTGCGGCCGTTATCTTTCTCGCATAAATTGATGACTATTTCCGAGTGCTTGCTTGCAAACATCACACCGGCGAGAGACATCAGCTGGCGAGTATCTCATGTAGCTGTTTGCGAGAGATTTCTGCAAGCAGGAGCCTTTATTGGGTAGAAATGAAGCGCTCTCAGTGCAGCACCTTTTCTTCAACCAACTACGTGGCCTACCAGGAGGAGATTGGAATCGCTTATTGCTGAGACAAAGTAGCTAAAATACAGACAAATATAATACACAGTTTTATTTGAAACTTCTATACGCTGAGTTGAGCCTCCAGAATGAATGAATAAACCTTTATTTAAACAGGGTTGTCCTTTCAGTGAATATAATACACTGTTATCAATAGGAGCCCTAATCAATAGTTATAAATAACAATAATAATAATGTATAATAATGAAAAATACTAAAAATATAAATAGATATATGAGTAATATATAATAAAAATAAAAAAACTATTCTAAGATAAGACTGTATAACAAATACGCGAATACTGATTAAAAAGCTAAGAAGAAAATATTACTTACTTAGGGAATTATTAAAAATTACACAACCATTATAGTAAAAACTTTTCTTGGCAGCCTCTATACTAAAGGATGGTAAGTGTAATTAATAAGTTGCTTCTTCTAGTGGTTCTGGAAATAACATCCCGGCCAGCTAGTCGTGTCGGCGGTGATTTCCAGTAGATCACGCGCCGGATGATAACTAGTTACATACACTTAACAAAACAGTGTTTTTCACGTTATTAACGAAACGCCCTTCAAAGCTTTACTGATAAAACATGCTATAAGCTGAAAAGATCCGCTATACACATGTGAATTCCTTGGTCTAGTATACTTGGTCCGTCTGCGATAGCAGGACAATATCAAATAATGTGCTTATTGTGTTATTCATTCATCAGTGGATCATAACCACTCCCCACTCCATCCATCCCAACAACCCTAGCAATGCCATTCTAAACACCAATTAGCACCAAAATTAAGCACTGAAATTATCTTGAAATGTGCTTTAGCTCCAACGATTTTGCTAAAACTTGGTCAGGTTATGAATTATGTCAATCTAAAGTGATTCCAAAACTTTCAACCAAAAAAAACCGGGCAGATTTTTCGCAATATCCAATTTTATCCAAAACAATGTTCTGCATTGCAATCGAATTATATTGTATTAATGATCTAATTGTTGCCAATGTTTTATGGCAATTGAATAAAAGCAGAGGGAGTTATGACCTAAAGTTTGTCATAAACGAGTGCGCCGAGAATTATAACGGAGTCAATTTTTCCTTGTCAAGGAAAACTTGCTGGT
Organism: Actinostola sp. cb2023; assembly: GCA_033675265.1. Lineage (NCBI taxonomy): Eukaryota > Metazoa > Cnidaria > Anthozoa > Actiniaria > Actinostolidae > Actinostola > Actinostola sp. cb2023. The sequence continues at coordinate 110,557 of JAUJYZ010000396.1, read as the reverse complement.
GTGGATGCGGCTTTATATAATTATGACTATATAGGTTAACAAACTCATTGGATTAGTTACATGTAACCGTGTATATATGATCGTTCTATACTCCATTACTTAACTATTATTTGGCCGTTTGTCGGTATTTAAGCGGATAATACAGTTCCCCTTACGATCAATCCTGTAAATCTCTTAAGGCATAACGCATTATACTGTACATATCTCTAAATAATCTCTTCTAAAAGTTCATCTTAATTTAGAGTATCAATGTGGGATAATTTGGACTGAGATTCGAACCACAAAATGTCCTCCAAGAATAGAACAAGGATTGGAACTTTGCGGTTTAATAAAGGATGTAAGTACGATAATATATGAGAGTTAAACCGTGCAAAGCTTTGACAGAGTGTATCCTTGGTGTAATGACGAGAACATTCTAATAATATATCAATAGACACATTATCCCTTCATCTTTAGTCCAAACATCAAACAAACTTTATTGACTCCATTGACGCATTTCTCACGGTGTTTAGTGAATGATTTACTTTATATCTGTGATGAGCGAGTTAAACAAACATCAGCTACGGCACCTGCGACGGTACAAACATCAACTTTACCGACACTACATGTCACAAGGAAAGATTAAAGCGATCCGCGCCGAAATAACTCAGTTCCTAAAACTTATTTCTTCATCGATGTTTTTAATACGAGAAATAAACTCAAGAGACCGTGAGTACTATTCCGTGGTATGGCGCACTCACTGCTATCCAATAGAATGATAAATCTTCCCAAAGATATACATTTCCGATGAGACATCGTAACCGCATAGAGATCTCATCAAGGATCATCATGTTGATGATTCAGTGAACTGAATGAGTGAGCAACGTTTATAGTCGTACGGCGAATTAAGCGAACAAGCGGGTCTAACAGAGAACATCATCAGTTATTACCACTTATTTTCCCTTCAAGATGAACATTTTAAGTCCTCGAGACCCTCAGCGGGGAGCTCTTAACAAACAATCATTGGGTTTAGTCGTGATTACTGGTTTTTATTGGGTCGCTTTTCAATGATACTTTTACTTGACTCGTTAACATGACCACTAACTTGAAGTGTTCATTCTCATTTCACTTGGTTTCAACACGGTTAACAAAGACAAAAAACGTGTTAAACCTGAAAGACAGCTTGCAAAGTACAGGCGTAATCGCTGCGATATTTCGTTTTGTTCATAACAAGCTATCAGGTTTGCTTCGTACTGTGTCCTGTAACGATAAAAGAATCTTATCACAAGCAATCTTTCCATCTAACCACCCATTCATCCAATCATCTTTTGTTTAATTCAAAAATTCATTCTCGAAGTAGAAAGACTGATTTTAACAGTGCTGGACCGAGATCTTCAGTTTTTGTCATGTTATGCAGTAATAGACTGTAGTCCAGAGCAACCGCTAGCTACCACTAGTCTACTCTTGGACTAAGTGTTTTGCGGCAAGGATAATTAGTTTTTTTGCGGTCATTTTAGTCCGCTACGACCAGGCTAGCTAGTCCTGTCTGGTACCTTTGTTTAGATGTCCGTCTCGAGTAAATACACAGTTATTGAATCGTTATTACTGGACATTTAAAGCTATTGTTGTTGCCAATCAATACATCTGTTACTTTCCCAGGCTCTAATTGATTCGCTATGATTTCTCATTTGTCCAATCAAAGGCTTCAAAGTCATTCTGCGAGGGTTGGTGAACTCGCTGGCGCCCTCGATGAGCTAAGACGTTGTATGAAGCCTTAGAGTATTTCTGAACCTTTGCGGCGGCTTAACCGCGGCGCAACATTACCTCAATGTGTTTGATAATTACTTTTATCACCCTACTAATATCTTCAGCGGATTATTTAAACTCCAGTAACGTTGTATCGATATTTATCTACAATCCAATCTTAGTAAATATCACGATTGTCCATTTTGGATATTTTGGTTCGTCCCACGTGACTGAGTAATTGTCTTGTGTTTGACTTTTCTCCAGGTGATACGCGGGCCCATATGGGCTGGGACACACTTGTTCTCACCATTGTTCGCGCCATCCTTCATGACAGAAAAACGGCCGTCCTCTGTTTGGCAAAACTAATCCAAGTCGGGCACTCATTGAAGCGCAGTAGGTCTCTATGACCATCACAAGATTGGATCAACCCAGCTACAAGGTAACCTAATTACCTCTACAACATGCAATCGTTACACATTAATTATTACACATCAACGTATGTTTTTAAATAAGAAATAGAAAAGCTGCACATTTTTAAAATAAGGAATGCTTTATTATGTCTAGAAAAGCCGGGACACGGGAATACAGCATGACACTGCGGGTCTAATACTTCCATGCAGTATGTCACTGCTTTGATGTGCTTTTCGTTTTGATACATTCTCTAAGACCGTTGCTTAGCGTGCGATAATGATATGTTGCTAAATAGACTTTCATTGATCTGTCTTAACACCCATTTACTCCACAATGCGTTTACTGGTTAAATTTGCCCGAGAATGTGAAAATATTTTGTTATTTATTTTGTAAGTAGAATTTGTATTTTTGAGATTCCTCTCAAAATCAATTTAAAAGACAAAGCAAAAAATTACTAACTGAAATCCAATTTCGAGCTTTTTGTCCTACTAATCCCGAGGGGGATTTAAAGTTTGCTCATTTTGTTCATAATACATATCGGCGTTGTTCTTTTCGCTGTTTTCCAAGGAGTCGAGCAAGAGTTGCGCACAGTCACAAAGCACGGAGCGGGTTAGTTTAGCTCTTGTGTTAAGGATTTACAGCAGATTTGCCGAGTGAAAAAGCAATGAAAGGTTATACGAAGATGCGCACTGGAAAGAAACAGCGTTTCCAAAGTAGAATGTAGTCGCTAATCATTTGTTTAAACCTTTCAAAGCAACGAACTAAAGGATTTTGTTCCTTGGGAGACAAACAACATTCGAAAAACAAAAACATTGTTTATCTTTAATCAGTCATAGACAAAAAGTAAAATTGCTTTCTTGTGCTCTTTCCTTCCTAACATCATCCCCCTCCCTCCCCCTTTTCAACTGAGACAGAACCAATTCCGTCTCTTCAATGTAAATGTCTTTTACTACGATTTAAGGGTGACGCTTGATAATGTTCATCACTTATTGAGTTCATTGCTTCAAGCCAGCATCTTCACTGAATATTCTAATGAGTAGACTACTATTTCGCAAGTGCTGGCTATGAATTGTATTTAAATATGCAATTCTTTGAAAGCATCTTATCAACAGAAAGTAAAAATGATTTAAACATTTTGAAGAATAGAAGAAATCAAACAATTCCATCATATAAAAAATACTCGCTCTCTTTCATTTATTATTTGATCTTTTATCTCTTCTTTGTCACGATAACTTTTTACATGTAGAACGGTGTAAGACAGGTGAATTGCAGTGGGTAAAACAGATAAGTAACAACACCCAACCTTTCTTTTTCGATGAAAATTGTTTCATTCTTTCGAGATTCACGCTGCATTTTCGTTGCTTTTCATTTGATATTTTTTCAATAATTTAACATTCTAAGTAAAGCGACCAGTTATACTGTTTTAATTCAAAAGTAATCCCAGTGTATCAGAGACACTTTCCTCGGACACACTGACTGATACTAGCCCTTCAATTACCAATGCAGCGATACGCGTGAATTACTAGTGCAAGTAATATCACCCTGATTACAAGCCGATAATCACTCACAGTGTATCACTTTTTCAATATTCAAATATTGTAATAGTGTCTAAAAGCCTCTATCGATGCTGTACTTGTTTAATCATTACTGTATACATGAGTTAATTTCCGCTGCAATTACAACAGTGCTACATACAGAATCGTAAGGCGCATGCGCGCTGAGTTCGTAGAGCTTGAAGAGCGGTTTCATGAGTGTTAGTAAGTGGTTTTACTAGGATAGTGTGAATATAGATTAGAGTATTTAGATGAGTTGAGTGGGGACGGGATTAAAAGGGATAAGATGTGTTGAATCGACTAAAGTGTGTGAAAGGACCGACTTTCTACAGAACTCTAAAGAAAATAAAACTCGAGTTGAAATGCTGCGATGTTTTGAGAAGAAAAATATGAAACATCCTGCAACGAAATATACTCGACTGTCGCCCTTGACGTGGAGTTTGAAGTTCAGCTTTTCAGTGAATTACATTAATAGTAATAATAAATACTAATAAATCGGTTCTTATATAGCGCATTATTGAGAAAGGTTTTCAAGTTTGACGTCGACAAAAGAACTGACGATGTAATGAAGCCAGAATTCGATCTTTTGTTAATTGATTTCATTATTTTGTGTCGTCAATTAGTAGCAATACTGAGCGTTCATTGACACTTTCATAACGATTATTATTATTATTATAAGCCCGATAATTTAGTGAACAGTAAAAGTCAACCAAATTGTCAAACAAGCTTATAAAAGAACTACTTATTTCGTTGTAAATTCAAACAACTTCATGTTTATCTAGAATGGACCCTCACAATTCAAATTTGTTTTTCTTTTTTTGAAACGCGGGTTCGTAAGCCGTTCGCCCTTTGAATAAAATCAAAGCCATATTTGTCATCGTGGGGTTTTGATTTTTCCTGAGGACATCGGTTAGGATAATAGGACAGTTATTACATATGTCTAATGTGAACACAGTAGGAAAACTCATTCAATGCGTGCTTGATTTTATCACTTTAAGATAACTAAAATCTCACATCGATTTCCACAAAAGAATTTCAATATAAGTCTGGGAAAAAGTGAACGGAATAACAGGCCTTCGAAGATCTTAATCAAAATGTAACATGTCTCTTCTCTAGAGATGGTTCACAGAACAGATTAACCAGTCGTTAAGTGTTCTATGTCTAGAGGAAATGAAATGTTTTTACTCTGCTCATTTGTTAACCGATAAGAATTTATTTGTCATTATTGTTCGCTAGTTCGTGTGTCCAGAAAGTTCAACTGATAAAACGCCACGATTCCATCTTGGTTCTCTATCTCTGACTCGCCCTTTTCGAGTTCCACTGCAGCAAAGTATCGTCTCTAATACATCAATGAACTTACAAGTCATCGCCAATTACTAGTTTGAAGTGACGGTACAGTTGCCTTAATGAATCTGAAGAAGGCATCATTTGTTGCCATAAAACGTCGTACACAAGTCACGTTCATATATTAACCTTTTAATACTTTGAATGGGTTTTTAGTTGAAAGATGGAACCAGAGGAACCTAGAGTTATTAAAGAAGAGAAAGCATCTTTAGACGATAAAGATGATAATGAGCAAGAAGAAAAGGATGCAGATGAAACAAGTACACATCCTGAGAATGCACGTAAGTCACTGACAACGTTACAACTATAGCGGGATGAAAGACAGTGTTGGAATTCTGTATTTACAAATTTATGTTGAAACAAAATGACGAAACGGCTTGTATACACATAAATGCAGGCTGACATAGCAGTGAATGATATTTAAAGAGCTTACGATGTCTGTCTATTTATGATGGCCAGTAATTTAAGGAGCGCTTTTTATTGTTCTTTGATGCTTAACGCGGGTCAATTGGCCAAGAACTAAGGGACTGTGCAATAATTATCAGGAGCGGGGGGGTTGAAGAAACGGGAAAAATATGATTAAAAATAAGGCTTCACTCCCCCACTACAGAAAAAAAAACAGTCTGCCCCCCCTCAAACCGGAGATAAATAAGATCCACCCCCCATACAGGAATCTAATTTTGCTTGTTGTCAATTTGTCCTTTGTTACATTTTACGTATAAGCAGGGGCATAGCGTGCTACTTTCCCATGTACGCACAGAGCAACGAGCGCCGAAGGCGCGAACTTCTTGGGGGGTCAGGTGGCATGCTCCCCTTGGAAATTTTGAAATATAGAGCCTTGGAATCGCCCATTTTCTTCGCTTTCCAGCGGAGTTTCTCGCTACATAATTTTATAAATACATAATAAAATGTAGTCTCCTTCGCACCCATTATTAGACAAAAAGTGTAATAAGTATAGCTAATTTCCAAATTGGACAGGCATGTAGTCCTGTTACTTGTTAATTATAGGTGATAGATGATACAATTATAACACTAATAACGCTAATAACGGGTGCGAAGGAGAATAAGTAAAATGCTGATCACTCATTATTTTCAGTATTTATTTTGTTTGAGAGTGTTCACTGGGGCTGCTACTAAATACAATTATACATGTACACTGACTGAGGATAAATACACTCCCTCAATTATATATGTATACATACGTACACTGACTGACGATAAATACACTCCCTAAAGTGCCATTTCCTGGGTTTTTGGCTTTTTTGACTTTTTTTTTTAATTTTACCGTTTTCCGGAAAATGTTGTAAACCGATTTGGATCCGCTCCTGACGCATAATGGCAAACTCCGTATATGCGTAAGGGGCGCTACGCCCCTGATAAGTTACCAGAATAATAATTGTATATAAAATATTTGTTAATTAAATAACGGTTTGTTGTTGCATTACCAGTGATTTTGTAATAGAAATTAGATACCACCCCCCCCCCCCCTCCTTTTCCATAGTAATTTTAAATGTTACCCCCCCTCTCTTGCCATGTATTTTTACACTATGCCCCCCCCCCCCCCCCCCCTCCTGCTAATTATTGCACAGTCCCTAACTACATCAAACTGCCTAGAGATTGCGTATATTTACATCTGTTCTTATCAATGTTTTTAGCTCCTGTCCGTATTAATAGTGGTGAGATACTGAACAAGTTCAATCATGCTTTGGCTTCTATTATCACAACAAATGACAAGTAGGGCATCCATTCACTTCTTTTTTTATTCCCTTCTTTTCTTTCATTTTCTTTGTTTCTTTCGTCAGTTTCATTTATGCCTCATTTTAATCGTTTTTCTTCATTTCTGTTTCTTGTTCTTTCACTCATATTCATTTACTTATTGTTCTGTATGCGCTGTCCGTGTTTTTTTCTCCCTCTCATTCTTTTTCATTAATTTATCGAGTGCTGATCATTCAATTATTCCATCCATTCTTTGTTTGTTTGTTCAGTCTTGTTCCCATATTCCATTTTTTCACTCAACTCATCCTAGTGATAGTAGTATTAATAGTACAATTGTGTCTCCCAGGTTATCTGTCATTAACAATGCTGACGTGGTGTCCAATCTACCACATCTTATCCATAAGTCTGCAGGCAGATATGTGTAAGTACATCTAGATATTGAATAATAATAATGATAATAATAATAATGATAATAATAATAAAATAATAATAATAATGATAATGATAATAATAATAAAATAATAATAATAATAATAATAATAATAATAATAATAATAATAATAATAAAATAATAATAATGATCATGATGATAATAATAATAATAATAAAATAATAATAATAATAATAATAATGATGATAATGATAATAATAATAAAATAATAATAATAATAATAATAATAATAAAATAATAATAATGATGATGATGATGATGATAATAATAATATGCTAACAAGTGTTCTTTGTATTGTCAGTTCATCGATATGGTTTCCCGATACGTCTGTCCGTAGTCCAGTCTACCACCATTCATATGAATATCCATGTATTTCCAATCGAACACCAGACAACGCGATGGTGCCTCATTCACCCATACAACAAGCAAACAGTAGCCTACAAAACGTAAGAACTGAACCTTATGACGTCAAGGATTGCTAGGAGATACTCGCGGTAGTACATTTGTAGTGATGATGATGATGATAATGATTGTGATGATAATGATGATGATAATGATGATGATAATAATGATTGTGATGATAATGATGATGATAATGGTGGTGTGAGGTTGGAGGTGATGATGATGATAATAATGATTGTGATGATAATGATGATGATAATGGTGGTGATAATAATGATTGTGATGATAATGATGATGATAATGGTGGTGTGAGGTTGGAGGTGATGATGATGATAATAATGATTGTGATGATGATAATGGTGGTGTGAGGTTGGAGGTGATGATGATGATAATGATGATGATGATGGTAATGATGATGATAATAATGATTGTGATGATAATGATGATGATAATGGTGGTGTGAGGTTGGAGGTGATGATGATGATAATGATGATGATGATAATAATGATGATGATAATAATGATGATGATAATAATGATTGTGATAATAATGATTGTGATGATAATGATGATGATAATGGTGGTGTGAGGTTGGAGGTGATGATGATGATAATGATGATGATGATGGTAATGATGATGGTAATGATGGTGTGAGGTGGAGGTGATGATGATGATAATAATGATGATGATGGTGTGAGGTTGGAGGTGATGATGATGATAATAATGATGATGATGGTAATGATGGTGTGAGGTTGGAGGTGATGATGATGATAATGATGATGATGATGGTGTGAGGTTGGAGGTGATGATGATGATAATAATGATGATGATGGTAATGATGGTGTGAGGTTGGAGGTGATGATGATGATAATAATGATGATGATGGTAATGATGGTGTAAGGTTGGAGGTGATGATGATGATAATAATGATGATGATAATGATGATGGTGGTAATGATGATGGTAATGGTGGTGTGAGGTTGGAGGTGATGATGATGATAATAATGATGATGATGGTAATGATGGTGTGAGGTTGGAAGTGATGATAATGATGATGATGGTAATGATGATGGTAATGGTGTGAGGTTGGAGGTGATGATGATGATGGTAATGATGATGGCAATGGTGGTGTGAGGTTGGAGATGATGATGATGGTAATGATGATGGTGTGAGGTTGGAGGTGATGATGATGATGGTGGTGTGAGGTTGGAGGTGATGATGATGATGATGGTGTGAGGTTGGAGGTGATGATGATGATGGTAATGGTGGTGTGAGGTTGGAGGTGATGATGATGGTAATGATGATGGTAATGGTGGTGTGAGGTTGGAGGTGATGATGATGATGGTAATGATGATGGTAATGGTGTGAGGTTGAAGGTGATGATGATGATGGTAATGATGATGGTAATGGTGGTGTGAGGTTGGAGGTGATGATGGTAATGATGATGGTAATGATGGTGTGAGGTTGGAGGTGATGATGATGATGATGGTAATGATAATAATGATGATGGCATATGGTGTTGATATATAATGATACCATCATTGGATCAACAGCCTAATGTGGAATACGATGAGTTCAATGAATGGGTTGATGGTTCATGCAAACTACGTTACTCGACATACAGTCGTGAGTCTCAAGCTCATATCTCAGGATGGGCCATGAAGTACACCAATAACCACAACAAATATGTCTTAAAGAAAACATGTGTCGGTGTCCTGCTGTGTAGTAAGGACTGTGTGTTACCTAATGGCTTGAAAGTTGTAGTACGACCAGCCATCTCTGATAAAGGTAAGAAAAATGGAATGTACTGTAGTGCGTATTGACTACTGTCAGTCTATTCGTTTGCAGTGTCTATCTGTTTGACTGTTGATTATGCTTGTCTGTCTGTCAGTTTGTCTGTCCATATGTCTGTCTGTCCATCTGTCAGTTTTTCTGTCTGTCAGTTTTTCTGTCTGTCAGTTTGTCTGTCTGTCAGTTTGTCTGTCCATATGTCTGTCTGTCCATCTGTCAGTTTGTCTGTCTGTCTGTCCATCTGTTTTTCTGTCTGCCCATCGCAATAATGTTGTTCTTGTTACGTTTTTCAGTGAGAGAAAGACAAATCGGACAAACGTGTCCTAACGCATCCTGTAACGGTGTCCTTGCGCACCGGAAATGCACAGGTAAAACTGTAACACTGACGCATTAAATACTGCGTCATATAGAATGTGACACTTGTCACGCACGCATATAAAACCTGTCACTTGTCACGCTCGCATATAGAATGTGACACTTATCACGCACGCATATAAAACCTGTCACTTGTCACGCGCGCATATAGAATGTGACACTTATCACGCACGCATATAAAACCTGTCACTTGTCACGCGCGCATATAGAATGTGACACTTGTCACGCACGCATATAATACCTGTCACTTGTCACGCGCGCATATAAGATGTGACACTTGTCACGCGCGCATATAGAATGTGACACTTGTCACGCGCGCATATACGATGTGACACTTGTCACGCGCGCATACAAGATGTGACACTTATCACGCGCGCATATAGAGTGTGGCACTTGTCACGCGTGCATGTACGATGTGACACTTGTCACGCGCGCATATAGAATGTGACACTTGTCGCGCGCGCATATAAGATGTGACACTTGTCACGCGCGCATATAGGATGTGACACTTGTCACGCGCGCATACAAGATGTGATACTTGTCACGCGCGCATATAGGATGTGACACTTGTCACGCGCATATATATAGAACCTGTCACTCGGCATACGCGCATATAACAACTCTAACGAAGAAGAATTGATCATTTGTCACGCAGGTAACAACGGCTATCCTGTCACGCATTTTTGGATCCACCAAGAGGACGGGATTTATTTCGAGTCTAAGGGAACTCACGACCACTTTAGACCACAAGCACGCAGGGCCACACCTGATAGGAACCATAATCGAGGTCGTACGATAAGCCCAAAGCAAGAAGGACCCACTAGTGATACTGAAAATGGTGACAAAGAAAACAAGGTATTTAAACATAATGACGTAGATTTGAAACCGGAAGTGACACATGTCTGTTTATACTACTTTTCTTGGCTTATCCAGCTGTGATGTAGATTGTGATCCTTTGGGGAGAGGGGAGAGGGAGCACAACATCTCCCCTTTCCTCCCCCTCCCAACTCCCAAGCAGATAACTTTACCTCGTAATAGGTCACTTAGACCATTACGTCATTGCTAATGCATTTAAATCACTAGTTTTAATGGCAATGGAATCGTACTGATTCTTGAACTGATATCCAACTCGAGTTACGTCAGTGATATAACTTTCAAAGTATAGCTTAGACAATGACATCCTGTTGCCATGGTTATTAGACTAATCTGTAAAGCACTAATCTGCTGACCACAAGCCATTTAAGCCTCTAGCTTTGGCTGTACTATTGTATTGTAGTGATCTGTAATTAATGTAAACTAGATATTTATGACACGTTAATAAAGTTTTATTTTTATTATTATTATTATTATTATTATTATTATTATTATTATTATCATTATTATTATTATTATTATTATTATTATTATTATTATTATTATTATTATTATTATTATTATTATTACTATTATTAGTTATACTGAAATAAATCAAATCAAATATACTGAGAACAAGTCATAAAGTGATTTGATGATTGATTTTCTAAATGAAAGCCTCTTGTATAGTAATAATAATAATAATAATAATAATAGTAATTTCTGTTGCCAAGGAAACCAAGGAACACAAAACGCACGAGCCTCCCAGACGAGGAAGAAAAAGAAAACAAAACAGTCCCCACCTACCCCTCCCTAAACTTTTCAACACTCACGTGACTATCAATCAAACACCACATACTGAAATCCTGCGAGGATTTTCCATGGACGAAGAGGAACAGTACGTATGCGTCACGCTACCAGAGACTGAACACCTGATCCACCGTGCTTTAGCATCACGTGACCACACTTCAATGTCTACATACGGGAGATTGTATTTATTGTGTCAGACATTCCAGGATGTTGTACCTGGGTTTAGTCTCCTTGAAACAAGAATGATTTCCCATGAGGTGATTGGATGGCCAGTTGTTATGGCAACGCTCTATCGACAAGGTACTCGAGATGGTATAGTGCAGCATATGAAGACGATGGCGCGTTTGTGCTCTTCGCCGAGAGAAGAGATCTTTTCTCCAAAGGTATAATGTGATGGCTGATGCTTTAGATGTGATGATAGATGATGACAGTTGTTAATGAGTGGATGATGCTGACAATGGGATGATTTTCATGATGTCGGTTGGGTTATAGTGATGATGGTGATGATTCAGTCAGCGTTAATTTTTAAATAGATGATAGATGGTTCCCTACTTCATTGAAACTTGGAATGATGATGGTGATGATTGCTGATTTCATGATGGTAATAGTGCCGATGATGATGATGATGTTTTTGTCGCAGTGGCAGATGGTGATCCACGACTTTACGCCAGAACAAACCCAGCTTGCTATCGAAGCTATCGTCAACATGATAATCAACTCTCAAGTACAGACTTTACTGCGAGTATTCCAATATAAGAGTGTCAGCTCGTTGTACAAAATGCTGCGAGAAAAGGTTACGAGCAGTATACAAGCATTTCAGTCTCACTTTGAGTTGTGCAAGAGAGAGATTGTTTCTCGACTTCAAGATCCTGTCATGACCATGAAGTTTTGCGAGACAATGAAACGGCTTTCAGATGAGGATTGTACTGTGCAGGAGTTTGTCAATGCTGATTGTTTATTGTCAGGTGAGATTATCTTATCTAGTACATCAATTTAGAGCAAATTATCCACAGGTAGCCCAACTATTCATTTTGAGGCTACTAAATAATTCAATAAAATGATATTTGCGTCTTTTTATGGGTTTCCTGTGGTAGAGAGCGCGCGTAAAAAAAAAAAGACGCAAATATCATTTTATTGAATTATTTAGTAGCCTCAAAAGGAATGGTTGGGCTGCCTGTGTATTAACTAGCCAATCCTCGATTATAGATAAAAACACGTGCGCGAATGCCCGACGATCTTAGCACGTGCGCTCCCATATAGAGTCGCGTCGTTTTCGTGTGAGTGGGAAGTATGGTTCGTGCCGTGCGGTGACGGTATCCAAGCATTCTGATTGGTTGAACAATGATTTTACGCGCTGTGATTGGTTGAATAGAATGTCTTCGATTCCGTACCGTGGAAATGCGTATAATTTAATATACTTATATTATAGTCGTTATATCGTAGGATGTGCCTTGGGTTCTGTCATCAGAGAATTCTGGAATTTCTGGGGAAGTTCTTTAATCGCCTCCAAAGTCTTTCCCGTCACGTCATCCCTGAGTTCATATCGAGAAAGAATCGATGTTTGGAGAAAATCGCTAGGTAAATGGCGTCATTCATATCAAAACGACCGTTGACGTCCGTGACGGCAATCTACGACGTGAAAACAGGTGAAGTGCCGTCGACGTAGATTGCCGTCAAGGACGTCAACGGTCGTTTTGAACATTATTCGTCAGTGCGCGCGCCGTCGTCCTCACGTTCCCGGAGACTGCATAATGTGACGTCATTCAAGTAAGTGACGTCACAGATCAAAATTCAACCTATAATGACGTCATCCATGAATGATGTCACGTTTGTAAATCTTCATGCCTGCCTTACCGTAGAATATATCTTAAGTAAAGTGTTTTATTTTCCCTAGACTTTGAGTGGTCTTCCGACCCAAAAGACGTCACTCTACAAAACATGAGCGATGTAGTTTTCCGATGGATAAAATGTCAGAAAGACTTGTGGCCGAAACCTTCAGGTATTTCTAGCAAAAAGACTGGGCACGTGTAAACAATGTTAATAGTTATATACATGACCATATATGGAATGTTGTTACCAAATAAGGAATAACCCTCGTTAGTATTTACCAAACCAGTGGATAGCAATTTTGGCGTGTTTTGAATGGCTCCCGTAATTCGGAATATCCTTGGCTATTCACTGTTTTGGCACGAGATTCAAAATGGCGTCTCGTTTCGCTACAGTCTCCGAAGCTGATATTCTTTTATCTGTTTAATAAAGTGCCATATTTTATCCAACTGATTTGGTAAATACTAAAACAATTATCCCCCTCAGTGTCGGTGAGTTGTGGCGAGGACTCGCGGCTCGGTAAATATCCACCACTAATAATAATAATAATAAAAGAGTATTTACATAGCGCATCCTGGAACCTCGATGCGCTTTACAATAAGAAAAAGAACTAGAAACTAGTGGATTATAAAAATAAAATATAAATAAATAAAAAATACTCACCTACACTTCGAGGAATAATTGTTCACTATCCTGATTAAAGTTGCTGATTTTGTGTCGTAGTGTATCAAGACTGTCCTCTATTGGACCTCGCTCCGGTACGGCCGCCAACAATCTTTGACGAAAGACGATTACATTACCTTCGCCATGGAGCAAGACTGGGCTCTGCTTTCCACCGACCAATCACGTATCGAACCTTTTATATGCCCAAGATGCATTGGGTGTAATCACTAATGAACTGATCTAATGACATCACGATACGCTCTTTATTATATGTACATATTCATGGTATTAATACCAAGCAAATGATTGACAGATAATCTATGGTTATCTGAACCAATGAAGGTTTTATACATTCCTAGTCCCTTCGCCTGTACTAATACGGTTCGCAGTGTTTCATGGGAAAGTCAAGTAAAAACGGCGTGATCAATCTACTGGGCGTTCCTAGCGTAACAGAGTGACGACTGGAAACGAGATGTTTTACAACAAACCTTTACTTGTACCCTGACAGTTGGAGATACATACATAATATTATATATATATATTAATAAATAACAATAACAAAGGGTAATGGTTACCAGTTATTAAAAGATACCATACATATATACATCAGCGCATGCTGAACCAGCATTGTTGAATTCGGTATAATTCTTGAGATCATATCCGTACCAGATGCGATATTTTTGACCAGCGGTAACTACCATGGGTGTTGCAAATGCTTTGAAAATGAGTTGGGCTGACCTTGAAGCCTGGAAGACTGTACTCTAGTTGATCAGCTAATTTGATATATTGATCTGTCTTGGAAGCCAGGATACGGCGCACACCCCCAGTAGCTCTGTGCTGATTGGTAAGCATCGACGCACGCTACATAGCCAGAGAGATGGACGAGTTTGAATATGGAAACATTACCGTTTTCTTTGATGTAAAAGCTACCAAATAAATCGTCTTTTGCTCCATAGCAGACTGGGCTTGTGTTCGTTTTTAGCAACTTGACTGAAACAGATCAAGTATTATTTAATGAGGGGGACGTGGGGGCTCGCGGTATTGCGGTATCCGTCGATTTTTTGTGCGATATCACGGTATTTTATAATTTGAGATGCGGTATTGTGGTATCGTCCTGGTCTGCGATATGCGGTATTTGGGGCTACGGTATACGGGATACGGTGAAATTCAAATTTCTTTAGCGTATTTCGGTATTCCGGTGTTTTCCAAAACATTACTACTGTTGTTTCAAATTTCAATTTTAGATATGCGGTATTACGGTTTTTTTTTTTTTTAAAATGAGGTATCAGCTACCCCCCAACGTCCCCCTCTTTAATAAAAATGTGTGACATCACACGCGCTCTGATTGGCTTATTATCGTGGTATATCAGTGTTTATTCGGCTTGTGACGTATGTCATTGTATGTCATGTACAATTTACCCAGTAATCCTTTGCGAGCATAAATCAGTACCACTTAGATTGATCTACAAACTATCTGACACGTTCACTACAACATCAACTATTATAATGCGCGCAAAGGATTGTGGTAAAATACAGAATATCAGTACAAGCACTGTACAGATCAATGTGTTGTACCACAGGCAGCCCAACCATTCCTTTTTGAGGCTACTAAACAGAATCAACTATAAGTCAGTTTCTCACACTCGAACCAACAGAGAGCACAACTATCAGAGATGAAAGATCTAAACACAGAATCAACTAAGAGGGTCTGAATGGGGGGCTCTGTATGTCAGTTGTCAGTCAAATATTTGCCGGTCATTTGTCAGTTGTCAGTTAATCGTTAGTTAACTATTAACTGGCTATATCCTGTTTTGAACAATTGAACGTGTTTGATACTTCGATTGTCAGTTGACAGTTAAGTTTTATTCGTCAGTTAGCAGTTATTTTTAAAGCCGTTTGTCAGTAGTCAGTTAACCCCATTCAGACGGCCCTCAACTAAAGCATCGCCTGGTACTCTTGCGGTTTACATGGATGAACATGGAGTTGTAGCGATAGAGCAAGCGACATCAGCAGTATTGTCCAGCAATTCTCTAAATGAAGAAACTTTGGTTATCATTTTTTCCCGCACGATTTCCAAAAATCGAAATTTTGTATCGTAAAGTCCAAGCTGGTTTTCATATAAAATTTCGATTTTTGATCCATATCTTCGCAATTGAAGCGATCTTTTCCAAACTTAATTTTTACAGTTTTACTAATTTCAACGAGCTCTTTCCAGCTATGATAATCATGTTTTTGTTCTATGAGTTTTGAAATTACATGATAAACCCATATTCAGCGTAACTAAAACTATACGAGCATGGGAGGTTTTTGATTGCATGTACAATACAATACAATAAACTTTATTTCCACTCGAATTTAAGATAGCAAATACATGCTAATAGCAGAAGTACATAACTAGTTATGTACTTCTGCTAATAGTCTATCTTCGATAAAAGTAAAATAAATAAATAATTAAATAAATAAATAAATAAATAAATGAATGAATGAATGAATGGATGGATGGATGGATGGATAGATGGATGGATGGATGGATGGATGGATGGATGGATGGATGGATGGATGGATGAATGAATGAATGAATGAATGAATAAATGAATAAATGAATGGATGGATGGATGAATAAATAAATAAATAAATAAATAAATAAATAAATAAATGGATGGATGGATGAATGGATGGATGGATGGATGGATGAATGGATGGATGGATGGATGAATGGATGGATGGATGAATGAATGGATGAATGGATGGATGGATGAATTAATGAATGGATGGATGAATCAATGAATGGATGAATCAATCAATCAATCAATCAATCAATAATGTTTATATATTTGTTTTCTGATTTTCTGACTCATTGCCATCGCACATACAGAGAGACATACATACAGAATATTGGATTTAGAGACGCTAGCCATTACAATGTAAAAGTAGTACAACTGACAGTACAACTTGTTTCGTCGGATGATTCGGGATCAGTCGGGGTAAATTCGGGTTCTTCCGACAAAAACTTGTTCCCAGTCCTCTAGCGAGAGTCGAAGGGTTAAAAATGGCGGGCGGAACAGCAGTTGATTTTTCAGGTTTCAATGATAATCAAGATGGCTTAGCTGATCTAATGACTATGCCCAAAACTATCACAGTAGAAGAACAAGATGAATCGCCTCCTCCACGGTCCCAGCAGAGGTCAGTAGGCATTCAAGACCCGATGACTGTCCCTGAACGGATAATAATCAATGGCGACCAAGGAGGCTATTTGGTGTCGAAAGATGAAATTCCACGAGAGATGAAGGAAGAGTTTATGCCTAACATGTTTATGGGAGGTATGAGTACACCTCCACGAACTCTAACAGTCGATGATACAACTTCTGCTTACTATCCAACCACCAAGTCAACGTCTAAACCCAATGTGAATATGAAAGAACGAAGGAGTTTAACCAAGCTGTATGATGAACAACGTCACGTCGATGATCAAAGGTAACTTTAACTATAGAATTGTCGTCTCACTTTTATAAAAGATGCGATGACCTTGAAGTATGTGGAAATATATGTATGTACCCTATCCTTGGCTAGTCCTTCCAAACAGCATCTTCAAAGCTAGATGTAGCGATGGTGTGGGTACCGGTGTGACCTTGTTTCTGTACAGGAATGGAATAGTCTTGTAATTAATGTACGTATTTATTTTCTGAGATTTCAGTGGCTGTGCTCGCTTCTACATACACCTGAAGCTTTAAAAATACATTTATACACAGGCCCGCAATTGCCCTATACCACTATGACGTAACGGCTTATTTATGAGGGGGACAGAATCGTGAAGAACAATAGAAATTTGAACTAAATCTGCTCTGCTGAGGTTCGCTTGATTTCAAATTGACTAGTTTCCAGATATTATGTTCATCGATGCTTTTCCCACAATAGTTACTGTGTTTGGTGACTTTTATCGCTTTCAGACGGTCTGTAAAATACATTTATTTGAGAAATCCTTTGTGTTGTTGCTGTTTTGTCCCCCTCTAGCGACCATGATCCTTAGCGTTTAAACAATAGATTGTTTTGATTTGACGTCATAGTGGTATAGGGCAATTCCTTGCAAAGTTGCCACAAACCATGTACAGTAGAATCCCATAGCTCATATGAAACTCGCGCGCTGATTGGCTGAGAAGCAAACCGGATGAGAGGGTATTCAGCGTGGAATTGGGTGCTTTGCAAACCGGATGCAATGGGTATTTAGCATGGAATTGCGAGATGAAAGCGAGGCTGTGGCTAAGATACGATATACGTGTACAAAGGATGGATTGAGAGTTGAGGTCAAATCAATATTTTAGCTTTGTTTGCTCTCATTTTTCATTTGTAAAATTCATTTTCATCGAAGTGAAATTAATTTCAAGTGTCTTCTCAACTTTAAGCTTAAATATAAACTGAGCACGAAAGCAAAGCAAATCGTTTTGAATCTGGCTTTAGCATCTCTAACACTAAATATAATCGATGTAAAGAAATCTATTAAAGCGAGATGAGAATCGATGTTTGAAAGAGAGACCCTGAAGTACAACGACAGCAAATCATGGCGAACGACATTTTCAGACCGGCATAAAGCAACCACAATGTAATAGATTAAGCCAACAGATAAACAACAAAATCAGTCCAATTTAATTCAGCATTTACACCTAGCAAAATCTGTACCTGTATTCATACAAAACTGCAAATTTATCCCGTGTTCCAGTTGTGTTCTCTTTGCTTGTCAGTCAATCGGCTGCCTTTTACTTTGAGCCTTGTGTACTTGTTTTGTACAAGTCATGTAGCTTCACTCACTGAATCAGAGCTATCGCCTCTGCATCTTTATCAATAAATATGGCTTTGAAAGAACTATTTTGCCTGAGAATCTTCAGCATTCAGTAAGGTAGTTAACAAATCCATCAATGTCCTGTGAAATGTTGAAGTTCACTAGATTGAACTTCTCATGCAAGCGGCACTCAGTTCTCTGATCGGATTGAAAGCAACAAGAAACGGTCAGTTGAGAAAATTTGAACGATTTATTTAAGTCTTATGAGGATAGAATAAGTCCGTATTTTCGTGTATTTCCAATTAACTTCTTTGTTAACTGAATAACATCAGAAAAGCATACTTACAGGTTTGACAAGACTGATTCATTGATTGTGAAAACTTGAACTGAACTTCGAGCCTGTCACTGATCACTTTTAGTCTTTTTGGTTGTAAGTTTTCGTTACCTATGAACTGGTTATCCATATCTAAATCTATGGCTGTGTTTCTGTTGTAGATTGACCCTAAATCTAGACATTAAAACGACTGAAGAAAACAACTTTTGTCTTCAAGTTCATGCAGATAAACTGATATTAGTATTCAATTTTGCTTGATTCCTAT
This sequence comes from Actinostola sp. cb2023, assembly GCA_033675265.1. Taxonomy (NCBI): domain Eukaryota; kingdom Metazoa; phylum Cnidaria; class Anthozoa; order Actiniaria; family Actinostolidae; genus Actinostola; species Actinostola sp. cb2023. The sequence continues at coordinate 91,266 of JAUJYZ010000396.1, read as the reverse complement.
TGGCTAGCGTAGCGAAAGACTGAACACTGCACTGGCTTTCTTAGCGACGCGCGATATAGCGACTCAAGATTGTCTAAAAACTATATATTTTTCAAAACAAAGAGAACGCTATGGGATTCAAGGAAAATTCATTGGCTCGACTCGTGAATTCCACGTTGAATTCACTCGAAAAGGCGATATCGCACTCGTCGCTTCGCGACTTGTCGCGACGCCGGAGTGCGATATCGCCTTTTCTCGTGAATTCAACGTGGAATTCCCTCGTCAGCCAATGAATTTACCTATAGTAGATGCATGTAAATGAATGAATGAATGAATGAATGCAAGAGAAATGAATGTCTACCTCCAGCAAGGCTGGTTAGTCTCAATCCAATGTACAAATTCCTGGATTGACACTAATCGGCCTTCTAGCAACTGAATTTTATCTCAGATTTTTCTTTCTTTTTTTCTTTTCTTTTCTTTTTTCTTCTTCTTTTGGCATTTGATACATTCTCAACTACAGTAGTAGTTTTTTCAGAACAAGTAGTGCGATAAGTGTTTTTATAAGTGTTATTATTCCAAGTCATATGGGTCCAGAGCGTTCTCAGTTTGCGCTCCTAATATGTGGAACAAACTACCTATGGACATTAAAGGAGCACTCTCACAGGTAATGCATTGCGCGCCTTGAACCCCTCAGCGCCATTTTCGTATGATACGAAAATGGAGGATTTATACTTACCACACAAGAAGGAAGAGTTTCTCTGGAGAACTCCGGACTTGCCATTGCTGATCCGTATCGGAATTCGAAAGGCGAACTTTTCACGTGTACTTTTCACGTGCGTTCTTGTCAAATCTAAGTAGTATCCCGTATGTAAACAATAACACGGCGCGCAATGCATTACCTGTGAGAGTGCTCCTTTAAGTGTAGTCCTAGTGTTGTAATTTTTAAGCAGAAACTCAAGACACATCTTTTTAAATTAGCATATTATTAATCTTTTATTATTCATATAGGCTCTGACATTTTTTATTATATAGTTAGCATTTATTATTGTTCTTTATACAGCAATATGCAGAAATTCTGATCATTTTGACTAAAATACATATATCAAAAACCTACTTAAAATAATGAGATGGCTACGCTGATATTTTTTTCATAAAGCCTCGCTGGCAGACAACTAGAAAAAAATATCAGCGTAGCCATCCCATAATCTAAAGTAGGTTTTTGATATATATGTATTTTAGTCAAAATGGATCAGAATTTCTGCATATTGCTGTATTTTAACATCTAGATATATATAGATATGTTTTTTCTTTCTCATACTTAGTTTTAGATTTTTTGAATTGTATATATGTAAAGTGCATTTGGGCATTTCTGGAGAGTGCGCTATATAAATAATATATTATTATTATTATTATTATTATTATTATTGAAATTTTCCTGTAAGGGTTTTGACATGAAATCACCCCTAATTTTTCAGTATCCTTACTGGTCTGGAAATCATAGAAGAGGTCAACCCACTAATGAGTGATAGCGAGGAGAGTTTTGCTCATGAATATCAAGTTGTTGACCTTCGCAAGAGTGTTGTCAAATTAAACAGACGGGTAGCAGTGTTAGAACGAGAAATGGAACAACATGGAACATTTGGATTCTGGTCTAAGCTGCTGTTTTTCACCTTCACAATTGTTAATCCTGTAATTTTATCTTGGTTGTTTGGTCGGAGGAGATAAAGTTATTATTGGTGTCAATACTGTGATATCTACTTTACAATGGTATTGTAAATATTGAAGGAATGGTCAACGATCAGCGTGCGTCCATCGAGTTATGGATGCACGCGGGAGGCTGCTAAGCACGAGGGAAGCGTAAGAGTCGCACGAGGCGTAGCCGAGTGCGACTCTAGCTTCTCGAGTGCTTAGCAGCCGACCAAGTGCATCCATAACTCGATGGACGCACAGCTGAAGCGTTGACCATTCCTTTTATAACATAGTTACTGCAAATTCAAATAAAGCAATTTTATTTTCCAATTGATTTCAGAGCGCGCGCTATGGCGATGACGTGAGTGTGCGTCCATTGAGTTATGGATGCACGCTCGCGCACGCTAATTAGCCAATCAGAGCACGCGTTATATCAATGCTATGTTATAAAACTCATTTATTCAAGTGACTGTACATATACAACTGTTTCTAACATGTTGTTCAAGGAAGAGTTAAAATAGAACTTCACCACAAAGGATCATGGGAACTAAGATGTTTAATTACTCTGTGATGCGAACAAGTATAACCACCTTGCAGGTAGATTATCCTGACAATGGCTAGACATTAAGACAGAAGTATGCGGATGCTTGATGGTGGTATAATTTCTACTGGCAAATGACATTGACGACTACCTATGTTACAAGGACATTTGCTGAGTTGAAACTGTTCTACTTGCTGTATTATGCAACACACACATAAATGGGAAAATATTTTGTCCTAATCTTATGTAATAGATACAATAGATACATTGTATTTCCCATACAAATCAGGCACTCATATTTTATATTTAATTTGTCAAATACACAGATGTATAATGTCATGTTTTATACCAGTAAGTTTGGCTGAGAAAATCAAAGTTATAAAGTTTAGAAGCACGTCTGCTACAGTTATGATTTCTATTGTGTTTTCCAGATGAATAATTAATAATATAACTCCAAATATACATATACATGTCATTCCTCTTATTGTCATTAATAACTGAATATTTGGGAGATATTAATAAAGTTTATTTTAATTATCATTAATAACAGTAGTGGTCTATACCAATATAATCATACACTTTTTAGTAATTTCATTTTGTGTTTTAGCCCTACTGAGTCAATAGTATGTCAATAAACCACCAACATGTATTGCACCACTACAACATGTACAATGAGATGACTGACTCCCTTTCTCTGCTTGAATTATTTCCCACAACTCCCCCCATCCACTTCTCCACCCACCATTCCCATCCCCTTATTCCCATTACCCCCATCCCTCTCACCCATACCCCCATTCCCACCCCTACCCCACATTTTGAGGTGCTGGATAAAATATTACCTTTGCACTATTTTGCGTCAATCGTCAAATAATTAATATTAATTAATATCGTTAAGGTCAGTGAGGGGGCTGGTGATTTCCGTTATCCTCTACATACGTAGAACCAAGAAAGTTATTTGTAGACTACTTGTCTTTAGTAGAAACCAACTAGCATACTATCACGAATCCTGCAATCTGATTGGCTAACGTACACGCTATCTATTGCGTGATAGATAGTGAGTAGCAAAAAAGCCGGCGTTTTGAACAAAAACAAAGCAGAAAATCAATAAATATTGGTATTATTTCGAAGGTAGTATGCTAGTTGGTTTCTACTTAAACAATTAGACTACTCGTTCTCGTTTTCTATGAGTTGAAATAGTCAACTCGACGCTACACGCCTCGTTGACTATTGACTCATAGAAAACTCAAACTCGTAGTCTAATTGTTAATTAGTTTTCCCTTTATTACAAGTCAAACAATAAACGTTTTTCAAGTCTTCACTATCTTATAATTATATCTGGGTGTATAATAATAATTTAATACTTATATAGCGCAAAAATTACATGTAAATATGACCTACTGCGCTTTACAGAATAAAAATAATAATGAAAAAAACAACAATCTTCTTAAACTATAAAATATGAATATTTTGTATGTGCCATACTAATCAGGGAGACTGTACTTTAATAGTTTATTTTTTAACTTTGTGAGTTTAATTTGTAAGAGCATTGACACTTCTTAAACGGTATGAAGCTCATTATGATTGTAACATGGACAAAGTACGTATAGTTTTGATAGTAGGACTGTATTTGTTTCTGCAAGTCATTGTAAACAAGTACTAGCTGTATTATTATATTGACATTATATATACTTATTCTCAATACCAGTTTGTCCATAACCAGAAAATATTTCAACACTAAAGAACTGTCACGTAAATCTGGAGCGTACACCTATTTCAATTATGTAAGTCCCCCGAAAAGGGTGAAAGGTGCGACCCTGAAGGATCATGGGGGTTTCTATTTGCAGCCATTCATGTACTAAACAAGAACACTGCGGTGAAGCAAATTCAAGTGACATTCAAAATGAGATGGCCGAATTTTTTGTCGAAATGTCAGGGAATTCGGGTAATAATAATAATAAGCTTTATTTAAGCAGGGAACACCTTTAGCAAGCTGTTCTCCCAGGTGTCCCTGACATCAATAGAAAGACTTGGTAAACAGTATCCCCCATGATTCTCTGGGGTCGCACCTTTGTGAGTCAAGGGTGACTAACCTAATTGGATTAGTGAAATAAGGCCACTTGTGCTTACTCTCGCTCGTGTAAACAAACCAGGCTTCGTTACGCAGCGCTTGTTCAGAACAACGACTCGCTTCGTTGCAGCACGAAATAAAAAGACTTTGGACTCTGCCTCGCTTTAGTGCAATGGTAATAAATTCTGACGTAATTGTGCATACTGTCTTCTGAAAGCTCTCATATTCGTTTGTTTCTTATCACATGGAATCAAAGTTTATTTATTGTTCCAGTTCCGTTTCGAACTTGTTCACAAGACTGGCAATACATCCATTCATTGTTAGATGGTTCATTATCATTCATTTATTCATTCATCCCCTTTTTCAATCTTTCATCTCACTTACGTTCACAAATCATTTATTTCAATGTTCAATCAAGCTTTGTTTTATTGAGGCAGACAAAAATGTTTTACAAAATATTAGATTCAAAAGGGGCAAAATGTAACAGCAGAAATACAGTAATGTACTCCTGAAAGAGTTACTCTATTAAAGCTTTACAAGGTTTTGAGAAGTTCGTCTACATTCGAGTCTTCTGGTGTATCCTTGGGTGCCTCTTCTTTAGGCGCATCTTCCTTGGGTGCCTCTTCTTCAGGCTCATCTTCCTTGGGTGCCTCTTCTTTAGGCTCATCTTCCTTGGGTGCCTCTTCTTTAGGCTCATCTTCCTTGGGTGCCTCTTCTTCAGGCTCATCTTCCTTGGGTGCCTCTTCTTTAGGCTCATCTTCCTTGGGTGCCTCTTCTTTAGGCTCATCTTCTTTCTCTTCTTCAGGCTGATCTTCATTCACTTGTTCAGGCTCATCTTCTTTCTGTTCTTCAGGCTCATCTTCTTTCTGTTCTTCAGGCTCATCTTTCTGTTCTTCAGGCTCATCTTTCTGTTCTTCAGGCTCATCTTCTTTCTGTTCTTCAGGCTCATCTCCTTTCTGTTCTTCAGGCTCATCTTTCTGTTCTTCAGGCTCATCTTCTTTCTGTTCTTCAGGCTCATCTTCTTTCTGTTCTTCAGGCTCATCTTCTTTCTGTTCTTCAGGCTCATCTTTCTGTTCTTCAGGCTCATCTTCTTTCTGTTCTTCAGGCTCATCTTCTTTCTGTTCTTCAGGCTCATCTTCTTCCTTATCTTCAGGCTCATCTTCCTTATCATCTTCAGGCTCATCGTCCTTGTCCTCATCCTTTTCATCTTCCTTTTCGTCCTCGGGTTCGTCTTCCTCTGGAGTGGCTGGGGCCTCGTCATCGCTTTTGTCTTCGGGTTCGTCGGCAAGATCTTGAGTGGCCTCGTCTTAAAAAGAAAACAAAAATGATTTGTTTAGATTATATTCAGCACAGACTCGTACATACTACAAGTTACTCTTTCATCTCGTTTGTTTTCTTAAATGTTTATTCATTATTTCATGCCGGGATGTGCGATCATTCAATGACCGTTTTCCTTCTCTTGATCTATTTTAAGTATAAAAGCTTGATATTGTTTCATACATGAAATATGGACATGTTCATTGAAGCGCTGTTCCTCTTGTCAGTGGTTGCTATGCAACGCTGTCGTGCAATAGAATTTGATTGGCATAAAGGTATTCCGCTTTGCATGGGCCCACTAGTGTCGCTAAAGGTGCAGTTGTTATTTGAAGCGTACCGAATTTTCCTGTTGGGGTTATTTTTACTTCTCTGAACATTTTTCATTTTGCTGTAAAACTTGTTTAATTCAGTTTGTTTTGGTTTTCTGTGTTTGAGCAGTTGCTCCAACAGTGTTATTAATACTTAATAATAATACTCCTACATCCTATTCATTAGAATACAGATGCAAATGTTTAGCTCATTGAGATTTAGATACGATTAAAAGGTGCTTATATTCTTCATTTTCTTCAGAAAGAATTTCAAAACTTCTGCTCGTCTTTGCTGTGATGATTTAGTGTACTCGTCTCGTTCAACAACACTTTTTGTGGTTTCTATTTGCCTAACACTTCATTGTGCAAATAGAACAATACCATATTGAAAATATTTAATACAAATTGTGTTTCGTGGCTTGACAAAGAATGTCGGAGAAAGGTAGGTTTGAAAATGTTTTCACACGCAATATCGTTTTGAGGTATTTGAGGCCAGTGACTGTGAACGAAGCAGGTTTCAATGACCAATTGTAAGCCTTCTCTTGGCAGCTGTTTGAGTGACCCCCATTGTATAGCGAGAGCGTATACTGAATAATTGACACTGTCTCCTCCTTCATAACTACTGCTAAGTCAACCACGGATCAACAAAGAATTCGCAAGAAAACACTCCTTAAATGTTTCATTATTCTGAACCATAAATTGACCACAGTATGTTCTTTATTTAAATACTGAAAAGATCTTAGTCAAAACTGGAATGGCTCGTAGTTCAGTTTCTACATTGTACTGTTAAATTCCAATGCAAATATCAGTCTTACTCAGCGCAGCATATTTTTTCCTGTTACGGGCGCAACTCGTGATCCTTAGTGAAAGTCGATTTTTTTTGTGTCTTAATTAAGCATTTATGCGAGAATAAATGAGATTGAGTGAATTATACTTCATTTGTCCCCAATGAAAATGTGTTGTTAGAGAGGATATAGTTATGTTTCGATACCTTCATCCTGGGCAGGCTCATCTTCTTCCTTCTCCTCGGGAACATCTTCTTCTTGCTCTACAAAGCAACCACAGTCAAAATGAGTACGAGATAGAAGCGGTTACATGACTGATAGCAGTACAAACCTGGAGACTCGTCTTGCTCGGGCTGGTCTTGTTCTTCTTTCTTGGCCGGTTCTTCTACAGGAGTATCTTGGTTTTGAAACAGCTTTGCCAAAGGCAATCCATGGGTGAACATCACCATACACATAACAAGGGCAATTGTCAGTTTAAACATTTTGATTTCAAATTGAAAAAAACTTTGACGAAGTAGACTCGTTTCTTGTTCAAATGACTCGACTGAGACTGCTGTAGATGTAATGACGTGTGTGCTGTAGGAGACTGTGTTTTACGCACCATGATTTCAATGACAATGATGATTAATGATATTATTACGTCGATCTCTGCTCTCGACCAATCAACTTTTTCCTAATCTCATTCGGCCTGTCACTCAAACACTCTCAACTGAATCAAGTCAACGCCTCAATTTCTCCAACTTTGCTCCAGGTTTCGTACCGAAGTAAAATAACGCAGAAATCATACCAATAAACAGCGTTATTCACATTTGAAATATATGTGGAAAAATCAAACAAATGTAGAATTAGAAAAGGTTTTGATTAAAATATCACAAGTGTTTATCACAATACACAATTTAGTTTTTTTGCATAAATTGATGAAATAGCTCTGTAACAGGATTTTTCTTGCACGGATTAAATTATTCGCAAGTCTGTGTGTTTAGTAGAGTGTTTCAACTCTCTAGTGTAAATATTCATAGTTACCGTTAGCATAATTCTAGTTTTACAGAATTGCTTTAATTAACTGATATAATACTTTCAAACAAGAATTGAATATATTGAAGATGAATCATCGCAACGTTCATTGTTGTCAATGAGGGTTTATCGTGTAATTACAAAACTCACAGGACAAAAAAATGATTATCATAGCTGGAAAGAGCTCGTTGAAATTAGTAAAAATGTGACTGAGTTTGGAAAAGATCGCTTCACAAATTGCGAAGATATGAATTTTCAAAAATCGAAATGTTATATGAAAACCTTTGGAAATTACGCTTGGAGGCAACTCTTGCCTGCCAACAAAGGTTTTCATACAAAATTTCGATTTTTGAAAATTCATATCTTCGCAATTTGTGAAGCGATCTTTTCCAACTTCAGATTTTTACTAATTTCAACGAGCTCTTTCCAGCTATGGTAATCATTTTGTTGTCCTATGTCTCCTATAAGTTTTGAAATTACGTGATAAACCCTCATTGCGCAAGAGAATTTAATCATGAGCAAAAAGGTACCAAAATTAACAATGCCGCAGAAACATCACTTTTGGTGATCAGAACTGATGATTACATGCTGTATCAAGTGTTGGGTAATAGATCAACTTATCTATCTAATTCAAAGACTAGCCGATTAGGTTTTAATTTGAATACTGAACAACGACGGTTCATTGGAAGAATGGATATGTTCTTTGTTGTTTGCATTGCAAAGAAAATCAGTGTAAAATGGTAATCGTACGATGGATTAAAACTAGTGACTTTAGAAACACTTTTATTCAAGACGTTCAATTATTTACATTCAATTGAATCCAGTTATCTCTCAAAGACGTTCTGTATCACTTACGATCAGTTATCGACAGTATTGAATACATTCATTAAATCAAGCGTTCAATCAATAAAGAAGGTTTGTTCTAGAAGGTATTCATTCTATCACAACACAAGTGGGAGAAGTTACATATATCGCATCAGTATTTACATATTGTTGTAAGTCGAATGGATTTACGGGAATAAGACCATGTGAGCTTAGCATTTGTTATGATGAAAATAGGCCCTTTCTAGCTAGAAATCACGTGACTAGATACCGCATGACAACGCCATGATCGATAGAGCGATGTAACCCGTGAAAGTACTTATGGGCTCCTGATATTAGTCTAATTGTTAATTATGAGATGTACGTATGTATTTATAATAAATGAAGTTAACCATACTAGAGTGCCAGTTAGAAAACGCATGGGTTCAAAACTACCAATCCCATCTGGGGCTTTCTGAGTCCCTTAATCACGTATGTGAAGTTCAGTTAACTTCATTTCATATTTAATACACATTATTACACTATGCACCAGCTATGCACCTTTTCGTAGTTTCCCAGAATGCTTCATGATTCTACGCGCGCAAGCGAGGTCAGGGTACAAAATAGATCGAAAATATTAAGAGAGAACGAAGAAATTCAGGAGGAAATGTAGACTTATGCAAAATCTCAAGGAAGGAAAATATTTTTTTCTGTTCTTGATTAGTTACAGTGGTCATATTTTCCTCAATACACGATCACTCTAAATATTTTGTACCCTGACCTCGCTTGCGCGCGCAGAATCATGAAGCATTCTGGAAAACTACGAAAGATCCATTAAATTGTGTTCTAATTCCATTGTGTTCTTTTGTTTTCACTTTACTTTTACACATTGACTATTAGATTTTATTAAACGGCTTAAATAATAATAAATAAAACCACTATAGCAGAGATAAACATTGAGAGGGAAACACAACTACAGAATACCCCGCAACTAATTTGCATACCAATAGAACCTATTGTATTTTGCGTCGTTTTCAAAGAGTGCCGCTATAAGAGCTTGACTAGTTGCGGGGTATTCTAAAGAGTAAAAAACAAAGAAGCTAGATTCTAATCGACCGGTAATGTGATCGTGCATTGGTGCGCATAATTTCCACGCACGCATGCACCTTGATAATTACTTACAGATACCGCGAGACTTGGTCATTTGCTGTAAGCAAGGATGGACGAAAGCCTTATCTTTGACAATTCTTTGCATCTAAACGTCTTGGTTTTCATCTCTAGTACTCAAAAACAATCGTTAATTTAAAATCGACAAAAAATTGTACGATCGCGTCACCTTAACTTATAGAGTGATTCACAGATCTATATAGACCTTATTTCCTTACTCCCACTTGTTAAACGGGCACGTCTATTATTAGTTGTTCCCAGTTCCAACATCAAGAACTATTGCTTCAGTCATAAATTATTGTTTTTTTCCCCTATAGCAAGCTACCTCAGGGGAGTAGGGACAGTTATTCGCTGTTCATTCTATTGCCCCTATAGCAAGCTACCTCAGGGGGGTAGGGACAGTTATTCGCTGTTCATTCTATTGCCCCTGTAGCAAGCTACCTCAGGGGGGTAGGGACAGTTATTCGCTGTTCATTCTATTGTCCCTATAACAAACTACCTCAGGGGGGTAGGGACAGTTATTCGCTATTCATTCTATTGCCCCTCTACTAAAAGCTACCTCAGGGGGGTAGGGACAGTTATTCCCTGTTCATTCTATTGCCCCTATAACAAGCTACCTCAGGGGGGTAGGGACAGTTATTCGCTGTTCATTCTATTGCCCCTATAGCAAGCTACCTCAGGGGGGTAGGGACAGTTATTCGCTGTTCATTCTATTGTCCCTATAACAAGCTACCTCAGGGGAGTAGGGACAGTTATTCGCTGTTATTCACTGTTCATTCTATTGCCCCTATAACAAGCTACCTCAGGGGGGTAGGGACAGTTATTCGCTGTTCATTCTATTGCCCCTATAGCAAGCTACCTCAGGGGAGTAGGGACAGTTATTCGCTGTTATTCACTGTTCATTCTATTGCCCCTATAACAAGCTACCTCAGGGGGGTAGGGACAGTTATTCGCTGTTCATTCTATTGCCCCTATAACAAGCTACCTCAGGGGGGTAGGGACAGTTATTCGCTATTCATTCTATTGCCCCTATAGCAAGCTACCTCAGGGGGGTAGGGACAGTTATTCGCTGTTCATTCTATTGCCCTTATAGCAAGCTACCTCAGGGGGGTAGGGACAGTTATTCGCTGTTCATTCTATTGCCCCTGTAGCAAGCTACCTCAGGGGGGTAGGGACAGTTATTCGCTGTTCATTCTATTGTCCCTATAACAAGCTACCTCAGGGGAGTAGGGACAGTTATTCGCTGTTATTCACTGTTCATTCTATTGCCCCTATAACAAGCTACCTCAGGGGGGTAGGGACAGTTATTCGCTGTTCATTCTATTGCCCCTATAGCAAGCTACCTCAGGGGAGTAGGGACAGTTATTCGCTGTTATTCACTGTTCATTCTATTGCCCCTATAACAAGCTACCTCAGGGGGGTAGGGACAGTTATTCGCTGTTCATTCTATTGCCCCTATAACAAGCTACCTCAGGGGGGTAGGGACAGTTATTCGCTATTCATTCTATTGCCCCTATAGCAAGCTACCTCAGGGGGGTAGGGACAGTTATTCGCTGTTCATTCTATTGCCCTTATAGCAAGCTACCTCAGGGGGGTA
>JAUJYZ010000396.1:0-75000 GCA_033675265.1 Actinostola sp. cb2023 | reverse complement strand
TGATTGCAACCCAAGAATTGATTGCAAACCAAGAATTGATTATGGGATGAGATGGATCAATGAATAAATGGGATGAAATAGCTAGATGGATGAATGTATTGATTATGGGATGAGATAGATCAATGAATAAATGGGATGAAATAGCTAGATGGATGAATGTAATGATTATGGGATGAGATGGATCAATGAATAAATTGGATGAAATAGCTAGATGGATGAATGTATTGATTATGGGATGAGATAGATCAATGAATAAATGGGATGAAATGGCTAGATGGATGAATGTATTGATTATGGGATGAGATGGATCAATGAATAAATGGGATGAAATAGCTAGATGGATGAATGTATTGATTATGGGATGAGATAGATCAATGAATAAATGGATGAGATGGATCAATGAATAAATGGGATGAAATGGCTAGATGGATGAATGTATTGATTATGGGATGAGATAGATCAATGAATAAATGGGATGAAATGGCTAGATGGATGGATGTATTGATTATGGGATGAGATAGATAGATCTAACAATCCTATTTCTGTTCATGCAGTTCATCTATAATAAGCTCCGCAATCCTCGTACCCACTGCATCCGCAAGTTCACTAGCTGGCAGCCATACTCTAGCGCTCCAATCATGTACCTGGACCGACATTATTTGGCGTGTCCTCATCGCTACTATCTGGCCAATTTTGTTCTTAGAAGACATCATAATTCAAATAATGCGAAAGTTCGCTACCAATACCATTGTTGTAAGCTTGTATATTAAACACACATGTTTAGTGTAGTAAGAATGGAATAATGCAGGAACAATTAGATTCGAGCATATGTCAATGTAAAACGATACACATTAAAGTAAAATTGCACTAGAATGTCGTCTATCGTCATCTACCCTGGCGGCTGTCCCCAGGGGAATAGGTAGAGGTATTCTATATATATAAGCTATATAGGTGTGTTCAGTGATATCGTCATCTACCCTGGCGGCTGTCCCCAGGGGAATAGGTAGAGGTATTCTATATATAAGCTATATAGGTGTGTTCAGTGATATCGTCATCTACCCTGGCGGCTGTCCCCAGGGGAATATGTAGAGGTACTCTATATATAAGCTATATAGGTGTGTTCAGTGATATCGTCATCTACACTGGCGGCTGTCCCCAGGGGAATAGGTAGAGGTATAAGCTATATATATAAGCTATATAGGTGCGTTCAGTGATATCGTCATCTACCCTGGCGGCTGTCCCCAGGGGAATAGGTAGGTAGGTATTCTATATATAAGCTATATAGGTGCGTTCAGTGATTCAGTGATATCGTCATCTACCCTGGCGGCTGTCCCCAGGGGAATAGGTAGAGGTACTCTATATATAAGCTATATAGGTGTGTATAAGCTATATAGTGATATCGTCATCTACCCTGGCGGCTGTCCCCAGGGGAATAGGTAGAGGTACTCTATATATATATAGCTATATAGGTGCGGTTCAGTGATGATATCGTCATCTACCCTGGCGGCTGTCCCCAGGGGAATAGGTAGAGGTATCTCTATATATAAGCTATATAGGTGCGGTTCAGTGATATCGTCATCTACCCTGGCGGCTGTCCCCAGGGGAATAGGTAGAGGTACTCTATATATAAGCTATATAGGTGGGTTCAGTGATATCGTCATCTACCCTGGCGGCTGTCCCCAGGGGAATAGGTAGAGGTACTCTATATATAAGCTATATAAGTGGGTTCAGTCTTGTCATCATCTACCCTGGTGGCTGTCCCCATGGGAATAGGTAGAGCTCGAGGTACTCTATATATAAGCTATATAGGTGTGTGCCTCCAGTATAGGTAGGGTTTTTTAAAACACAAAAAAATAGTGTATAAAAACTTTTGTGATTATCATTATTATTATTATTTGCAGTTATAGTCGTCATCTACCCTGGCGGCTGTCCCCAGGGAATAGGTAGAGGTACTCTATATATAAGCTAATATAGGTGGTTCAGTGATATCGTCATCTACCCTTTTCACTCTAAAATATATGGCGATCCTTAGCAGGGTACATTTTGATGAAGGTTGCTATGGTTACTAATAATAGCTAGTCCTTACAAAGGCCGAAGTAGTTTGAAGATTTTGTTATCCTTAATTCTATAATGTCCGCAGGGTCGGCACACCGCTTTACTAAACTCTCTCACCGTCGCCGCACCTAGCCTTGCCGTACGTATTGAACGAGTTTGATTGGATGAGATGCATCTGCACGCTTTTTGATTGGTTCAGAAAGGATTTATTCTTGACTGTCATGCATGCATGTGAACTTTTAGTTACATCAAACTAAATAGAGTTTAAATCTAATTGTCATAAATATGGTTTGATGTAAAAAGTTCACATGCATGACAGTCATTGTCAAATAGGTTGTTAATATACAGTAAAAACATTTATTTTAATATTCAAATATATCTCCAAAGACAACCTTCGTGTGTCGATAGCTTCACCAGACACTTTCCGAGTGCCTTGCAGTCAGGAGTCTTTCTATTTATTACAGATTTTGTGTATGTTTAATTAAAGTTTGTATGAATAAATATAACTATTATATAATTATATAATTATTATTACAGCGTTTTGCAAAAATTCTGTCGCGACCAAGTATATCAGTATATCACTATATCACTATATACCCGAAGATTTATACTATCAAATGAATGTGAAAATAACTTTTGTGTGTAGCTTGTATCGTATTCATGGCTCTCCAATCCACGCTTGTACAGTCAACCATCTTGAATGCGTGTACGGGTAGCGTGCGTGCGGAACTCACGCGGGTATATAGTGATATAGTGATATACTGATATACTTGGTCGCGACAGAATTTTTGGCAAAAGGCTGTATATTATATAATTATAATTATTAACTTAGTCCATTTTTGATTTCAATTTTATATTTCCTTTTTATGCCTTTCCAGGCGTTTTTAATACAAAGCCGACCTAAACCAAAGAAAATGGATGTCATTCAAAATGACAGCAGTAAACATGTATTCTATCATTTCTTCGCATAGCCCGCTTTACTAGTTTTAACGTTAAAACGTTGATTTTCTTGGCCAAACTTACTGGTATTTTGTAAATTATACTATAGTAGAACATGTCGTTGAATATTTGGAATTTGCAGTCAGGATTCATAATATTAATTCTTTTCGATTGCGCGCAAAAATGTCAACGTTTTTTCCATACTGATGAAGGTCTTTCATCAACACATAAGTATTTTTTTAAAGTTTTATAAGTCAGAGACAACTCCAAAATAATTAATATAAGGCTATATTTCACTCAATGGCGCTTTGATGAACCGCACGTTTAATAATTTCTTCAAAATCAAACGCAATTAACTTGCACGACTAAAAGCGTTACTGATGATTTCTTTATTATATTACTATATAGTTGATTTACTAGTTAATTATATGTTTGATTGCAGTTTTAGATTAAAATGTGACAATAGACTTATTTCCACAGGTCTTATGACATTCGTAGCCGCTAAGGCGCTTTCCACTTGGTCAGTCCACAAATAATAATATTTAGTATAGTTAAACAGGTGATTATAGAGATGCACATGCTCTGATTGGTCAAAAACTACATCATATTTCGCTATAATCACCTACAGGTGAATATAAAAGAACAGTGATCTACGAAAATGGCCGTGTCGCTATATCAATATGATTCACACGAAAATAAAGGAAAATGCATTTCCCAAAAGTACAAAAGGAGACACAAAATTCAGTTTGAAGATATCTTGCGGTTCTGCAATGAATTTATTGACGTGGAAACATTTAGTCAACTGAGTAGGAATGTATTCTCTCAACTACTTGCGTCAGATGCGTGACTGAACTTTGCGCCATTTCTTACGCAGATTTGCGTAATTATACTAAAACAACTATTCGCCTGAGGCTCAGTGAATATTATTGAATAATCCCCTCATTTCGCCTTCGGTGAATAATTGTTAAATATATATATATATATATACGCGGACACACAAACTACCATGAAGCCAGGCAACGATTTTCAGCCAATCTGTTACTAGGGATGTCGAATGGTCCCCGGCCGCAAAAAGTCAGAGTCTCGCAAAATTTCGGTCAAATTTCGGCGGATCTAGATCTCGAAGTCTCGTTTTTTCGCAAAAAGCCGTCTCAGAGTCTTGAATTTTGAAAACAAAGGAAATCGGTGAAAATGCGTCTCGGAGTCTCGCAAAGTCTCGCTTTGCCAACCATTCGATACCCCTTGTTACTGGAACTGAAAACGCGCGCTCTTCAAGCTACCTTAATTGGAAATTAGTCATTGGAAATTCGTTGGAAATTGGCGGGTTCGCGAACTGTTTGAAGAGCGCGCGTTTTTTTGGAGATCTACAGCAAAGTGATGCGGGCAAAACTGGCGCCCGATTAGTTGTGTCTCACCACCGGCTTCACTCCTGAGAAAAACACAACGACGCTTCTTAAGGTCTTCTAAGTTTGCTTCGTAAGCTGAGATAAATAGGAAATCGTGTGCCAGTTCGCTAAGCTCGTTTAGTAAAGAATAAGGAATAAGGAAACGTTAACCCTGGATGAGTGAGCAGCATTATATAACTAACAATTCATCATCTTTGCAGCATTCAAAGTCTCGATTAGTCATGGAAAATAACCTTCGCGTTTTTCGACACACAATAGCACAAATGATCAAAGCAAGTGAACAGCATGGCACTATAGATACGAGTGCTGGGTAGGGACGGTTCGAATCCACTTGACTAAGGAGACCAATTGCCAATCCGTAGCTTGACACAGTCAGTAAAAGACATTTAAACGATTTAAAAAACGACATCGAGAAGTTTGAAATGAGTGCACCAATAATGATGTCGCCTGTTCCTAGAAACACGTGTGTAGCAGTGTCACCAAATCGTACCGTGAACACAGCCGGCAGTTGCCAAGTATCATTCAATTCAAACAACTTACAAAGAAGACTGCTACATTCTCCTACGCTAAACAACTGTGGACTATCGTTCATTTTCGCCAGCAAAAACACATCGTAGATAAACGCTGTCCAGAGGAATATTTGTAGAAATGCAAAATTTCTAAACTGTATATGACTCGCTAAGATAGCAAACATGGCAATAATAACGTTGTTGATTAGCCATCGGTAGGCAGTCTTTACTGATACCATCCACAGGACAACAAATAAACCACCAAATACGTGTCCTCCCGTACCAGGTATCCACTGACTGAAGGCTATCATTAAGAAGCCCATAACGGCGATATGTTGGAGCGCAATCATTACTGTAGGATAGTACTGTAAAAGTAACACAGTTGTCGCCATTGTTGCAAAGTAAGAGAAGTTCAAGACTAAATACCAGGGAAGGTTAGGTTTTACATCTACAAAGTCTCGCAGTTCGCTTTCCAATGGAGATCCGCCGGCTTGCTGTGTTGGTGATGTTTTAGCACTCATTGGTAGGACATTTGAAGCTAAAATGCTTTCCCGTCTTTTTTTGTCGCCATAGAAAGCACTCATTAGAGTAAGACTGCTCACCGCAAAGTCCATGATCCAAAAGTTATACATACTCATCTCGGAAGCTCTTAGGAGTTCCTATCCCTTGTAATCTCGAACCGCTACTGAGAAATCTGATCAAAACATCAAAAGAACACTCTTTGTTTTGATATACAAATATAGGCGGTACCTGTAGCTCGTGACATCACAAAGAACTCTACGATGAATAATAGATTATGAACTATGGAAACAGACTTGTGGCTTACATTATCTACAAGTTATACAATAATAACAAATATACAACTCAGTGTAGATCAGTGGTATGACATGCATTTCCCCGGAGAAACTGATTACTGAATTCGATTGTTCATATCTAGATAATCTATAGAAGGCTGCTTAGGGATAGATGGATGATAGCATGGAGTTAGACATATTGGAACTGATATCCAGAGAATATGAATGACCTGTACGACGCAAGTGACTAACCAGTTTAGATGTAGCTTGTACCCGCAATATTGGTTCATTGTTAAAGTAAACAAGTCAAATAATTAGACAATTTGACTCGTGCCTTTGACTCAAAAATACACGTTACAATATATTCTCTATAGCTTGTGCCACGCGTACATATACGCGTACTATTGATACAATCTTATAATTGCTTTGTAGTGACTATCAATTAAAATTTGCAACTTTAAACCCCGCTGACCAGTAACCAGGTGAACATGTAGAGCATTTCGTAAATATGTTACGATCCGATGAAAGTAATGGCACTAATTATAATAATGATAATAATGATTGCATGTGTCATGTGCTCGGTCAAACGCTTGAGCGTATAGAATATTTAGTGGAGGCAAGGGTGGCCGAGTGGCGAGAGCAGTCCGGTGCCTCCCACTGCTGTGGCGCCTGGTTCAATTCCCGGATCCAGCGCTGCGTGTGAGTTGAGTTTGTCGGTTCGTTCTCTTCTTTGCTTCGAGGGTTTTTCTCTGGGTACTACGGGTTTTCCTCCCTCAGTAAAAACGAACAATATTTCGATCTGAGCTGTGCTCCGTGGTCAGACATGGACAGAGGCCCTAGGAACCCAGGGTACAAGAAAGGACGATTAACCCCCCAAATTATTATTTATTTTTAAAATCAAAGGCACCCGTTGGACAACTTATGAGCCTGCGATGTACTTCAGCGGCAAGGTAATGCACTGCGGCGAGGTCTTTACACACCGTTTTCTGATGTTTTTTTGCTGAAGAATCTGGAATTCTGACTTTTGAGATATATGGATAAATGACTCCATTCTTTGTTAAAGCTGTCGGGCGCAGAATTACTTGAGACTGAGCAAACGCCGTGTACGAGTCAGTAAACTGCCAGAAAACGTTGGATCTACTGACACTTTTACTGAATTTCATTTAACCGTGATAACGAATAATATTATCGCCCTGGATCTCAGACAAAGAGTCGGTTCTTTTGAGAGACTTATGATCTCTTGGATCTTTTCCTATCGGTCTTAGATTGACGATTTTAATTTAAAAAAAATGAAAATACAATTACCATGGCAATGATATTGTGGCTAAAGTATTGTAATCAAAATAGATATCAATCAAAATATAATTAAAATGTTGTCTATTAAAATATAATTAAAATTAACTAAATTCAGTCCTTAATAAGAAAAAAAAATGAAAGAAAAAAAGAAAAGAAAAGAAAATTGGAAGGAAGGTTTCTATGACAACGGTGTTGATACAAGTCGCGCGGTCCTGGGTTGGATTTTTTTAAACACAAAATGGCGGCTGCGTCGGTTCTCACATTCACTTGTTTATTTTCTATCGGTTTGCAGCTCTAATCTTGAAATTATCCGAAGAAAAATAAGTTGAAGATGTTCTTAGTAACAGGAAAACGATTTCGTGAAAACAAAACGAAGGAAGAGAACTTTTAAATGTATATTTAATTCACAGAAAGTTTTGTGAACTCGTCATTTAGTTTCTCCATCATGGACAAGAATAGGCAAAGAAAGTCTATTCGAATCAAGATTATCAGCATGGGAAATGCGGAGACTGGCAAGGTAACAACTGATATCGATCAAACTGTATAAACTTTGAGTTACTGAGTATAAAGTGCAATGTAAAGGGAGGTAGCATGTATTGCTTAAATTCGAGTTGAAATAAAGTTTATTGTATTGTATTGTAGCTGTCTCAGTGTCTGTCACAGACGCTCTGTCTTTTCAACATTCAATAGCACTAAGCGTTAATGTAATAATAATAGATAAAACAGTTATTAACTATGAAATATGTGCTTGTTTTTCATGTTCAATAGAGTTGTCTTATCAAAAGATATTGTGAAAAGCGATTTGTAAGCAAGTACATGACTACCATAGGAATAGACTATGGAGTTACAAAGTAAGTATATCACTACATGTCTAGATTCTAGACTACCATAGGAATAGACTATGGAATTACAAAGTAAGTACATCACTACCATAGGAATAGACTATGGAGTTACAAAGTAAGTATATCACTACATGTCTAGATTCTAGACTACCATAGGAATAGACTATGGAATTACAAAGTAAGTACATCACTACCATAGGAATAGACTATGGAGTTACAAAGTAAGTATATCACTACATGTCTAGATTCTAGACTACCATAGGAATAGACTATGGAGTTACAAAGTAAGTATATCACTACATGTCTAGATTCTAGACTACCATACATGTAGGAATAGACTATGAAGTTACAAAGTAAGTACATCACTACCATAGGAATAGACTATGGAGTTACAAAGTAAGTATATCACTACATGTCTAGATTCTATAAACCCCCACTTATTCTACAGTGTAAGGCCCTGTTTACAAGGAGGGAGGGTAACCCTAGCACTAGGGTTACCCTAGTACTAGGGTTACCCTAGCTCTCGTACGTTTCTTGTATTTTTCGCATACGTGTTTACAAGGCTGGTAGGGTTACCCTACTGCTAGGGTAACCCTAGTACTCGGATAGGGTTACCCTACCACTAGGGTTATCTTTTTCCCTTGTAAACGGTTTTGCCCGAGTTAACTCGCCTACCCGGGACAACTTTTACTGGTTTCCAGGCCTTTTCAATCGACGAATACAATTTGGCGGTTGATCAAGAAAGTGGCGAGAAGCGTTTAGAAAAGCGAAAAGTAGGGCCAGCGACAGCTAAAAACAAAAGGAAAAGTAGCCCGAAAAGATAAAAAGACGTGGAGCGACATTTTTCATAAGACATTTTGTGTATTATACAAGAATATAAGTCGTCGTACGACTTTAAAAGCCTCGACTTTTTTCATTTCCGCCATTTTGTTTGTTATGACGAAGGGCCTGACGAAGCCTTGCGCGGTTACCAAGCAATTGAATTGACTCGAGGAGAAGGGTAACCCTAGTCTAGAACTTTCGCTTGTAAACCCGGGCTATCTTTGACCCTAGTACTAGGGTAACCCTAGTGCTAGGGTTACCCTCCCTCCTTGTAAACAGGGCCTAAGTCAGTTTCTTATGCAACACAATTCTTTGTCAGGGTATAAGGTGGATGGCAGGTGAACAACTGCAGTGTAGGCAGTTCTTGGCTACTGGGGACGCTTGCATAGCCCTAAAAACTCCTGCCTGTGACACTCACCCCAATTTATTCTTGTCGCTTTTTTTTCTAATCAGTCATTTTTTCCCACCAACAAATGTTCATTTGTTTGATACATTTGTAAGTACATGACTTGACTTACAATCTACACCGTGTATATTTCACTGGTTTTAATTTTTGTTTTACTTTCATAATCCACTTCATACATGTACCCACCATTAAACCGTAACTACAATATTACTAACATGTACTTCACTTTGTATTTCTAGAGTGGTTGTCAATGACAAAGATGTCAAAGTAAATATCTTTGACATGGCTGGTCACCCTGTGTTTTATGAGGTATGATAGCTAGTATAGATAGAACTATTTGACATGGCTGGTCACCCTGTGTTTTATGAGGTATGATAGCTAGTATAGATAGAACTATTTGACATGGCTGGTTTTATGAGGTACTAGTATAGATAGAACTATTTGACATGGCTGGTCACCCTGTGTTTTATGAGGTATGATAGCTAGTATAGATAGAACTATTTGACATGGCTGGTCACCCTGTGTTTTATGAGGTATGATAGCTAGTATAGATAGAACTATTTGACATGGCTGGTCACCCTGTGTTTTATGAGGTATGATAGCTAGTATAGATAGAACTATTTGACATGGCTGGTCACCCTGTGTTTTATGAGGTATGATAGCTAGTATAGATAGAACTATTTGACATGGCTGGTCACCCTGTGTTTTATGAGGTATGACAGTTGAATGAAAGGTGAATTAAGTGCTATCCAATGGATAAGTCATATCCAATGGATAAAACTGATGCAGTTATCCAATAAATACATCCATTGGATAAGACTTATCCAGTGGATAGCGCTAACCACCTTTCATGCAACCAGGGTCAGCCCTTTACACATCAACATATTTTCTCATCTTGGGGTTCCTGTGTTTGAAACAATAGGAGATATGTAATGGAGAAGAAATGAGAGAAGTTAGAATGGAAGAGATCACATCCTCTTTTCTTCATCTTTCTCTTATCTCTCATTTGAGACAACTTAGCAGAAGTTAAGATAATAATAAGTAATAATAAAGATAAATGGTTGGCTTGAATGTCGTTAGTGAACTCTGGTGACTACTTTCTAAACCAGCACTGCATTATTACTTCTGTCAGTTCCATTTGCTGATTTTCTCATGTTTATTTGAAACCTTTTAATTATCAATACTGCTTATGGAAACCATGTCTCAATAATAAAAATGATAATAATAATAGTAATTATAATAATAATAATAATAATAATAACAACTTTATTAAGTGAGGGTGTAATTATACCATTTGAAGTGATTGAAGCCTTTCTTATTCTAGGTCCGTAATGAGTTTTACAAAGATACCCAAGGTGCATTGCTGGTGTATGATGTTACCAATCGCGAGAGCTTTGATTCTCTTGATAATTGGTTGAATGAGATCAAGAAAGAGATTGGTGATCCTAGTGATGTTGATAGGGTTGTATTTGTTATTTGTGCAAACAAGGTTAGGCAATACATGTACCACTGTACTTAATATGTTCACTAATACATGTACTAATAACTAGTGATGTTGACAGTAATAATAACTTAATTAACATATTTTTTTAAATGATTCTAGTTTACAAAATATATATTTTAAAATAAAAACACTAATATTTAGGACACCTATTTGATATATCTACTTTACATACATGTATATATACTTACATGATAGACTTACTTACATGTTGTACTTGCTAAAGATAGTTTGATGTAAGTATGATTGTCTTTCATCAGGTGGATAATAAAAACAGGATTGTAGAAGAAGCTGAGGGGAGACTGTGGGCTGATAGTCATGGCTTTTATTACTTTGAAACATCAGCTTTAACAGGAGAGGGTATAACAGATTTGTTCCAGGTAGTGTAAGCATTCACTTCCTTCCTTCCTTCCTTCCTTCCTTCCTTCCTTCCTTCCTTCCTTCCTTCCTTCCTTCCTTCCTTCCTTCCTTCCTTCCTTCCTTCCTTCCTTCCTTCCTTCCTTCCTTCCTTCCTTCCTTCCTTCCTTCCTTCCTTCCTTCCTTCCTTCCTTCCTTCCTTCCTTCCTTCCTTCCTTCCTTCCTTCCTCCCTTCCTCCCTTCCTCCCTTCCTCCCTTCCTCCCTTCCTCCCTTCCTCCCTCCCTCCCTTCCTCCCTCCCTCCCTTCCTCCCTCCCTCCCTCCCTCCCTCCCTCCTCCCTCCCTCCCTCCCTCCCTTCCTCCCTCCCTCCCTTCCCCCTCCCTCCCTCCCTCCCTCCCTCCCTCCCTCCCTCCCCCTCCCTCCCTTCCTCCCTCCCTCCCTTCCTCCCTTCCCTCCCTTCCTCCCTCCTCCCTTCCTCC
Organism: Actinostola sp. cb2023; assembly: GCA_033675265.1. Taxonomy (NCBI): domain Eukaryota; kingdom Metazoa; phylum Cnidaria; class Anthozoa; order Actiniaria; family Actinostolidae; genus Actinostola; species Actinostola sp. cb2023. The sequence goes on along the minus strand of JAUJYZ010000396.1, from coordinate 63,594 downwards.
CTTCCTCCCTTCCTCCCTCCCTCCCCCTCCCTCCCTCCCTCCCTCCCTCCCTCCTCCCTCCCTCCCTCCCTCCCTCCTCCCTTCCTCCCTTCCTCCCCTTCTTCCCTTCTCTCTATTCAATCCATTGCTTCCTCCCACTATTACTCTATCCTTTCTTTCTTCCCTTTGACTGCCTTCTAACTATGTTCTATAACTGTTCCTCTAGACACTGTTTAGTGGGGTTATAAAGGCCGTGCAGAGTGGTAGTCGTCCAGTTAATGTAAATACAGCTACTACATTAGGATACACTAAAGAACAGGCAGAGGCTATTCAGAGACTTAAAACTGCTAAAGGAGATTATGAACGCCTTGGAATCTCACCTGGGGCTACAAAGTAAGTATGAAAGAATGGCTAGTAACTTGTCCATTATGTGAACTATGTACATTACCTTTGCAGTAGTGTAGCAAAATTACAAGTAATACAACCCAAGTATGGCTAGTAACTTGTCCATTATGTGAACTATGTACATTACCTTTGCAGTAGTGTAGCAAAATTATTACAAGTAATACAACCCAAGTATGGCTAGTAACTTGTCCATTATGTGAAATTATGTACATTACCTTTGCAGTAGTGTAGCAAAATTACAAGTAATACAACCCAAGTATGGCTAGTAACTTGTCCATTATGTGAACTATGTACATTACCTTTGCAGTAGTGTAGCAAAATTACAAGTAATACAACCCAAGTATGGCTAGTAACTTGTCCATTATGTGAACTATGTACATTACCTTTGCAGTAGTGTAGCAAAATTACAAGTAATACAACCCAAGTATGGCTAGTAACTTGTCCATTATGTGAACTATGTACATTACCTTTGCAGTAGTGTAGCAAAATTTCGATTTTTGAAAATTCATATCTTCGCAATTTGTGAAGCGATCTTTCCAAACTTCACATATTTACTAATTTCAACGAGCTCTTTCCAGCTATGATAATCATTTTTTTGTCCTATGAGTTTTGATCAGAAATTACATGATAAACCCTCATTGAACCATGCCCTAAAATATGCTCACTTCTTTCAGGGAGGAGATCAATCGTGCCTACAAGAAATTGGCCGTCCTTCTTCACCCTGATAAAAGTATTGCGCCAGGGACTGAAGAAGCCTTCAAAGCACTTGTGGGCGCAAGAGCATCTTTATTACAAAACCACAGATAATTTGATTGAACAGTTGAACCTCATGCAAATGGTCAATCATGGGATGGATGTAGAGTAGGTGTCGATCACGTCCATGATAGGGGAGGACATGTACATTGTATTTATTCGTTCCATTTGCAGTGGTTCATAGTGGCATTCAATCAGGTTTTGTTAAACACTGGTACAGGTAGAGTATGTGATTCCTTATTCATGCATATCATGTATTACATGTACCTAATTGCATAATCATGATCGGGTTGAAAACCATTGAACCCATGACCACAAGGATGTCTGGGTAAGCAGTAAACGAGCCACTTTTTACGCAGATGAAATAAATACTCACGTTTTTACAATTTTACGATGTTATTTGAGAATTGTAATCCCTCAGAATTTCTGTGGGTGATCATGGACCCCGACAATGATTATGCTATTAGGTCTTACAACAAGTGCTAGTAACAGTCGTTTTCGTATGAGTGGGAAAGTTATGGTAACGTGCCGTGCGGTATTGAAATGAAGAGTGTGATTGGATAAGATGCATCTGCACACTTTTTGATTGGTTCAGAAAGGTAAGCCATTTGAGTGTCACGGTACCGCAGGTTTCCTACTCATACGAAAACGACTCGATTGGATGAGATGCATCTGCACACTTTTTGATTGGTTCAGAAAGGAAGCCATTTGAGTGTCACGGTACCACAGGGTTCCCACTCATACGAAAATGACTCTACTGTTATAGCATTATTGTGCAATATTATTATACATTATGTTGCACGTGTTTTACACACAGAGTGTTTATGTAAATTATATATTAATTTATTGTTCTCATTTTTAACAAACGTTTTTATGAATCCGAAATAAAACAAGAAATATGTTATTTCATCAACCAAAACTGGACCCGCTTTTATTTATCGATCAGTATGTATGTATGTTCACACGTGTATGTTCACACGTGTAAACAATTATATTTGAAAAAAAATTCTGATTCTATATATAATGCTTTGACGCGCGCGAGCCTTTGCTAGTCCTGAGCATCCGTGTTAACATATTAGATCTACGTCACGGAGGTTTTACAAGTTCGGCTATTTTTAGCAGACAATTTCCCGCGGTCAGTATCGATAGACCAATCAGAAGACGTTTCGCCATGAGAATGACCAGTGGCTGGGATGACGGGTGACACGTGACAGCCCTCTATCTAAAATTACATAATATAACGGTGTATGAATTATAGAAGTCAGAATGCACCAAATCAAAGTAACTTTATTAACAGAACATTACTATACCCTTACAATAATCAGAAAAGATTAAGGCGAGTTCGCAAAGGATCATGGGTAGTATTACCCATAATTCTTAGCAGCGATATACCTTGGAGCTTATTCGACATAAAAAATGTTGTGGTGAATTTGATTTGTTTCGAGTATTTCCCAAGCACCTACGAATTACAAAGATAGGTTTTAGATCGAGTTTTGAAGGATTTGGCCACAGTTTTAATAAACGTTTTCATGCATTTTGTAATCGATTCGTGTTTTTAAAACAAATATTCTGTAAAAGTTATTTCTTTCACTCACCTTAGGTGAGATAAATGTTGTTCTCCCAGTCACTGCCTTTTCCGTCTTTGCACCTTTTACCTTTTCCTCGTTCGTTGTAACGAATTTCTATCTCACGACTTGACCAACATTCACCACCGTACTGTAGTCCAAAACCCTTGTATCCTTTGGCTCTAAAATGTAATGTGAAATCAGCTGTTCTAGTAGACACTTGTACAAATTTCATTGGCCATAAAATGTCGTGATTCGACAAGCAAGTTTCTAAGAAAGAGGTAAATATTTACAATGTAGCCTCGTAGCACTTGAGATAGCTATCCTCACGCCACGTGCCAAGCAGTTCAAATCTCCTCCATGCTTCGTCCTTCCAGCACCCCAATGACGTATAGAGTGACGTAGAGTTGACGTAATACACGTCATTGAGCCAGCTTTCTCCGACACCATTGGCGCAACCAGTCCCTGCTCCATACTTCTTGTACACTGACTCGCCATTGGGACTGGGAATAATAAATGTGGAATTCTTTCACTGCATGATATTGTAATTATCTCTATTCCGCACTAGAAATATTACCTTGAATAGCATTCTCCATCGTATTGTACCCCAAATACTTTGAGACCCTTGGCTTTGACTGCAGCAAAACAGTTTGCTAATGCCACGCTTGGTTGTACTTTAGGCCATTTACGTCTGGTAGAGCACGCAGAGGATCGTCACAGCCCTTGGGTTGGAAAGCTGAAACAACGTTGGCTATCTTCTATTCAGAACCCAGCTACAATGAAATGATAGCATGGGAAAATGGGAAAATGCCAGTTTTGTAGTCAGGGCCGTACACAGCACAGGGGCAGGGGCAGGGGGGTTCCTAGCAAGGCGAAAAAGATACCAACTATAACTACTGAGAACTGTACTATTTTTATATACGGCCCTGGTAGTAAATATGGGAACATCACTCTGATATTTCTCTACCATACCAGCCTCACTATCAGACCACCGAAAACAAGGAACTACTAGCATTCTTCTTGAATGAACAATAGTCCCCTTCATAGTTCCCTGTGCCATCTTGAAAGGTAGCCGTGCCTTTGCATCGAAGCGAGACCAACGGTGACCTTGCAATGATAGAGGCATGTGAATAAATGGGAAGTTTGCAGGCTTGCCCACCACCATACGTTTCTTGAGAAAAAAGCCAACTTCAGTCGCCCATACCTTTCGCTCTATTCATCGAAATTACTTCAAAATTTCAATTTTTGCAAACTTTGGTGTTTATATTTTTGTTTTTGTTGGATTAAAATTGAAAATGTCACGCAAGACCTGCAAACTCCACATTTATTCACATGTCTCTATCATTGCAAGGTCACCGTTGGTCTCGCTTCGATGCAAAGGCACGGCTACCTTTCAAGATGGCGCAGGGAACTGTGAAGGGGACTATTCGATCCCTTCGAAACCAGAACAGTGTTGAGTCCCAGTTTATCATCATCAATAAGAATGAAGTGATTGGCCTGGAAGTTCAATGACTGCTTCATTTCTTACCGATTCTGTAGACATCATTGTTCCCTCCCAAACCATGATAGCATCCTTTACCAACACCGTGTTTGGAATAGGTTGCTGCGGAATTTGGTCCTGACCAGCATTCGCCGCCATTTTGAACACCAAAGTATCGCCAGTCCTTTGCTAAAGCTGCCCTGAAACATCTAAAGACAAGAACTGGTAATGAAAACTTCGGCCTGGTTTTTTTAATGGAAATTTCATCCTACTGGATCCTGGTGTGCACTTTGAAAAATCTTCTTGTAGATCTTCCAAAATTGGCTCCTGTTTTGCTGCTTATTTCTTATTGAAATAACGTCACATGGAAGCCACGTGCCAACCCGACCATCCACACAAGCTAGAATGGCCTGGAAGGAAGTTAACATTGCAAGATGGCAGCGAGTTTGTTTGTCTTTCTCATCAACTGTCATGCTCCCTTCTTATCATGGGTGTCATTGTTGACTTACTTGTTGGCAACATTCCTGATTGGCAGGGAGCCGAATTATGCACCAATAACATTTTCAACATCACTTACTTGTTGACAGCATCCCTGCTGAAGAACCCCAGATAGACAGGTAAAGCACGATCTCTTGAGTCTTCAAAACATCCTTCTCTTGGGTACATTTTAATATAACGATTAAAATGATTGATGAAGTAGACATCGTTAGATGAAGGTCCACCTTTGCCATCCTTGCAGTCTGATCCAGCTCCTTATTTATCAAAGATTGTGGCTGCTTCTTTACCATGCTCGAGGATCCAGCGGTTTTTGCCCGGCGCTCCGAAGACCCGGGCAAAAACCGCTGGATCCTCGAGCATGCTTCTTTACTAGTGTAACAGTCTCCGCCATTCTGAACCCCGAATGCCTTGTACTCTTTGAACTTCACCAATTGATAGCAACGCATTACCGCATCTGGACCAGAAAAAGTGCCCAGGAATTCCCCCATTGCTCTCGGTGAACTTTCCTTGTAGCAGCCCTTCCTGTAGTAATCTAGAGGAGATAAAATGGGAAAGAGATTTTGGGCAGACTTGAACAGTGAGATGTTTTCATTCCTGTTACGAAAGTAACTCAATGTTCATAAAATCTGCCACAAAATTCTCATTAATGTGGTGCTGGGAAAATGCATGAGTGTCTCTCAAAGTCGTTACCAACTCACCCGGCGCTGTGTAAGGTTGATTTCCATACCATGATTTTGACATCAACTTACCAGTGTACATTGTAAAGATGCCAGGAGTTTCGCTCATGTTCAACTTGGGATTCTGTTACTAACCTTGACCTTTCTAGGCTGCTTACGTCGAAGTTTCTCTTTTCAGTTACGTCGAAGTTTCTCTTTTCAGTTACGTCGAAGTTTCTCTTTTCAGTTACGTCGAAGTTTCTCTTTTCAGTTATGATACACAGTTAATAGGACGACACCAACTACAGTCTAAAAGTCTATGATTTACTGTGTTTAGTATATATCATAAGAATTACCTTGATATCTAGCCAACAGATCATCAAGCTTCTTCCGTCGTTTTTACTTTGCTGTCGTACTTATCTGAACTGGACTAACATCTAAATGAACCCCTGCATGTCCATTGTGGAATGTTTGTCTTTTTAGCGGATCTAATGCACCTTTTTACCATAGCATGTTATCATCCCTTCTTTAATCTCGCAGATACAACATGGTGTGCGCTAAATTATTGGTTCGTATTTCCCATGGGATGGTCAGGCAAAGATTAGTAGTTGACTAATCTACTTACCGATGTCCTTCATCTGTACAAGTTCGTATTTCCCATGGGATGGTCAGGCAAAGAGTTGACTAATCTACTTACCGATAGTACAAGTTCGTATTTCCCATGGGATTGACTAATCTACTTACTGATGTCCTTCATCTGTACAAGTTCGTATTTCCCATGGGATGGTCAGGCAAAGATTAGTAGTTGACTAATCTACTTACTGATGTCCTTCATCTGTACAAGTTCGTATTTCCCATGGGATGGTCAGGCAAAGATTAGTAGTTGACTAATCTACTTACTGATGTCCTTCATCTGTACAAGTTCGTATTTCCCATGCATGGGATGAGACAAATACTGAAAACCTGATTTAATCGTTTCATTTGAATTCCTCCTTGTAGTGTTTCTACTTACGTATCGCATCCGTTGACTCTTTGTTCCAGTAATATATATTCATATTTACCTTAATGACCAGAAAGAGGTTGGTATTTACCCTTTGACGACATTGTTCCCCACTAGTCATACTCACCAATTCTCATGATATCATTAATAATACTTCTCTTGTATACTCACTGATTGAATAGACATCGTTAGCCCATCCACCACCAAGACCATCTTTACAGTTACCAGCCTCTCCATACTTGCTGTAAGTCATCTCTATCTTATCACCAGACCAGCATTCACCACCGTACTGTAACCCAAACATGGTGTAACCATTCGTGACGGCATCATCATAGCACATTCCAATGGAATCGTTACGATTTCGTCGAGCTCCCTGATAGCTTCCCATGGCTCTTTGTAACGTGTCCCTGTAGCAGCCATGGCTTTTGTACAGAGGTGAATAGTTGTGAAGAAAGTAGACATCGTTGGCCCAACCACCACCTTAACATAAACAAAATACAATTTTTCATTTTTTAGCTTTTTCCCAAATGTGGAGTTTATTTCCAAATAGTTTAACCGCTGGTCCTTATCAGTCTCTACTAGTTTAACCACAAGTCCCTATCAGTCTCTACTAGTTTAACCGCTGGTCCTTATCAGTCTATTGGTCCATACCAATAACACATTTTAAAATTAAACACGTATCACGATGGAACCCATGCAGAGTTGAAGGAAAGTCTACAATCTTTTTGATTCTCTAAGTCGTTAAGAATGCATTCCTACTCCACATTCTTTTTAACTGTTTTCTCAAATCATCGAGTTGATTCTTTACAATTCTTGCTTAATTTTACAAGTAAACTATACAAAACTGTCTTGCAAATAAAGGTAGTTTATATCACTAACCTGTGCTGAACCCAAGGTTTCTCGTCGATGTTCTCTCTAGAAGTGACTGGATTCAAAGGTTCGACCTCTTTTGTCTTCACGATGATTATTAGACAATCTTACCGCGAAGCCGAGTTTACCATGGAAGCAAGTTTTGCTGTAATATAGTCTGATCTTTATTATATTGATTGATTGATAGAGAAAGGTGTGCATGATGGTAATACCTTATTAGTAATACATAATTATTATTATACATGCAATGGAGAAGTTAGTGCTGAGAACCACGTTTTACGAACTCTTTCGGTTTGTTTTTTAAGGATATTTTTAGTAACGCTGTTTTCTTGGACGAACCACCCTGTTAGATAGTATAGGGTCTCTTCTCTGTCCCGACGGCTGTTCTTCTTAGCGAGGGTACGCCTAATATACGATATACTGAGATTGATAAGAGTTATATGTCAACACAGAGCTCAGTATTACTGAGGAATTCCTAAGAAGACCTTCAACAATGACTGCTTTATGATGATTATTAACAAAGAGTGCAACGTTTTCCTTAAAGTTCTAATCATTATTAAATAATGTCTTGTCCAGAGTATATCTTATTAACATGTACCTGTAACACTCGACCACGTAAACCGCCCACAAACTAGATGTATTGCTCGATTAATACGACTAATCTACACGATCTTATTAACGTGCACCTGTAACACTCGATCAAGAAAACCGCCCACAAACTAGATGTATTGCTCGATTAACACGACTAATCTACACGATCTTATTAACATGTACCTGTAACACTCGACCAAGAAAACCGCCCACAAACTAGATGTATTGCTCGATTACACGACTAATCTACACGATCTTATTAACATGTACCTGTAACACTCGACCACGTAAACCGCCCACAAACTAGATATCTTGCTCTATTAGGTGAAAAAATAAACGAGGATCCATAACTTACAGTACGGACCGAGCAAACAAGGTTAATAAGATATCTATATTACCTAAGCCCTAAATTATCAAGGATTTAGAGGGCATAAATCACTCACAATTTCTATGTAGATTCTTAAGAAAACCATTTGTAGTCAGGAAAACAGAGGGCCGAGGCAGGCGCCCATTAGTAGGAGCGTCCATCTCCCATATAGGGCAAGTGTCACAGCGTATTAGATGATAAATCTATTTTTAGATCAGCAGTTCGCGCGAAAAACACCTCGACCAATCAGAGCAGGGATAATTTAGCCAATCACAACTAGCTACAACTCACTAAATCAGTGACAGTCATTTCCGACTGAATCAGAGCTCTGCACCTCACTCAGATTCTCTCGAAAAGCCGAGCTGAGAGATTTGCCGTCTTCGGCGCTGGAGTCGCTTGTGACAGTTGTGTATTCCCTTTCCTTGAACCATGCAGAAGCTACTCGCTTTACCGATTCATCAGGCTTACTTTGAGGTGGTTACTCTGTTTGAATGAAAAGCTCGCTTCTCTGTCTTGTCTGCCTGTCTTGTGCGATTGATTTAGTGAGTTCGGATTGGCTAAATTATCCCTGTTCTGATTGGTCGAGGTGTTTTTTTCTCTCGCGAACTACTGATCTAAAAATAGATTGATCATCTAATACGCTGTGACACATACCTATATTAGATGGACGCTCCTACTAATGGGCTCCCGGCCGAGGGCATTATAGGATATTTATGCCCGCAAGTGACGTCAATATAACATGCGCGCGAATGATGGTTTATGCAAATTAGCTGAATTTGCCGCAGGTTTACGTGACGTCATATTTCCTGCGTCAAAATGTAAATTAGCTACGTCAAAATAATAATAATAATCTTTAATTTAATGAGGATGCCTAGATCGCTATAGCGTGCTTGTCACAAGATGGCCGAAGATGAATTGAGTCACTTCTCGATAGATTTAGACTTTCTTTTTAACTAAATCCTTTAGGTAATATAAATGATATTAATGTGATCTTTTTTCGGGCATAATGGTTTATTTATGCCCATGAAGGTCAATTCCAGCTGTTACCTTCATTGGGCCCCCCCCCCATTATGCCCTCAGAAGATCACACCCCAGGGATTTTATATAGGGCTTCTGTGTCCCAAATACGGGGATTTTAATACAACAATAATAACTGCCCTACGGGGGTGGGGGGAAGTTATGGATAACTTGACCGAGCGTATAATCAATGGAGGAATATGAATAAATAATGGTATTTGTCGGTAAAGAGAAGACTACTTTTGTCGCCGATGCCCTTGGAAATTAAGGTCTTGCAAAGTTTAAAGGCTTAATCTTATGAAAAAGGACTTTTATCAGTGTTTAAGCACAGACCTCCACTTCTTTGATCTCTAAAGAAAAAGGGGAAGAACAATTGCAATAGGAATAGAGATTTCTAAAACCAAGACTGTGTTTACCCTCGCTAATATTGCTAAACATGAAACATCAGTTTAATATTATTATATAACTGTGGTTGCTTTTCCGTTGCCCTGGGGCGGGACGTTAATTTGTAGAAATCCGTAATTTCTGGCGGCTCAGGGGCAGGGAATTCCTGTAGTTACCAAGTTATAAAAAATCCCTCATTAATATTTTCTCGGGTATTACGGGCTGACATTTTACTCGTTGCTCGCATTTTTCCTACATTCGCAACTCGTAAAATATCAGCCCGTAATACCCGAGATCCTAATAAGCTGTAGGTACGTACTCTTTTTTAGGTCGTATATATATAAATTAACCTTCATTTTATTAAATAAACCATTATGCCCTCACTTTGTATAGCATTAATTTTTTATTTTTTTCACAGAAAGTTTCTGCCCCAATACAATACACACACACACATCCAATGATATTACTAATAATAATAGTACATTTTAACAAAAAGGATGTTTAGTGTTCATTCGCTACGGCTCCGTACGGGAAGTTAAACTGGACCGCTAATTCAAAGAAATCACAGTTTGCACCAATTTTACTTAAACATGTAAGCATAAAAATGATTTGTATTTATATACGATCGCTTAGAGGTTGAAGACGTCATACATGGAGGACCTGTTTAATTCCCTTTATTATTGGAAATATTATGTTGTTTGTTTTTGCGAAATTGATAATAGTTACAAGAAATAACACTCGGCACCTTAATCCATATTATTATGTTTTAATATGAAAACAGGATAAAATGTTCTTGGAATACATTATATTTATTAACCTCCACTTCGACGTTGAGAAGAACAAAAAAAAGTGAAAATGAAAGATAGATAATTGCAAATAGGAATAGAGCGTTTTATCAAAAAAGTACCAAGACTGAGATTTTAGCACGCACGCTAATTTAGACTGGGCTCAGCTTGAAACAACATCAGTAACAGTACGTACTCTTTTTTGAGAATGTGTTATATGATTTCCGTTAACCTTCGAATTTATTATATAACGTGACCTTCACTTTGTATAGCAAAGTTTTTTTATTTTTATCACAGAAAGTTCACTGCACAATACAGAGTACAAATTTATATACATATCCAATGATTTACTTCTCTAGTTTCGTCGTGTTCTGCGCACAAGCCGTGCTGCGTCGGCCGCGCGGTTGAAACTTTCACAATCTCACACTCTCCAAGAAATAATGCGAAGGTTTGCATACAAATAATACAATAAACACAAACTAAAGAAACTAGAACACGATAAGCACCATGAAAAATTACAGATATATGTGTTATATATACAATTATACCTTAGAATAGTAATGTCAGACGAAGAGCCACCTGCATGGATAACCTGAATTTAATTCATTATTATTATTGTTATTATTATTATGTTGCACATTGCAGCCACATTATTATTATTATTGTTATTATTATTATTATTATTGGAATTTGATTATTATTATTAGATGTTGTTATTATTATTATTATTATTTATTATATTATACATTATTAATCCGTGCGTGCTAAACTCTTATTATTATTTTTTATTATTATTATTTATTATTTATTATTATATATTATTTTTTTTCACTTATTATTATTGTAATGTTGTTCATTATAACGTCGAAATTCGTTTATTATATATTTTATAATATATTTTATCATTATTTTATTATTAGATTTTCATTATTATTATTATTATTATTATTATTATCCTTATTTGCAATTGTTTGTGTAAAAATACATGAAATAAAGTTTCCATTATTATTATTATTATTATTATTATTATTATTATTATTATACTCATCTGCTTCGATGTGCATTAAACTGTACGTTAATAAAAGACAATTTCATAGTCAACGTCATAATTCCATGTCAGTACTGTCACTTCAAACTCAAGTGGAACGGCGTATTTTCATTTCCGAGCGTCTAAGAGATCTATTCAAGGTAAACAGAGGCCAAGTAATACCACGAAAGTCGGGAGTTCCTGGCAGTAAGTATTCACCATTTAGACTACTTACGACACATCCTTCATCTATTGTCCACCAATTAGAAGTGTTGTTTGAAATATCAAACAATGACTTCATTAAATGACATTTGTTATCTTTACCGGTAACGTGATCTCGATGATCTTTGGTAATGAATGGATTATTAACAATTCTGCCAAAGCCAGCGATTTGTAGGTAATTTCCAGCAGTGCCCGAGTACTTCTCCATTCGTTTCACTCTATAGTAATATAATTCGCTATCGACTTCAAAATGATCATACTTAGCAAATGCTTGAAATCCTAAGGAATCTTCGAGATCAATACGCAAAGTAGAACCATTCCTTGATGTCAATCGATGAATGTACTCGTTACCCAACCAAAACTCGCCAGTCAGGTTTCCAAATCCGGTTTTGTATTCCTGCCAAACGCGATCAAATGTTACTGAGCCATCTTGCCTTCTCTGGAATACAGTCCACCCCCCTCCGTCAGTTGTCATGTCACAGTAGACTTCAAAGGGCTCTTGACTGTCTGGTTTAATGGTATAAACACCGTTACGCCTTTCACCAGACTTGTACAGTTCTGAGCAGTCTTTTTCAACAGTGATTACATGTAACGAGGTGGTAGTTTTGACAGTAAAACCTCCTGTAACAATACACATGTAAATCCCTGTATCTGATTGGACAGTTTTCCTTAATACAAGGGTACCATCTTTAACGTTGTGTCGGGCTGCAGGAAGATTACCATTGTTTTTAACCCAGTGGATTATTGGCTGTGGATCACCTTTAGCAACACAAGGTAGAGTTATGTTGGAACCTGCTGTAACATTGTATGATGGATTTGGTTTGACAATGAACTCAGGGATGTTGAAGAATACCACCATCGTCACTGCAGTTACTGAACCAAGTGGATTTTCAGCCTTACAGAAATACGATCCAGAATCTTCTTGCCTGGAATTTAATAAGGTCAGCTGTCCATCGTTGATAACAGTACGATCACGTGATAGTTCCCCGATCAACTTTGACCACGTAATTTTGGGTTTAGGATGTCCCGTCACGTGACATGCTGGAAGGGTCACATTCTTTCTAAGGCCCCTGTAAAGCGGTCCTTTGTCCAAGGTCACCCGTGGGCGGAAATGCACCTCGAGTGTAGCTGTGGTTTGTGCTTTTCCAAGAATATTAGAAGCTTTACAATGATAGATCCCGGTGTCACGTGATGTCACATGCTTTATTTCGAGTTTCCCACTGCTGTCAACTATGGATCTGTTGATGGCTAAAGATCCGCCCACTTTACTCCAGCCAATTACAGGTCGAGGGTTTCCACTTGCAGAACAATGGAAGATGGCGGTCTTGGTTTTGTTGACGATCAAATGAAGAGGCGAAATAATTAACGATGGAGCTGCTAAAGCAAGACCTAGATCTCCTTTTGGTCCTGCAGGTCCCTGTTTGCCAGGTTTTCCTCTTGGTCCTTGTGGTCCAATTTGTCCTTGGCCGCCTGGTTTTCCTCTGTTGCCTGGAGCTCCCATTGGTCCTATCGGTCCCATTTTCCCTCTTTTTCCTGATTTTCCGCCAGGTCCTATCGGTCCCATTTTCCCTCTTTTGCCAGGTGGTCCTGGGATAGCGACAAAGTACTTAGCACGAAACACAATTGCTTGACTTTCTTCCAGTTTTGAAAGTCGATCTTCAAGACTTCCATGTTTGGTGGTGTTTGTTTTTGATGTTTCTTTCCCAACCAAACTGCGTTGCACACGTTTGGTCTCTTTCTCTCTTGATTTCGGTCGACCATGTGGTACATATGTTGTTTTCATGACGTTTGTCTTCAGTGTTGAGGTGATTTTGTTTTCCAACTCATGTATTCTTGTGTATTGATCCTTTAGAATCAGTTCGATGCGTAGAAACTCTCCACAGCAAACAATACCAGACACTATCACAAATATCACTTTGATTGAAGACTGAGGACTTGGTTTGGTATAATCTGGCATCTTGAAGAGGAGAACATCAACAACGAGTAAATGTTGACTGCGTAGTTAGTGAGGAATGCAAGAGACAAATCTAGATACTCGATACTTGGTCTCGAAACTATTTCCGAGTCATGGCCGCTGATTTGCAGTCTCCCTCGCAGCCGTGTTTAGTGTCGTCACGGCTGCGAGGGAGACTACTGATTTGCATGAGATTTAGAATTCTTAATGCGCACTACCCCATTGATACTGATACATGGATGTCATGCAATTGGCAAATTGACAATAGTCAGTAGATGTTGACTGCGTAGCTATCAGTCACTTTGCTGAAGATAATGTGAATTAAACATCGAAATATTCATGCATGGGGTCAAGCATTCTATTACAGCTGGTTTCCTATAATGTGGGTTACATGAAATTTGCGAAGTTAAACTAGCCAAATACAGCTGCATACAACAGTCGTTAGCATTCTCGAACTTGCCACTGGCCAGCGGTCTCGTTATCTTAACCACGCTTGGATGTCAGTTGTTCACGTGACAAGCGCATGTAAATCCACGTGATATTGCACAGGCAGTCGTGCCTGTTAGTTGTTCACATGCCAAGCGCTTGTCAGCACCACGGGATGTTTTGCAGACAGTTGTACATGTTAGCACGTGCCTAGTGCGTGTCAGCCACGTGACATCACGCCATATGCAATCGTGTGTGGCTCACGTTTTGCTATTCATTCACGCTAGAATTTGCTATTCGATATTTTACTGCAGTCAAGGCAGGCACCCCCCCCAACCATCACTGACCAAGCAACTCTGCCAAGCTCATCTACTGGTTGGTGATGAGTTTGACAAGGAAATATTATGTCAAACCAGCTTCTACTATAGCCTGCACCACGGTATTAAAGGGAGGGAGGAAAAAGAGGGTAGACAGGCCCCCTTTCCCTCCATCTCTCTCCCTTTGAGATCCTGGAGCAGACTATAGTTTCTATCAAGAGACCATGACTTAAGGCAAGCATATTGTCTCTTGTATCTATATCCAGATAGTTATCACCACAGTTTCTATATCCCAGATATTTTATTAACCCTGTTTTATATCCATTTTCAAAAGGCACGTTGGCCAGCAACAAGCTAATAGTAATCCCCTATTTGATCACATTGATCACGTGTTTGTCTAGTTTGGTTGCTAATTATCCATTTCAGTTCCCAAGTTCCTGAAAGATATACAAATGTTTGGGTAAATCATCACCTCTGATGATGATAATCATCATCATTCTAGTATTTCCTTCTAATCTTACCTTAGATGAGGTAAATATCATTAGCCCAATCGCTGCCTCTGCCATTCTTACAAATGTCAGTCTTTCCTCGTTCGTTGTAACGAATATCAATCTTAGCACTTGACCAACATTCACCACCGTACTGCAGTCCAAAACCCTTGTATCCTTTGGCTCTGAAATGTAATGTGAAATCAGCTGTTCTAGTAGACACTTGTACAAATTTGATTGTCCATAAAATGTCGTGATTCGACAAGCAAGTTTCTAAGAAAGAGGTAAATATTTACAATGTAGCCTCGTAGCACTTGAGATAGCTATCCTCACGCCACGTGCCAAGCAGTTCAAATCTCCTCCACGCTTCGTCCTTCCAGCACCCCAGTGACGTATAGAGTGACGTAGAGTTGACGTAATACACGTCATTGAGCCAGCTTTCTCCGACACCATTGGCGCAACCAGTCCCTGCTCCATACTTCTTGTACACTGACTCGCCATTGGGACTGGGAATGATAATGTAATATTAAATTGCGAACCCGTTAATCACCCTGTGGAACCATAACTGATTGCACGCGGCGATGCCACAATCAAGTGAGTGTTGGCAAGCTAGGAGTGTTCCGTGTATTTGTATGGATATATTTATGGTACCAAATAAACTATTGTCATTGTGTAGGTAATGGCATTTATGGAAAAACACTACGCGCATACGTCGACCATAATGGAGTTGAGGACGAATTGGGAAAAAGAAGAGACCATAAAGCATCCATCCTCCTTCCATTTTTCTAGCTGTTTCCTACCTAATTGTTTCACTATCGTATACCTTGAATAGCATTCTCCATCGTATTGTATCCCAAATACTTTGAGACCCTTGGCTTTGACTGCAGCAAAGCAGTTTGCTAATGCCACGCTTGGTTGTACTTTAGGCCATTTACCAATCACGTCTGGTAGAGCACGTAGGGGATCGTCAACGTAACAGCCCTTGTGATTGAATGCTGAAAAGTACAATGAAATACTTGATATAACCCGATATAACCTGATATAACCTGATCTGAAAGATGAACGTTCATCGAGGCTACAGTTGCCGTTCAAAAGTTGGAGTGATTGTCACAACTGCAGGATTTCCTTACCGAGTCGGTAGACATCATTGTGCCATTGCCCTCCCAAACCATGATAACATCCTTTACCAACACCGTGTTTGGAATAGGTTACTGCAACATTTGGTCCTGACCAGCATTCGCCACGATTTTGAACACCAAAGTATCGCCAGTCTTTTGCTAAAGCTGCCCTGAAACATCTACATGAATAATTCATAAGATTACATAGTGAAACTTGTTCTAGCCATAGTTGAAAGGATAGAAACATGGTTCAAGAAAAAGGTGTGCGAACTTAACATCCCAACTGCAGCTATTTCAAGTTGGACATTTAGTTTGAGAACTGCAACAAATAAAGATCGCTTTGTTTTTGGTCACTGAAGAAACAAAGAAGACGACACGCCTGATTGGCCTCGCAATTTGCAGGAAGAATCATGCAAGAATAACGTTTTCAGCGTCACTTACTTGTTGACAGCATCCCTGCTGAAGAACCCCAGATAGACAGGTAAAGCACGATCTCTGGAGTCTTTAAAACATCCTTCTCTTGGGTACATTTTGCTATAAGGATTAAAACCGGGCACCATATAGACATCGTTGGATGAAGGTCCACCTTTGCCATCCTTGCAGTCCGATCCAGCTCCATATTTATCAAAGGTCTTCTCAGCATCCTTACTCGAGTAACAGTCTCCGCCTTTCTGGACACCAAACGCCTTGTAGCTCTTCTCTTTCACCAATTGATAGCAACGCATTACCGCATCTGGACCAGAAAAAGTGCCCAGGAATTCCCCCATTGCTCTCGGTGAACTGTCCTTGTAGCAGCCCTTCCTGTAGTAATCTAGAGGGGATAAAGTGGGAAAGAGATTTTGGGCAGACTTGAACAATGAGATAAAGATGATCTGGGATCCAGAGTCACCTAAATGTGATTGTTCACGAGTCTGCCCAAAAACTTATGAATTGAGCCATTCACTTGAAGAAACGTAGACCAGTAATTTGCCGTGATGATGCTTGATTGGGAGAAATAACTTGACCAAACTTACATACATGCTTTTGACCAAGGATTTCTTACTGTGTCTGTTCTCAATATTCGCTGCTATCATACAGTGAGTTTATTTTCATTTTTCTGATCATATCTCAGTCACTGCAATCCAGTAAATCTACAATATTCTAACCAAACGCGAGCATTTACCTTTGACTGGAACGGTTTGGTAGCAAAATTTTTAGAGTTTCTCACCCTTGCAGATTTTCATTTCTGCATGTGCTTTCTTTGTACACTTTTGGACCGTTTTCGTTTACTTACCATCATACAGGAACGGTGGTTTGAGGATACCAATAAAGCCTGACCTTTGCCATACTATGCGTGACACATTCTACAAGTTCCTACCTTTTTTTATGTACCATCACACTTATACTTACCAGCAATAATGCTGTTTCTGTATTTAGTGGAAAGATGACTTAAGGTACCTGCACTAACGCTAATTGTTCGCAATTATCCTGATTAACAGACCGTGTCCCAGAATCGCCTGTTAACGCGGCAGATCCCAGCCATGTACCACACTTATCCGCCCTTATCATGCAAGTGAATACCGTCCATTTTCGAAGACATCAATGTGTATACTTACCCATCTAGAACAACCCTCTGAGTAGTTAAGATAACTTTTTTCAACTGGTTCGGTACTTACATAAAGCTGAGTGATGAGAAAATCCATATACTCGATCTGATTCTTATTTATTAGCGAATCGCAGGTCGGACAATATAAAGCCCAATACATTACCTACATCTTGGCTTTTCACGTTTGACGCCATGATAAAAGGTACATGTTGAACGACGCTAGAGAGTACAGTAGTTCCCTAAAATACCACAAAGAACGGGTGATCTCTTGTATATACTCACTGATTGAATAGACATCGTTAGCCCATCCACCACCAAGACCATCTTTACAGTTACCAGCCTCTCCATACTTGCTGTAAGTCATCTCTATCTTATCACCAGACCAGCATTCACCACCGTACTGTAACCCAAACATGGTGTAACCATTCGTGACGGCATCATCATAGCACATTCCAATGGAATCGTTACGATTTCGTCGAGCTCCCTGATAGCTTCCCATGGCTCTTTGTAACGTGTCCCTGTAGCAGCCATGGCTTTTGTACAGAGGTGAATAGTTGTGAAGAAAGTAGACATCGTTGGCCCAACCACCACCTTGACAATAACAAGTGAAAATATAATAGCTACTTATCGACGATGGAGTTTCATAACCAAATATGACATATAATTACCAATTATGGAACTTAGATACCAAATATGGAATATGATTACCAAATATGGAACTTAAATTCCAAATATGGAATATGATTACCAAATATGGAACTTAAATTCCAAATATGGAATATGATTACCAAATATGGAATTGTAGTTCCAAATAAGGAATTGACTTTAAAGACACTAATGAAAATGCATGCATGCAATCACAGCTACGGCAAAAACTAACTAGTGCTACCTTGCGAAAGGCGACGAAACATATGCTAACATTTTAATATAAGAAGAACTGAGTCCGCGTACCTTTGCCATCTTTGCAGTTTTTTGCAGGTCCATACATGTTGTATTTATAATCGGCTGCAACAGACGACCAACATTCACCGCCATTCTGAAGACCAAACGCATGGTATCCGTGTGCCAGTGTCTTTTCGTAACATCTTTGAGCTGCGTCTGCTCCACCGTATCGCCCAAAGTATTTCCCCATGCTTCTGTACCCACTGTCTTTAAAACACCCAACGTGACGATAGGCTTTGGAGAGAAACAAATAACACTGAGACAGTGCAATGTAATATAGGGAGGGGGGGTCTTGGTCGGCTCTGGGAACATGGTGGGATAACCACCCCCTTTCCTGACCGCGCCTCGTGCTATATGATCTTTTAGTGTATATTTATTTATGGATTAAGTATACACAATGCAATATAGTACAATAATCTGTAGAACAAGTAGGCTAAAGTACCTTCCCATCCCTCAATAAAATAACAACCCACTCAGTTATAATACATGTTCCAGTACAAGAGGTGCGCACCTCGACTGATTTCCACTATCATTCTCACATTTCTCGTTTAATTCTCGAAACTGTTTCAAAGTTTTCCAAAGTTCAGTTAAACATTTGTTTCGATATTCTATTGTTCAACTAACCTTTGATAAACACATCGTTCGCCCATCCTCCTCCGCGATTGTTCCGACAACCACCCGACTGTCCATGTTTGTCGTACGTCGTGTGAGCATCGGGTCCCGACCAACACTCGCCGTTGTTCTGCATGGCAAAGACCTTGTATCCTTTACTTTTAGCTGTTTGGTAGCATGTTAACTGTGGGTTACTTTGAGATCCAAAGTGTCCAAGGTACTGAGGGAGGGCCCTGTCACGACTGTCACTGAAGCATCCAATACGACGGTAATCTGAGATATAGGTTAATCACATTTCATATCAAACTGATAGGGACTAGTGGTTAAACTAGTGATAGAGACTACAATGCGCGTCAAAATTAGTTGAAACACTATTCATTCATTATCAAAAATACTATCACCACATGGTGCATGAGATTACCCACCTGTACACTCCCCCCCCCCCCCCCCCCCCCCCCCCCCCACCATACAATGTTGACCATCAGTGTGCGCTCCTTCATGGGCAATGATGTATCATCTTCAACATATGAGATGAGGCGAGGTTTAGGCGAAAAACAGCATAATTTTGATACATTTTTGCTTTTTACTGCATTGTTAAAATAATAAAAACCTACCAACGGAATATAAAAGATGAATATGTAAGGAATGAATAAGCTGGCAATTCAAGCAAAAATAAATAGATTTGAAGGTGGCATTTTCCGTTTCTTCAAAGTCGATAGAACTGAAATTTCTGAAGAGATATAGGAGAGCGTAACATACGCTACGCACTAAAACCCTCAGAAATCCTTGGGAATTGTGTCAATCAAAAACACCAACGGAATAAAAAGACGAATATGTAAGGAATGAATAAGCTGGCAATTCAAGCAAAAATAAAATAGATTTGACACCGTTTCTTCAAAGTCTATAGAACCTGATAGGAGAGCGTGACATACGCTACGCACTGAAACTCAGAAACCCTTGGGAATAATAAAAACAAAAACTGCTACACGCGCATTTTGATATAAAATAACTATATTAACCTTAATTAATAATGGCAAAATAAATCTAAAAATAATAACATCATATTGGTGCTCTGTATCGCGGTCTGTATGTAAAGCTACATAGGCCGGCGAATTCGCAAATAAATTATGGCTCGGAAAGGACGTTTTTTGAGCAATTTCCAATATTTACACGCACGAGATCAATAAGTTAGTTCGAATTTGTGATATATTTTCCCTTTGAGGAAACATATGCAGCTTTTCCATCCTCTCTTATATTTTAGCTACCTGATTTACACATTGTCAAAGGAAAAATATGAATTCAGAAATGATAAACCAGTCACGTACGAATCTGCTTTATTTAGCGGTCATAGTGAACAAATTGCTGGATCAATCGGGCCTCACGTGCATTAGTAAACAAAGCATTAACAAAAAACGTTGTCCGCGTGATACTGGATCCCAACAGGAGCAAATGTTCAATGATGCAGGACATAAGTTTGATATGTTCAACATTGGAGAGGGAGGAGGGGATAATAATAGTAATAATAATAACCTTTATTAATGTGTCAATAATTTCCTAGCTTGCACAAGTGTAAACTAATTGAGGACACCTATCTACCTATAATCTACTCGATAATAACAAAAACTCTACAAGCTAAAAATAACTTTACACCCATAATAATAATAATAATAATAATAATAATAATAATAATAATAATAATAATAATAATAATAATAATAATAATAATAATAATAATAATAATAATAATAATAAACAAGTTCTTGAGAACGCATCATACAGTAGCAAAATACCCAAACCCAAAGCCTCACCCATTTTCCCCAACCCCTCCCCCCTTATTTATTTGTAAGCATATAGTCCATATTTTCAACACAACTGAGAAAGGCAATACTGCTACGATAGCTAGGTTCTAAGATGGTGATGCGCCCATTGTAGTTTAGACTGCGTCGGTGTGATAGATAGGGACAGTAACGGTTAAACAATCCAATAAGTGTATAGTATACCAGTACTACATTGAAAGAATCTCGTATTGACTACCTTTTTACACGGTGTACATGCAATATTCATTCAACACTTATGTACTTGCAATCACAAACGTTCAGTTACATGAAATAATAATATAAATATATAATCAAAAAGGTATCTCGTTGATATGGAGCGCGTCTATATATAGGATCGATCGCCCCTACTGACTCTCTCTTTGACCCAAAGCTTTTAAATTGTGTACTTTTAGACTCGGTACATGAATGCACTTATTCTTATAAGCGTCGTGCAAATAAAAGATTACGTTAACTTGATTCTTATGTAAACTTAATTTTAAAACTGTTTTAATTGGTAATAAAAGGATTACTGAATTACGAAACGCAGTTTGGTGAGGCATAGTGACTCTAAACCACCCATATACAGTCCGTGTACTGTGCGTGTACTGTGCGTGTACTGTGCGTGTACTGTGCGTGTACTGTGCGTGTACTGTGCGTGTACTGTGCGTGTACTGTGCGTGTACTGACTCTGGAGTTGAAGTAAGAGAACTGGGTTTTCTTTGTGTCCCATTACAGTAGTCAAAGTCCTATTCAATCTTTGTATAATATTTTTTTGAAACGTTTTTATAGTTAATAAAAGTAGTTTTCTTGCGAATCACTGGTGAATATAGTGACCAATATAAAGTGTGTTTATAAAAAAAAACACATAGACTCTGGTTTCCCCGAAATCCCATACATAAAGAGTGGTGGGGATAGATGAAGGTACTAGAATCTCTTACGTGGCAACAATTTGACCCTAAAACTAGGTACCAATTAAAATGACTCTCTTACGGGAAAATACCCTCATGAAATACACTCTAACGATGGTCGTTGGTTTAAACACCGCATGCAGCACCAAACTATGATTTTATTCCCTAAAAGGTATACGACGATCATCCCCCCGCCATTTATAAGTGTCCCCCGGGTTTTTTGTTCATAACGTATAGGTATCGGGTATATCGGGTATACTGACCATCTTTAAAGCTAACATTTACACGTACCTGGTAATGATGACGAGAGTGAGACTGCAGCAAGTAAAAGTAGTAAACTTGTATGAAAGATCATGATTTGAAGACACTGTCTGAAAGAGTGAGGAGAAATATATTCGTTGCATGGCGCATTGTGTTTCATGATTTCGCTGATACAATCAGTTACTATAAAACTGGTAGACAGTGTACATATATATTCTCGTTTTTCCTTTCATAAAACTCTGTTCATGTGTATTCATTCATTCTTTTTTGTTAAAACCTCAAAATATAGTTCGAAGCGAAGTCCGCCAAACATAACTGAAATTGCTCAGAGTAAAAGTGGCTGAGTGAACTGCATGACCAGTAGGTCAAAAAATAAAATAAGAATTGATAGCAATCATGATTAACTCTTTAGAAAACTAAGTGAAACTATCGACACCTTAACGTATAGTAAGTACTTACTGAAGTATATCTTACGAGTTTTCTAACATTGGTCGGCCCTCTTATTTCAATCTCAGAAAGACGAAACAAAAGTTGAAATATGTTTGCCCGTCCTCGAGAACGCCGCGAATGCTGCACCAATTCCATGTATTTATTTCACTTACCTCAGCTGTTAAACGTTGAACTTTTTGTGTTTGTGGTTTGTGGTTCGTGGTTCGACCACGACGGGACTTCTTCAAAGTGTGGAACACACAGTGAATCTGAACATGTCTTTCCATCGCCGTGATTAATCAACACTGTCACTAGACATTTTTCCTTCGCACTGCAACGAACTCTATAGAAACAGACGCCTTTTTTGTGGTCGCAAAATAAACAACTGAAAATTCAATTTATTGTATCTCTCAGTTCTATTTGTTTTTAAAATTGTTCTAGTTTCATTGAAATGAAAGTTCAATTTGCTTTTCGGTTATTTTTTTACTTGTTTCAGGATAGTTTAAATTTCACTGACGTCACGCGGGCATGGCCGCCATCTTGTTTTTTAAGTTACTGTGAAAACGTTTGTGTTCAGTTGTCCTTTTCAACTGATAATAGAGAATAGCTTGTCTGTCAAAGCGATAAATGAAGGGGAAAAAAATAAAATAAACACAAAACTATTAAATCAGGCTTATATAAATGCAAACTATAATGCCATCTATTTTTGTTAAGTTATTCGTTGTTGAGGGTTTTCAAAATGTGAACTGGCCCCGGTTGCACGAAAGGTGAATAGCGCTATCCA
Organism: Actinostola sp. cb2023; assembly: GCA_033675265.1. Lineage (NCBI taxonomy): Eukaryota > Metazoa > Cnidaria > Anthozoa > Actiniaria > Actinostolidae > Actinostola > Actinostola sp. cb2023. The sequence continues at coordinate 40,354 of JAUJYZ010000396.1, read as the reverse complement.
CCGGATATTAAGTCCTATCCAACGGATAAAATTTATTGCATAACTGCATCAGTTTTATCCGTTGGATAAGACTTATCCGGTGGATAGCGCTATTCACCTTTCGTGCAACCGGGGCCTGAACTGCAAGAGTTAGCATGAATAAATAAAGTTATCTAACCATGTCAGATGTACCGTGCATGAGATGAAAGGAAAGTATGAGGGCGCTTTTACACATTCTCTGTCTGGGAGTTCAAATAGACTAATAAAGTAAATAAAAGAAATAAAAGAAATAAATGTTGAAATCAGTGCCACCGAAGCTCGCCCTCAAACGTTGTGGGACAGATTTCAATAAAGCAAGTTGCGTCGTGAATAACATGATATCATGCAGAGTCTACAGACTGATCTTCTCCTCAGGCAACGTACACAACAAAAACAAATGCAACATTAAACGAGGTAGATCAAGTTTTAGCCTTGTGGAACAGGGTCATTGTTTTCGCTTAGTTTCAATGTTTTACCGCACAGATTAAACTAATGAATATCCAGGTATAACACTGTCAATATACGTAAGTAGAACTACTTATTGATGGAGATTGTATTTAAGTGTCAATTGGTTTTTATGGCCATTGTTTACCTTGGCTGTGCGTACCAGCGATAAATAGGCAAGTGATTTCATAGGAACTGTTATATGATGGTAAGAATGCAATTAATTACGTGCTGCACTTTCAATTAGGAACAACAACCGTCGCGCGAAAGCGAAGTCAGGTGACAAAAAGATACATTTCAAATTGCTCACCAAGAACAGGAACAACGAACTTCACTTTCTCTCAACTTTTTTTACACTTAAGTACGACGTTCGTCTTTCTAGAGACTTTCTTCCTTCCGCCTTAAATATGTTGTACCTGAGTTCGCATTCAATCTCTTAATTCTAAAGAGTAACTACAATCAATGTCAATAGAAGAATGGCAATGAAATAAAAGAGTGGTTTGGTTGATCGATGAACACAGATAGACAGACCAATGAATGAATGAATGGACGGATGGATGGATTATTAATGGCTGGATTATTAATGGATGGATTATTAATGGATGGATGGATGGCTTATTAATGGATGGATGGCTTATTAATGGATGGATGGATTATTAATGGATGGATGGATTATTAATGGATGGATGGATGGATTATTAATGGATGGATGGATGGATTATTAATGGACGGATGGATGGATTACTAATGGATGGATGGATGGCTTATTAATGGATGGATGGATGGATTATAATAATGGATGGATGGATGGATGGATGTAATAGATACAATATGAGCGGCCGATCTGTATGTACGGCTCGAGTTTGTAAATCCCATACAGATCGGATGCGAATATTGTATATTACTTATCGAATCCAACAATGTATAAATGGATGTTTTACTATAATTTGGATGATAGGAAACAGTTTGGCCGAGAAAATCCAAGTTAAAGTTGAATGCAAATTAGGACGATTCTGTATCCGATTTACAAATGTCTGCTACGCTTAGGATTTCTATTGTATTTCCCTCATTAATTTTTCATGAATTTGATATGGATAGATAGATGATGGATGGATTATTAATGGATGGATGGATGGATGGATGGATGGATGGATGGATGGATGGATGGATGGATGGATGGATGGATGGATGGATGGATGGATGGATGGATGGATGGATGGATGGATGGATGGATGGATATAAGTAAATAGAATCGAGAATCTAATAATTAATGTATTGGTTTTATTTTGTCTTTTTGAAGTCTTACATAATCTTTTTATAAAAATGAACATCTAATATTATACAGTATTGTAATGTTTATCAGTTATTTTATTAGTCTTTACTGGTCTTTGGTAAAAGATAATGTGCAACATTTTCGTAGACTACAAATGTAATTGCACATGCTGGGGTAACTCTGCAATACAAAGAAAATCATGAGACTTTGTCAAACAAACAGACCACGAACATAACGTACTTATACACCTATTTCAAAAAACGTTGGCATCTGAAATCTGGGGTGCTTACCATTTACTCGGAAAAACCGGAAATTCCGGTTGGAAAAACAAATGGTATGTGTCATTCCGATCGGAAAGTTTCGGAAAACTCGGTCTAGCGATTGAGGTAATCCACTTTTCCCGCTCTTTTCGTTTTTTTCCGTAGACGCGTGTACCATTAGACCGAGTTTTCCGGAATTTTCCGATCGGAATGACATATACCTTTTTTTTTCAAACCGGAATTTCCGGTTTTTCCGAGTAAATGGTAAGCACCCCTGAATCTGAAATCTGAGACCGAGAGGGATTGTAATGCATAAAAACTTTATTATTATTGTGGGTATGAGTTGTGATCTATCTTGTAATTACTGGAATATGCCATGACATTTAGGCAAAGACCTGCGTTGGCAAATAGTGTGGCTACGGGTGTTTATTATTATTGTGGGTATGAGTTGTGATATATCTTGTAATTACTGGAATCATGCCACGACCTTCAGGCAAAGACCTGCGTTGGCAAATAGTGTGGCTACGAGTGTTTATTATTATTGTGGGTATGAGTTGTGATCTATCTTGTAATTACTGGAATATGCCACGACCTTTAGGCGAAGGCCTGCGTTGGCAAATAGTGTGGCTACGAGTGTTTTTAGGTCACAGATTCAGATTTCAGATTCAGATTTCAGATGCCAACGTTTTTTGAAATAGGTGTATAAAAACATGAACTAGAAGTTCTTGGAGATGCGTGACACTGTACTTTTTAGATTAAATAATGGTAATGCATTTCTTAAAAGTGTCAATTGTATTTTGAACAGACGCATAGCCCTTCAATAGTGTGAAGGGCTATGCCCGAAACGTCTGTTCAAAATACAATTTATTACCATTATTTAATCTAAAAAGTACTTCTACCTTATTATGCTTGGTAGGAGGCCCTTGTAAAACCCTCGAACTCCTTCAAACCTTCAATAAGAAGAATTATTCATAACAGTAAATGCTTGTTTCATCGACCTGGAATTTAGTTTAGAAATAAACCGAGCTTTCGAGCTACGCGCTCATCTTCATGGTTACAACGTTGAAAAAAACTAACGGCGTGAGTGAGCAAACAGAGCACGCGAGGAAGAAGCAAGAAAAAGAAGAAAGAAACGTGTGTTGCGTTGTGCAAGCATAACTGCCAAGAACAGACAGGAAGAAGAGAAGAAAAAGAGGAAATGTAATATATAAGTGAATGAATGAATAAATAAAAGAGATCAAGAGAATTACAACACGATCTACAAACAACTATTGGAATAATAATAATCTTATTAATTATTAATCAAAACAAATCCTCAAATCCCACTTTGTATAAGTTTTATTTTTATTATTATTATTAAGTTTTGATTCTACTCATTGATTGCATGATACAGCTTTTAAAAACCTTTCCACAATGCCCCCCTACGGGTCCCCCTACGGACACAATGTTGTGCACGGCTGTTGTGAAGGTGGCCATTTCAAGTGCTAGCTGCGCTGGTGGTGGTTCAACTGTTCGTACGAGTGGGAAATTTATGGTACTGTGATGTGCTGTATTGAAAGAGTTTCATCGGATGGCATGCATCTGCATGATTTTTGATTGGTTGAGAAAGGAAGTCATTTGAGTGTCACGGTACCGTGTCGTATTGAAAGAGTTTGATTGGATGGCATGCATCTGCATGCTTTTTGATTGGTTGAGAAAGGAAGCCAATAGAGTGTCACGGTACCGTGTCGTATTGAAAGAGTTTGATTGGATGGCATGCATCTGCATGCTTTTTGATTGGTTGAGAAAGGAAGCCAATAGAGTGTCACGGTACCGTGTCGTATTGAAAGAGTTTGATTGGATGGCATGCATCTGCATGCTTTTTGATTGGTTGAGAAAGGAAGCCAATAGAGTGTCACGGTACCGTGTCGTATTGAAAGAGTTTGATTGGATGGCATGCATCTGCATGCTTTTTTTGATTGGTTGAGAAAGGAAGCCAATAGAGTGTCACGGTACCGTGTCGTATTGAAAGAGTTTGATTGGATGGCATGCATCTGCATGCTTTTTGATTGGTTGAGAAAGGAAGTCATTTGAGTGTCACGGTACCGTGTCGTATTGAAAGAGTTTGATTGGATGACATGCATCTGCATGCTTTTTGATTGGTTGAGAAAGGAAGCCAATAGAGTGTCACGGTACCGTGTCGTATTGAAAGAGTTTGATTGGATGGCATGCATCTGCATGATTTTTGATTGGTTGAGAAAGGAAGCCAATAGAGTGTCACGGTACCGTGTCGTATTGAAAGAGTTTGATTGGATGGCATGCATCTGCATGCTTTTTGATTGGTTGAGAAAGGAAGTCATTTGAGTGTCACGGTACCAATCATCCTTACCTGAATACTTTCTTTATTATATCAACTGCACCACTGTATTGTCCAATGGTATTATGATTCTATGATTACAAAAAGGGTAGATATCAAAACGTTGTCGATTTATGCATAGAGTCTGTCATCTTTTCACGAATCGTTGCGCATATTCCCAGGGCCGCGCTCTGAAACTATTGTATGTGACAAGTGCAGCATAATATCAATAGTGGGCTATTGCTGGTCCTTAATTGTGTTTCTGCTTGAGGGAGTTGTCCAGGGTTATCAAAAACGACCAGCGACCATTGCTATTGCTGGCTACATTCACATTTTCACTGGCTGCAATTTGTTAGGAAAATGAAAAAAAAAATGAAAAGAAGAAAGGGGGCAATTTCCAGACCCGTAAGTTCCTTTCAATCTCAGCTGTATCTACCAATTGTCTATATTGTTACCTGTAGTCGTGATCTCACCACTTGATAAGGATACGTAGCACAAGCAGCAAATATCTTAGATACTGAAGCCATGATAAGATATTCAATAGAATTCTGTAAAGTCAAACTCAAGTATCAGTACTATATTGAAGTAAACTAATGCATTTTGTATGTAAATATTTACCAGTTTTTGATTTATTGGTTGATTAAAATGTCTGCTTCTAGCTTTTTTTAGTTCTTCATAAGCCATAAACTGTAAGGCTCCATGAGATACACCAAATACACCAGGCAGATATCCCTGGGTCAGAAGATGTCTGTGAGTTTCAATGACAACTTTATCTCTAGTGTTCGCCTACAGCACTCACCTTGTATAATCCTTTCACTCCTTCATACCTCCATATTTTTACCAAAGCATCTAGTATATATCACAAGGGATGAAATTATGAATTATGTAACCACGATGGTACATTTAGTAGGTGAAGCTTGTCTTTTGCTCTTGCATCTTCAAAACTGATAGCACCACCACTACCATCACAACTACTACCACCACTACCACCACTATCACAACCAACACCACTACTGTCACCAGCCTACTATCACTACTACTCCTACCAACACTGCTACTACCAACACCATCGCTACCACCACCACCACTATCATCACAACTACTGCCACCACTACTACCACTACCACCACTATCACAACCAACACCACTACCAACACCACTACCAACACCACTACCAACACCACTACCACCAGTACTACCACTACCAACACCACCGCTACCATCACAACTACTACCACTACTACTACCACTACCACCACTATCACAACCAACACCACTACCACCACTACTACCAACAGCACTACCACCACCACTACCATCACAAATACCACCACCACTACCATCACAACTACTACCATCACAACTATTACCACCACTACCACCACCACCACCACTACCAACACCACTACCACCACCGCTACCATCACAAATACCACCACCACTACCACCACAACTACTACCACTACCACCACCACTACCACCACTACTACCAACAGCACTACCACCACCACTACCATCATAAATACCACCACCACTACCACCACAACTACTACCACTACCACCACCACTACCACCACCACTACCACCACTACTACCAACACCACTACCACCACCGCTACCATCACAAATACCACCACTACTACTCACAACTACTACCATCACAACTACTACCATACACCACCAACTATTACCACCACTACCACCACCACCACCACTACTAACAAATACACCACTACCACCACAACTACTACCACTACCACCACTACTACCACCATCACAACACACCACCACTACCACCACCACTACTACCAACACCACTACCACACCACTACCAACACCACTACCAACACCACTACTACCAACACCACTCACAAATACCACCACCACCACTACCACCACTACAACACCACTACCACCAACCACTACCACCACCACTACCACCACCACTACCACTACCATCCACTACCAACTACTACAACACCAACACACTGCTACCAACACCACCATACTACTACACCACCACTACTACTACCAACACCACTACCACCACCATCACTACTATACCAACACCACTACCACACCACTACCCACCACTACCACCACTACCAACACCACTACCACCACCAACACCACTACCACTACCACTACCACACCACTACACTACTACACCACTACCACTACCACTACCACCACTACCACTACCATCACCACTACCACCACCACTACCACTACCACACCACACCACTACCACCACACCACTACCACTACCACACCACTACCACACCACTGCTACCAACACCACCACCACAACTACAACTACCACCACTACTACCACACCACCACACACCACCACCACTACTACCACCACCACTACCAACACCACTACCACCACTACTACTATACCACCACAACTACTACCACTACCACTACCACCACTACCACCACTACCATTACCACTACCAACACCACTACCACCACCGCTACCATCACAACTACTATCACCACTACTACCACCACCACTACTACCAACACCACTACCACTACCACTACCAACACCACTACCACACCACACCACTACCAACACCACTACCACTACCAACACCACTACCACACACACTACCACTACCAACACCACTACCACTACCAACACCACTACCACTACCACTGCCAACCACTACCACTACCACTACCACACCACTACCACTACCATCACCACTACCACCACCACCACCACTACCACTACCACTACCACTACAACACCACTACCACCACCACTACCACTACCACTACCACACCACTACCACTACCACTACCACTACCATCACCACTACCACTACCACTACCACTACCAACACCACTACCAACACCACTACAACTACCAACACCACTGCTACCACCACCACCATCACAACTACTACCACCACTACTACCACCACCACTACCAACACCACTACCACCACCATCACTACTATACCACCACAACTACTACCACTACCACTACCACCACTACCATTACCACTACCAACACCACTACCACCACCGCTACCATCACAACTACTATCACCACTACTACCACCACCACTACTACCAACACCACTACCACTACCACTACCAACACCACTACCAACACCAACACCACTACCAACACCACTACCACTACCAACACCACTACCACTACCAACACCACTACCACTACCAACACCACTACCACTACCACTGCCAACACCACTACCACTACCACTACCAACACCACTACCACTACCATCACCACTACCACCACTACCACTACCAACACCACTACCACTACCACTACCACCACCACTACCACTACCAACACCACTACCACTACCAACACCACTACCACTACCATCACCACTACCACCACCACTACCACCACCACACCACTACCAACACCACTACCACTACCAACACCACTACAACTACCAACACCACTGCTACCAACACCACCGCTACCATCACAACTACTACCACCACTACTACCACCACCACCACTACAGTGACCATGCTGTGTCCAAGCATTGATTGGTCGAGCAATGATTTTGTGCGAGCTGTGATTGGTTTAATAGATGTCTTCGATTCCATACCGATTTGATACATGTAACTCGATCCATACCATAAGTTTCCTACTCATGCAAAAATGACTCTAATACCACAACCAACACAACTACTACCATCACTACCACTACTACTACCACCACCACTACCACCACCACCACTACTATTACTACCACCACTACTACCACTACCATCACCACTACCACCACCACTACTATCACTACCACCACCACTACCACCACCACCACTACTATCACTACCATCACTACTATCACTACCACCACTACTATCACTACCACCACTACTAGTTTCACTAACCACCATCACTACCACCACCACTACTACTATCACTACCACTACTACTATCACCACCACCACTACTATCACCACCACCACTACTATCACTACCACCACCACTACCACCACCACCACCACTACTATCACCACCACCACCACTACTATCACCACCACCACCACCACCACCACTACTATCACCACCACCACCACTACTACCACTACTATCACTACCACCACCACTACTACCACTACTATCACTACCACCACTACCACCACTACTAGTTTCACTAACCACCATCACTAGACACAATCTTCTCGACCACTACTGTCATCTATATTAATTGCATTTCTTACCAAACATGCCGCTGTATTGACGTGTTGGTACAGTAGTAACATGTTCACCACTGTATTGTAGACACATTCTTGTCTTTACAACCCAAACTGGGTTAGTCACAGTTAATGTAGCTATCCCTGTAGTAATTGAAACACATTAATGACTTGACAGTTAAATTAATAACATGTTGTAACATGATCATCATACTGTACCTGCTATTGTCCCAGCAAGAAGGTGTTTATCTGCCCCTAAAGGCGTTTCGCTGTCATCTTGCATCCAGGCTTTTATACTATTATAGCTATAAATAGGAAGCAGATTGTTGACATGCAAAAACTATATAAACATGGATGTCTTGATTATTATTTAGTCAAGAGTACCTAAAGAAGTAAAGTCCCCATGCCATTCCATTTCCAGTTATATTAGGAGCTACACCCTGAAATACAACAAACATGTATCACCTACATGCACATGCACACTGCCGCAACAACCAATAATAATAACTTTATGAGGTTAAATATAAACAATGCTGGGCAGCCAGTGGTCTTGCTTTGTGTACCCACAGGCGTTGGGGACCCCTACATGTAGATATTTGCAGGAGCTTACAATTTACATGTATCATCCATCTGCTCAGCACTTTTGCTGTTCGTGGTGGAAACAAACGCTTGAGCAAGCGAATCGAGAATCTCATAGCTTAAAGTTGATCATTGCAGATCAATTTATCCCACCCTACCATCCCATCTCATGGTAAGTCTGCAGGTACATTGTAAGTACCGAATTGTCTTATTCCACTGACTACACTGCTTAGTCAGTGTGACGGGTGTCAGGGGTTGGACTGTGGCATGGTTGCTATGGTTACCTCCTTGAGGTACTCGGACTAGCGAGGTCAGTTCCTAACTTGTGGCACCCAACCCCAAGCTCATCTATTGGTGATGAGTTTAATGACTTATATTGTTCACTTTCCTATATAAAGATACTCAAATGCACATAATTATATATATGTAAATATGTTTCTTTGGGCATATAATTTAACAATAAATAAGATTACGAGAAGTTGTGTCAACATTTTGTATTGATATTTCGACCGAAATCCATCGATCATCATCAGTTCTGATGGATTTCGGTCGAAATATCAATACAAAATGTTGAGACAACTTCTCGTAATCTTATTTATCGTTAAACATATTATATATAAAATGAAAGCGATCCCAAATATAAAGATTTTGTGTAATGATCGAAGATGACAAGACTGGAATATAAACATGTATTATAGCTGAATATTGCCTTCTAACTGACCTGATATAGTCCCCTCCATCCATCATTCCTGATGACAGATCTAGTGGCATCTAAAAACCCATTGTATACTGGCCCTCTTCCACCACCATCATTCACTTCATAAACACATCATATAAACAAATAAATATATATGAAGTGATGCAATGTAAACTTTATTTAAGCAGTATCCACAGGGGCCCTGTAGTAGTAGTAGTAGTAGTAGTAATGTAATGTAAACTGTATTTAAGCAGGGTGGCCCATTCAGCACTTGGCTGGTATCCATAGGGGCCCTGCAAAATTCTACATATTTTAAAAGGTATTTTAAAACTAATTAAGTACAGACACCCTAAAATATACCAGAAGGTACATGTGTACCAAATCGAGAATTTCCCCACCACCTCCCCCCGATTAATAAATCACTAAACACATGTAAACAAATAATAAGCTTACATCAGTGAATAAACACGTTACTGTAAAGAGGGTTAGAGTGAGTTTTTAAAATTCTTACCCTCATTCCAAAAATATTATATCAATATTATTATTATTATTATCATTGCTGAGTGTAGTGATTCCGTTAATTTGATTTCTTTTATTTTGAACAAATATAATGACAGTCAGCCTAAGCAATCATACCTTGTAGGCGTATTTTTACTAAATCTAAGGGATGTAAACACAATGTTGCAGACACTCCTCCAGACACACCAGCAACCAAATGTTCGTAACGTATATGCCGTAAAACAGACTTGCTGTTTGCCGATACAGAACCCTTTGGTACACCATGGCCTTCACTCATCGTTAGATATATCTACAATTCTCTACAATACACATTTTACGTCTGGTTCGCCATCGTTCGCCATGTTGTTTTTGAAGTTAGTTTCCAGTCTACTGACCGTTATGTTATTGCAAAGATTTTGCGAACGAAATGGTTTCTGGGTAATATATATATTTATCATATGACCCGTATTTCCCCGTGCGCGCGCTCTTAATAAAACCTTCGGAGAAAGTCACGTGATTGGGCACATACGGATTTTTGGAGCTGGTCCGTACAAAGCCGTATCCGGCCCCGGCCCCGATTGTTGTCAGGAAATTTTTTATACTTTTTTTGCAAAAGTTATTTTTTAAATGTGGATTAGTAGATTCCAGGCCATCTCGGAAATATCCGCCATCTTGAAGTGGGCGTAAAATATAAAATGGCCCGGCCCGAGCGATTTTATATTTTACGCCCACTTCAAGATGGCGGATATTTCCGAGATGGCCTGGAATCTACTAATATGAGCAGCTCAACTTCCGGTGAATCGTATTATTTGCACATAGAGTTCAGTATTCTTGTCATTTTCTTTGTTTTTTTTCCGAATGTTGAAGGTTATACATATTTGGAGGAGAAATCATCGCAAACAATCCGCAATTGTATGTATTTATTGTCTGAAATAAAACGATCCATTGCGGATATATTCGTACGCGAGTAGAATTTTAAATGCCAATGCGAAGTCGTAAAAGCGGTAAGTATTGTAAGACAACTAAACATCTAGACAGCGGCATAAGATAAAACACGCTTTATCGTGGAAAAATTCGACTCTTGCGAATAACAAATGAGATTCGGCGTACGGCAGTCTGATGTGTCACGCCAGAATTAAATTATTCAGTCTCCTACTGTGCCCAGCGTATTATAAACCAAAACTTGGCACTGAATCGCTTTGTATCTTAACAAAGATAGGATAGTTTGGATTCAATACGTTTCTTCAACTTTTCATAAAATCATAGAAATAATCGACTCAACGGTACGAATAACAAAATCAGAGTCGGCGTACGGTTACCGTACGAATAGCCACTGCATTTCATTTACTTACTGGCTATCCAACGGATTGTTCCCCTCAAAAAACTTTAAAAAAGATCCAGCTTTATGTGAAAGTTTCTACTCATCGATCACTGCGGTAAAACGCTTGCTTTTTAGTGGGCGTAAAGTTTGAGTTCACTTCGCATTTTACGCCCACTAAAAAGCAAGCGTTTTACCGCAGTGATCGATGCATGAGTAGAAACTATCACATAAAGCTGGATCTTCTTTAAAGTGTTTTGAGAGGAACAATCCGTTAGATAGCCATGCAGTATTAAGTGAATGAAAATAAGCTCCAACTTCATCAGACAATAAATACATACAATTGCGGCTCATTTGACACGATTTCTCCGCCAAATATGTATAACCTTCAACATTTATTGCAATTGCAGTTTAGCCAACAAAGAAATTGCCAAGAATTACTCTATGTGAACTCGAAGAAAATACGAAGACGATTCACCGGAAGTTGAGCTGCTCATATTAGTAGATTCCAGGCCATCTCGGAAATATCCGCCATCTTGAAGTGGGCGTAAAATATAAAATGGCCCGGCCCGAGCGATTTTATATTTTACGCCCACTTCAAGATGGCGGATATGGCCGAGATGGCCTGGAATCTACTAATATGAGCAGCTCAACTTCCGGTGAATCGTCTTCGTATTTTCTTCGAGTTCACATAGGGTAATTCTTGGCAATTTCTTTGTTGGCTAAACTGCAATTGCAATAAATGTTGAAGGCTATACATATTTGGCGGAGAAATCGTGTCAATATCTGAAATAAAACTATCCAATTGTGATGAAGTTGGAGCTTATTTTCATTCATTTACTGCATGGCTATCTAACGGATTGTTCCCCTCAAAACACTTTAAAGAAGATCCAGCTTGATGTGAAAGTTTCTACTCATCGATCACTGCGGTAAAACGCTTGCTGTTTAGTGGGCGTAAAATGCGAAGTGAGCTCAGACACACTTTACGCCCACTAAAAAGCAAGCGTTTTACCGCAGTGATCGATGAGTAGAAACTTTCAAATAAAGCTGGATCTTTTTAAAAGTGTTTTGAGGGGAACAATCCATTGGATAGCCAGTAAGTAAATGAAAATATGCAGTGGCTATTCGTACGGTAACCGCGTACGCCGACTCTGATTTTGTTATTCGTACCGTTGAGTCGATTATTTCTATGATTTTATGAAAAGTTGAAGAAACGTATTGAATCCCAACTATCCTATCTTTGTTAAGACTTACAAAGCGATTCAGAACAGCTTTATAAATTTCGATGCCAAGTTTTGGTTTACGCTGGGTGACAGTATACGAGACTGAATAAATTTAATTCTGGCGTGACACATCAGACTGCCGTACGCCGAATCTCATTTGTTATTCGTATGAGTCGAATTTTTCCACGATAAAGCGTGTTTTATCTTATGCCGCTGTCTTGATGTTTATAGTTGTCTTACAATACTTACCGCTTTTATGACTTCGCATTGGCATTTAAAATTCTACTCGCGTACGAATACGGTAGCAAATGAGAGTCGAAAATAAAGCTCCAACTTTATCACAATGGATCGTTTTATTTCAAACAATAAATACACGATTTCTCCAAATATGTATAACATTCAACATTTATCGAAGAAAACAAAGAAAATGACAAGAATACTGAACTCTATGTGCAAATAATACGATTCACCGGAAGTTGAGCTGCTCATATTAGTAGATTCCAGGCCATCTCGACCATATCCGCCATCTTGAAGTGGGCGTAAAATATAAAATCGCCCGGCCCGACCGGGGCGATTTTATATTTTACGCCCACTTCAAGATGGCGGATATTTCCGAGATGGCCTGGAATCTACTAATATGAGCAGCTCAACTTCCGGTGAATCGTATTATTTGCACATAGAGTTCAGTATTCTTGTCATTTTCTTTGTTTTCTTCGATAAATGTTGAATGTTATACATATTTGGAGAAATCGTATGTATATATTGTGTGAAATAAAACGATCCATTGTGATAAAGTTGGAGCTTTATTTTCGACTCTCATTTGCTACCGTATTCGTACGCGGGTAGAATTTTAAATGCCAATGCGAAGTCATAAAAGCGGTAAGTATTGTAAGACAACTATAAACATCAAGACAGCGGCATAAGATAAAACACGCTTTATCGTGGAAAAATTCGACTCATACGAATAACAAATTTGCAAATTCGGCGTACGGCAGTCTGATGTGTCACGCCAGAATTAAATTATTCAGTCTCCTACTGTGCCCAGCGTATTATAAACCAAAACTTGGCACTGAATCGCTTTGTATCTTAACAAAGATAGGATAGTTTGGATTCAATACGTTTCTTCAACTTTTCATAAAATCATAGAAATAATCGACTCAACGGTACGAATAACAAAATCAGAGTCGCGGCGTACGGTTACCGTACGAATTACGAATAGCCACTGCATTTCATTTACTTACTGGTTATCCAACGGATTGTTCCCCTCAAAAAACTTTAAAAAAGATCCAGCTTTATGTGAAAGTTTCTACTCATCGATCACTGCGGTAAAACGCTTGCTTTTTAGTGGGCGTAAAGTGTGAGCTCACTTCGCATTTTACGCCCACTAAAAAGCAAGCGTTTTACCGCAGTGATCGATGGCATGAGTAGAAACTATCACATAAAGCTGGATCTTCTTTAAAGTGTTTTGAGAGGAACAATCCGTTAGATAGCCATGCAGTATTAAGTGAATGAAAATATTAAGCTCCAACTTCATCAGACAATAAATACATACAATTGCGGCTTGTTTGACACGATTTCTCCGCCAAATATGTATAACCTTCAACATTTATTGCAATTGCAGTTTAGCCAACAAAGAAATTGCCAAGAATTACTCTATGTGAACTCGAAGAAAATACGAAGACGATTCACCGGAAGTTGAGCTGCTCATATTAGTAGATTCCAGGCCATCTCGGAAATATCCGCCATCTTGAAGTGGGCGTAAAATATAAAATCGGACGGGAAAATATTTGGCTCTCGGTCATTCTGTACGGACCTCGCGCATGACCTCGAGCCAAATATTTTCCCGTCCGGCCCTCCCACTCAGTCAATAAGTACATAATATTTTTAAATATAAGATTATTTACTGTAGAAATATATTGTTGTATTGCTGTATTTGTAAACCCACTTAAAATAAAGATTATTATTATTATTATTAAAAATTTTTTTATTTGTGTTCGATCTGAATGGCATTTACTTAATAGCGCAAGTATTTTCGTGCAAATCTATCTTCCTCTTCTCCTTTTCTTCCGTCGTCTTCTTAACTATCAGAAAACATATTTTTTTTAAAGACTTCAAAAAAATATGTCTTGAAAACCTTTGAAAACCTTCCCGCTTCTTATACCCATAATGCGTTTCGCGCTATGTGTGTATGATAACGAGGCTATACAAATGGCGGACACTTTGTTTCATTGACAACTAAAAGATACGAGTGTTTTTACCTCTGTTCTTACTTACTATAACACATGAAACTATAGTAGCATTCAATTTAGATAGACAAAATGTTTATCTACTTAAGTAAAAAGGTGAGTGAGTTGAATAATGAGGATTTATTGCGTAGTTTTCAGAGTGTTTACCTTTCTCTCTTGTTGTCAAGGAACGCAAATGACTCCTTTATTCGACATTTCTAATGTTATTCTAGATCGCTATTCCCAATAACACCAAGCTTAGATGTTTAGCGTGGAATAAAGAGCAAGGATACATCGCTTGTGGTGGTGATGATGGCTTGCTCAAGGTTCTAAAGCTCGAGATGCAGCAAGGTTGTTGTTGGTTATTTTTATTCTTTGAACTCAAACGTCTGTTAATGACTGATTAAACTTGGTCCTTCATGTGATATTGTAGTTAACAGCTGTTTACAGTGTACTGTTTAGCGTGTCGTTGGTTGTGAGTAGAACTCAGTTGAACTACAGTACTGTACAACTTACTTTGATAAATTTGTACATAGTAAATATTTGTGTTCTATTACTAGGGAAAGACAATAAAATTAAAGGTTTAGCAGCACCCAGTAATCTCTCAATGAACCAAACACTTGATGGGCATACTGGTAAGATGATCACTGGCACATTTCACTGCACCATTCCTTGTTACATCCTGGTTATAATTGTCACCATTTCTAGCTAGAACCAATAATTGCTACTCAATTGAACACAAAGTCCAAAGTGAATGACTGTTACCCAATGTAACACAGACATGTGCAGGACACAGACCTTCTTACAGCTGTATTGCTATTACATATTGACCCAATAGCTTGCTTGAAAGGTTTATTAAAAATCCATGATAATAATAATTGATAATAATTAACATGGCTTTCTGATCTCCCTTCCAGAATCTGTTCAAGTAGTCACATGGAATGAACATTTTCAGAAACTAACAACTAGTGATCAATATGGACTCATTATAGTATGGATACTCTATAAAGGTATAAACTACATGTATACTGTACACTATATGTACATTGAACTGACAATAATATTATTGTAGAATGAACCTTTAACGCTGTGTAAAATAGTAGCAGTACTTTTACTGTTGTTCCTGACATGTAACTGCTAATCCCTATCAGTTCTATCATGTTTAAAGTTATTGTATTGTATTGTGTACATGTAGATGTATGCAGTGTTATTAGTAGTGTGTAGTTACTTACAATTGATTCTCTCAAGGCTCTTGGTATGAGGAAATGATCAACAACAGAAACAGGAGTGTTGTGAGAGACATGAAGTGGAATGCTGATGGACAGAAGATATGTATTGTTTATGAAGATGGTAATGTTACATCCATTATTATCCTGACAGTAACCTGCATGTAGCTACATGTATTGTTAATTAGAAAACAAGTGTGCAGAATGAAACTTTAACATCCTGTAAAAAAAATCACTAAATTTAGTACATTTGGTCAACCTGTGTTCCAGAGGCCGTAAAAGATGGCTCCAGTGTCCCCAGCCTAAAAATGGCCTCTGAAACCCTGTCTTCCAGAGGCCGTGAGAGATGACTCCAGTGTCCCCAGCCTAAAAATGGCCTTCTGGAACCCAGGGTATTCCTCCAATGAAGGACTAACATGATCTGAAACGTCAAGTAAATTTAGTGCTTTTTACATGGTGTCAAAGTTTCATTCTACACAGTTATTGATTGTTTTACACTGATGCAGTCTCTGCTAGTTTAACCACCAGTCCGAATGTCAGTTACCCTGCGAGCAGCTAGTTTTTTTTCTACTCACCCAGGAAAGAAGCAACAAGAATTTCTCTCCGCATCGCTTCTTTCCTGGGCGAGTAGAAAAAAACTCTGCTCGCAGGGTACATATAAATGTCAGTTTATTATATAATGAGAACTGAAAATCTCCAAATGAAGCTTATGTCACATTACAGTTTGGTACTTTAAATGGAGTTAAAATACCAGCTTATCAATGATATCCAACAGTAATGTACAGGTGCAAGTCTAATAATGTGGATGTTGTTTGTACATTTATAAGGTGCTGTGATTGTTGGGTCTGTTGATGGTAATAGAATCTGGGGCAAGGAACTAAAGGGTGTACAGCTGTGTCATGTGGAGTGGTCCCCTGATGGTAAAAATATTATATTTGGTATGGCTAATGGAGAAGTGCAGATATTTGACAACCAAGGAAACTTTTGTGTAAGTAGTACAATACTGGGTATAAAAATAGATGCACACATTCAGCAATACGGGTGCCGCATGACCCTGAGACAACACACCTCATGCTTGAATAGATATGCACATTCAGCAATACAGGTGCCACATGACCCTGAGACAACACACCTCATGCTTGAATAGATATGCACATTCAGCAATACATGTGCCACATGACCCTGAGACAACACACCTCATGCTTGAATAGATATGCACATTCAGCAATACAGGTGCCGCATGACCCTGAGACAACACGCCTCATGCTTGCATAGATATGCACATTCAGCAATACAGGTGCCGCATGACCCTGAGACAACACGCCTCATGCTTGAATAGATATGCACATTCAGCAATACAGGTGCCGCATGACCCTGAGACAACACACCTCATGCTTGAATAGATATGCACATTCAGCAATACAGGTGCCGCATGACCCTGAGACAACACGCCTCATGCTTGCATAGATATGCACATTCAGCAATACAGGGCGCCGCATGACCCTGAGACAACACACCTCATGCTTGAATAGATATGCACATTCAGCAATACAGGTGCCGCATGACCCTGAGACAACACACCTCATGCTTGAATAGATATGCACATTCAGCAATACAGGTGCCGCATGACCCTGAGACAAATACACCTCATGCTTGAATAGATATGCACATTCAGCAATACAGGTGCCGCATGACCCTGAGACAACACACCTCATGCTTGAATAGATATGCACATTCAGCAATACAGGTGCCGCATGACCCTGAGACAACACACCTCATGCTTGAATAGATATGCACATTCAGCAATACAGGTGCCGCATGACCCTGAGACAACACGCCTCATGCTTGAATAGATATGCACATTCAGCAATACAGGTGCCGCATGACCCTGAGACAACACACCTCATGCTTGAATAGATATGCACATTCAGCAATACAGGTGCCGCATGACCCTGAGACAACACGCCTCATGCTTGAATAGATATGCACATTCAGCAATACGGGTGCCGCATGACCCTGAGACAACACACTCATGCTTGCATTAAATGTAGATACATGCATGCTTGCATTCAGAAGCAATGGGCCCGTGCTTGCATGACCCTGAGACAACACGCCTCATGCTTGAATAGATATGCACATTCAGCAATACAGGTGCCGCATGACCCTGAGACAACACGCCTCATGCTTGCATAGATATGCACATTCAGCAATACAGGTGCCACATGACCCTGAGACAACACACCTCATGCTTGAATAGATATGCACATTCAGCAATACAGGTGCCGCATGACCCTGAGACAACAACGCCTCATGCTTGCATAGATATGCACATTCAGCAATACAGGTGCCACATGACCCTGAGACAACACGCCTCATGCTTGCATGCTTGCAATACAGGTGCCGCATGATAGACAACACGCCTCATGCTTGCACATTCAGCAAATACAGGTGCCACATGACCCTGAGACAACACGCCTCATGCTTGCATAGATATGCACATTCAGCAATACAGGTGCCGCATGACCCTGAGACAATACACATTCAGCAATACAGCCCGCATGACCCTGAGACAACACGCCTCATGCTTGAATAGATATGCACATTCAGCAATACAGGTGCCGCATGACCCTGAGACAACACGCCTCATGCTTGCTATGAATAGCATATGCACATTCAGCAATACAGGTGCCGCATGACCCTGAGACAACACACCTCATGCTTGCAATAGATATGCACATTCAGCAATACAGGTGCCACATGACCCTGAGACAACACGCCTCATGCTTGAATAGATATGCACATTCAGCAATACAGGTGCCGCATGACCCTGAGACAACACAATACCTCATGCTTGAATAAATATGCACATTCAGCAATACAGGTGCCGCATGACCCTGAGACAACACACCTCATGCTTGCTTAGATATGCACATTCAGCAATACAGGTGCCGCATGACCCTGAGACAACACACCTCATGCTTGAATAGATATGCACATTCAGCAATACATGTGCCGCATGACCCTGAGACAACACGCCTCATGCTTGCATAGATATGCACATTCAGCATACATGCATGCGACATGCTTGCATCAGATATGACATGGGCCCGTGCCGCATGACCCTGAGACAACACGCCTCATGCTTGCATAGATATGCACATTCAGCAATACAGGCGCCGCATGACCCTGAGACAACACACCTCATGCTTGAATAGATATGCACATTCAGCAATACAGGCGCCGCATGACCCTGAGACAACACACCTCATGCTTGAATAAATATGCACATTCAGCAATACGGGCGCCGCATGACCCTGAGACAACACACCTCATGCTTGCATAGATATGCACGTTGAGCAATACAGGTGCCACATGACCCCGAGACTGCACGACTGAGTGCTTGCCCGTGCCTTGATTCTTGATCCTTGATTTTAACTTAGCAGTTTCCAGTGTAGTACAGTACATGCAGCTGGTGATAAGCTAATATTGACTATTGTTACATCATCTTACATGTATCTAATCACATTACAGACTAAGATGACTATTTTCTGTCTTACAAATGTGACTGGTGCTGTAAGAATTGCTGGCATTCACTGGTATGTAGTCTAATACAAACCTGTATATTGTTAATATGAGTCTGTCGTACAGTACATATACATTGTATGTCATGGTCTGTAACACAAGGTTTGACCTGGCAACTGAAGGGATCCGTGCAGGAACTGTGTAACTGATTTGTGATCAAAATCCAAATTCTCCTGTGAAATTCAAAGATTCTAGAGGAGAATTTAGGTTTTGACCAGAGATCACTTATGCTATTATAATTGCATGGAGCCTTCAATTATGCAGCTAGTAGACCTCTGTAATTGCATTCTGGGACATCAAAATATGATATCAAGACATGATGCAGGTGTTTTGCTCTAGGTTTAGTAGTACAGACACCTTTGTCGAGTCCAGTACTCCTTGCCTGGCTATCTGTTATGACAATGGAAGAGTGCAGATCATGAGACATGAACTTGATGAAAGTAAGTTGAATTGACATTTCAATCACTTTATGTAACTTGCAGAACGTTTCTTGGCATTTCTCCAGGGATTTCTTTAGAAGCTGTGCACTGGCAAACTCTGGCATCCACTTTCAAAATCAGTACCACCATCTTTTGTCACTTCTATCTACTAATGTTTACATGTCAAGCTACAGTATTAACTTGCTGTGTGTGTAAATTCTTACAGTACAATATCCTTCTCTTTCCAAGTTCCTGTACTGATTGATACATCAATGAGTGTTGCTAAGATACAGTGGAACAGCAATGGTTCAGTACTTGCAGTGGCAGGATCACAAAAGGCAATTTCACAGGTAATACTTGTACAGTACAGTGCAGTACAATACAGTGCAGTACAATACAGTACAGTACAATACAGTACAGTGCAGTGCAGTACAGTACAGTGCAGTGCAGTACAATACAGTACAATACAGTACAGTACAGTACAATACAGTGTAGTACAATACAGTACAGTGCAGAGCAGTACATATCTGACACTTGTTTTTTTATTCAGGACAAAGATGTCAATGTTGTTCAGTTTTACACACCCCATGGTGAGGTAAGGCAATGGTTTGTACACATGTAGTTGAACTGTTAATTTGGCAACATTAAATCTAGAGCTCAATGGAATAGAATCTTTCTCAATCAAAAACATCTCAAAAGCAGAATGTTATATTTAACAAATAGAACAGCTTTTTCCGTGCTCTGTTCAGTAATACAGCACGAAGGAAGTGACGAAAGCACGAAAGAAGTGTAGGGAGATACAGCTCGTGCTCTCCACACTTCTTGAGTGCTCTCGGCACTTCCTGAGTGCTGTATTACTGAATGGAGCACGGAAAAAACTGTTCTATTTGCTTTATTATATAGAATGATGAGAAAAAGGGCAAGAAAGTTGAGGATTCTGTTGTGTTTTTGAATAACATTTTAGCGAGTGAAGTGCGCGCGCTACTGATGCCAGTTACGCCATCGAGCGCAAACTTGGTTTGTTTTCTTCAGAATTTTGAATCAAACCAAACAGCCGAAAAATAGCGTCATCAAACCGTGCTCCGTTCTCTGATACAGCACAGTTTTCAGCCAATCAGAGCGCACGGATTGACTTGACTATATAATAAAATTCATTTGATTGTGTCTACAGCATCTGCGCACTCTCAAGGTTCCTGGTAAAGAGATTACCTCTGCATGCTGGGAAGGTGGCAGCCTAAGGATTGCTCTTGCTGTTGATTCTTTTATCTATTTTGCTAATATCAGACCAAACTACAAGGTATGTACAGTATAGCTTCCTGTACTGTTGGTAGCTCATACACAACCTGTTCTCGTCTCATTTGTTTTCAGTGGGGATATTTCTCCAACACTGTTGTTTATGCGTTCAATAAACCTGAAAGAGTTGAACAATGTGTTGTATTCTGGGACATTAAGAATGGAGAGGTAAGAAATACCAGAGTCATTACATGTACATGTACTGTACATTGTAAGCTTCTTTAATTTACATGTACATTCAATTGCAATTGCATGAAAATCTGCCAACAAACTCCACATTTAACATACATTTAACCTTTTGTTCAATGTAAATACATACATACATACATACATGCATACCACATACATAGTTTATTTGTTTCTGCAGGTGTGTTGTGTGATGCAACAGCCCTAGGAATGGTGCACTTTGCGTTTCCTGATTGTATGTTAGTGTTTGACATGAACTAATGGAATAACACAGCCCTAGGAATGGTGCACTTTGCGTTACCTGATTGTATGTTAGTGTTTGACATTAACTAATGGAATAACACAGCCCTAGGAATGGTGCACTTTGCGTTACCTGATTGTATGTTATATCACTTAGTGTTTGACATTAACTAATGGAATAACACAGACCCTAGGAATGGTGCACTTTGCGTTACCTGATTGTATGTTAGTGTTTGACATTAACTAATGGAATAACACAGCCCTAGGAATGGTGCACTTTGCATTACCTGATTGTATGTTAGTGGTTGACATTAACTTAATGACATTTAACACTTTGTCGTGTCTTCAGAAATTTGTGAAATATGTGCGCAACCTACTGTCAATCACTGCATGTGGTGACCACTGTGTGTTGGCTACCAAGACTGATGATGCTACTGGACAGGTAAAGTATTATACATTGTACTCAGTATCTGTATTCTCATTGGTCAAGAGCCTACAGATAATTCTAACTATCAGTGCACACCAGTGATATTTCAGCAGTCTAGATAGATAGATAGACACCTTTATTTAAACTCAAATAAAACAGCACCTGGGGTAGTCCAGTCAGTGGCTAGTAGCCTCTGATATCAAAAGGAGCCCTGTCTGGTGGTTATCTGTAGGCAGTTATCTGTAAAAACGAGCCTGCATAGATCAGCAGATTGGTTGTTATCTGTAGGTTATTACAGTGCTGTCATTTTCATTCATTTGTTGTTGTTGTTGGATTGCTTATATCTTTGTATTATGAGTCAATCCACATAGACAATGTATAATAAAACAATTATTGAATTTGGTTTTGATGATATTCAAATTATCAAATACCATTCGAATAAGCGCCCTCCTTTAAATAAGTGCCCCCTCCCTAATAAGCGCCCTCTCCCTAATAAGCGCCCTCTCCCTAATAAGCGCCCCCCTCGACCCCCAAACAATCAAATAAGCCCGGGCCAGGCGCTTAATCGAATCATTATGGTAGATATGGGTATCCTTATAATATAGAGGACATGGCCGCGTGGAGATACAGAATTTATCTTCGAGTGTTGAGAAATATATCTCACCTGTCAGCATTATTAGGGAACTAGTGCGATATTTCTCAACATGAGATGTTAAAAGAAAACACAGATGTTCTCTTTTTTTCGAAAAATGATATTTTCACATGTGAAGATACCAATGATATCACCACTGGCCACTGGTAGCAGTGTTGATGTGGATTTTATGATATGTTGCTATCAGCCAGTATATATACCGCTGATTGTTATATGATGATATATCAATGATATCACCAGTCTGGCCACTGGTAGCGGTGTTGATGTGGATTTTGCGATGTTACTATCAGCCATTATCATCCTCAATATTTGTTTCAACCAATCACAATCGAGAATTCTCCCGTATCAAGACCCTCTACTGTCCTGATATTCTACGGTCACTCTACTGTCCTGATATCATATATCACGGACAGTTGGTTAAAATGTGGTTCTATATAAGAAACCATTGTATTTTTATATTGCTTCTGGTCATTTTAAGGGAAAATATGTTTCATTCAAAAGATAAATAAACGTTTTGAACAAAACTGCGAACGATTGAACTTTTCCCGCCACTTCTCAAACTCACGGACGCGTACCGACAATATGCTAATAAGTTTGTATTTTGAAAAGATCGTCCTCAATGTTTTTAGTGAAATTCTATCATTTCGGCAAAAAGAGTGGAATGATAAATAAATAATCGGTCAATTTTGGTTCGATTCCGCGAAATATCAGGACTCGTTAGGTCTTGCCATGGGTATTTTGGCTCGACTACGTCTCGCCAAAATATGAACCATGGCTCGACCTAACTCGCCCTGATATTTCGCCGAATCGAACCAAAATTGCCCGATTATATACAAATATACCACTCACTGTTTTATATTGATATAATAGCTTCTAATGCTAATCCAATGATTCTTCCACCAGTATGTTCTAGTTCTTTGCAATGCTATTGGTACACCTCTGGATTCAAAGTACATTGAAATAGGTAATAGATTCTATAAATGTAAGGTGGCACATTCAGCACATGGCTGGTATCCATAGCCTGGGCCATGCATTGGTCCATTGGTCGAACACTTAAAACATACAATTTAAAGATGTTACATGACACAATACATGTTAGTTCACTGCTGACAGTAGGAACCTAATAAGCACCAGAAAATTCTAGGATGGGAATATGAGGAATAATGACGAATAATGTTCAAAACGACGGCAATCTACGACTGCACTTCACCTGTTTTCACGTAGCAGATTACTGCCACGGATGTCAACAGTCATTTTGAACATTATTCGTCACTGCACTGTCGCATTCCCGTCATATAATTTTCTGGTGCTTAAGGTTCCTAGTAAAAAAAGGAGACACGGTTCCAGCTAATCAATCTTTCTTGTTCCCTTGAGTGTTTGATGTTCTACTGTAGTTGGTATGTGTGATATTTATTCTCTTAATTATTGCTTATTTTCTTGTTCTCAGAGCCATTATTTATTGCCATGACTCGTAGTTATGTAGTGACATCATCCAAAGAGGCATTCTATACCTGGCAGTATCGCAGTCCTAAAAAACTCACGTCACATGAGATTCAGGCATCGTCACGACGTAAAGATGTCAGGGAAAGGTATAGTGTAGCAGTCTCGAATATATGAATACTAGTTTACAGGATTAAACAATTAAAACTGATATAAACAAGTAATAAAAACAACATAACATTGCTGTATAACAATAATTAAAACTGATATAAACAAGTAATGCAATATAAACAACATAACATTGCTGTATAACAATAATTAAAACTGATATAAACAAGTAATGCAATATAAACAACAAACATTGCTGTATAACAATAATTAATTCTTTATATTTTAAAGATAACAGTACATGTATTTTAGGATGTGGGCGGTGTCTCTTGTTTACTTGATGGGTATGGCTGCACCCTGCAAAACAGCCCCTACTTGTTTGTGAATCTCTGCCGAGAAGAGCTGAAATTTGATCAAGTCGTTGTTCAGGCCACAAGAGGAGGAGACAACAAGTTAAAGACAATCCTTCTCGCCTCCCTCCCCTCGTATCTTTTCATCTCATTTTCTCAGTGCAAACAACAACTTGATCAAACTTCAACTCTTCTCGGCTGAGTTTTGTGAATAAGTAGGGGCTGTTTTGCAGGGAAAATATTTCTCTGTCTTCTGATCCTCCTTCTCATTCATTCTTATTTCTTCTCTAATTTAATGTTTGGTGATTTATATTGCTTGGTTTGTTTTCTTGGTAATAAAGTGAGGGGTCTGATGGCTACACAAGCCTTAGGTAAGAAGTGATTAACAAACCTTTATAAACTCACTCTACATGTATTAAAAACAATAATAAATAATATGTATTTAAAAACATTAAAAATGTTTGGACTAAACGATCCTTAAAAGATTACTTAAATAACTAGTAACAATGGTCAACTAGTAAAGTTATTTGGATTCGATTTAGGCCTAAAGCTACCGTATGAGTCGTATTCATACAGTAGCCTCAATCGAATCCAAATAACTTTATCTGATTATGCTACTGAAGGACACCTTCCTCCAATGGCTAGTAATAGTTCACATTACTGTAGTTCTTCTCAATCAATAATTTGTAATACTAACTCCAGACTATAGTTTGGATTAAATACTTGCTTGCTTTCTGTAGTATCATAAAGATAAAATAAATTGTCATCAACTAAGAACAATGTTGTTGTAACCAACTAAAGACATGTAACAGCCTCTTCTACTGTCTCTGTTTGCAAGACTGTAACTACAGATTTGTTTCTCTGCAATCAATAAGTAGATGGATGGATGAACATTTGGATGGATGGATGAACATTTGGATGGATGGATGAACATTTGGATGGATGGATGAACATTTGGATGGATGGATGAACATTTGGATGGATGGATGAACATTTGGATGGATGGATGAACATTTGGATGGATGGATGAACATTTGGATGGATGGATGAACATTTGGATGGATGGATGAGTGCATTGAGGGAGAGATGAATAATGGAATAATGGAATGAATGAGTGGATGGATGGATGGATGGATGAATAGGTAAATGAACAAATGAACGATCGGATGGATGGATGGATAGGTAAATGAATGAATGGATGGATGAGTAGGTAAATGAACGATTTGATGGATGGATAGGTAAATGAACAATGAATGGATGGATGAACAGGCTCTAGATAGTAAGCAGTGTTATCTATTGGATAGTCATATATCTATATCACTAAAGGCTCTAGCTGTAAGAAGTGAACATCGCTGGATGGATGTAAGCAGTGTTCTATCTATGTTTAGTTAGTCATATATCTATACTCACTAAAGGCTCTAGCGGTAAGCAGTGTTATCTATTTAGTCATATATCTATACTCACTATACTCAGCGGTAAAGGCATCTAGCGGTAAGCAGTGTTAAGCTATTATTTAGTCATATATATCTATACTCACTAAAGGCTCTAGCGGTAAGCAGTGTTATCTATTTAGTCATATATCTATACTCACTAAAGGCTCTAGCGGTAAGCAGTGTTATCTATTTAGTCATATATCTATACTCACTAAAGGCTCTAGCGGTAAGCAGTGTTATCTATTTAGTCATATATCTATACTCACTAAAGGCTCTAGCGGTAAGCAGTGTTATCTATTTAGTCATATATCTATACTCACTAAAGGCTCTAGCGGTAAGCAGTGTTATCTATTTAGTCATATATCTATACTCACTAAAGGCTCTAGCGGTAAGCAGTGTTATCTATTTAGTCATATATCTATACTCACTAAAGGCTCTAGCGGTAAGCAGTGTTATCTATTTAGTCATATATCTATACTCACTAAAAGCTCTAGCGGTAAGCAGTGTTATCTATTTAGTCATATATCTATACTCACTAAAGGCTCTAGCGGTAAGCAGTGTTATCTATTTAGTCATATATCTATACTCACTAAAGGCTCTAGCGGTAAGCAGTGTTATCTATTTAGTCATATATCTATACTCACTAAAGGCTCTAGCGGTAAGCAGTGTTATCTATTTAGTCATATATCTATACTCACTAAAGGCTCTAGCGGTAAGCAGTGTTATCTATTTAGTCATATATCTATACTCACTAAAGGCTCTAGCGGTAAGCAGTGTTATCTATTTAGTCATATATCTATACTCACTAAAGGCTCTAGCGGTAAGCAGTGTTATCTATTTAGTCATATATCTATACTCACTAAAGGCTCTAGCGGTAAGCAGTGTTATCTATTTAGTCATATATCTATACTCACTAAAGGCTCTAGCGGTAAGCAGTGTTATCTATTTAGTCATATATCTATACTCACTAAAGGCTCTAGCGGTAAGCAGTGTTATCTATTTAGTCATATATCTATACTCACTAAAGGCTCTAGCGGTAAGCAGTGTTATCTATTTAGTCATATATCTATACTCACTAAAGGCTCTAGCGGTAAGCAGTGTTATCTATTTAGTCATATATCTATACTCACTAAAGGCTCTAGCGGTAAGCAGTGTTATCTATTTAGTCATATATCTATACTCACTAAAGGCTCTAGCGGTAAGCAGTGTTATCTATTTAGTCATATATCTATACTCACTAAAGGCTCTAGCGGTAAGCAGTGTTATCTATTTAGTCATATATCTATACTCACTAAAGGCTCTAGCGGTAAGCAGTGTTATCTATTTAGTCATATATCTATACTCACTAAAGGCTCTAGCGGTAAGCAGTGTTATCTATTTAGTCATATATCTATACTCACTAAAGGCTCTAGCGGTAAGCAGTGTTATCTATTTAGTCATATATCTATACTCACTAAAGGCTCTAGCGGTAAGCAGTGTTATCTAATTTAGTCATATATCTATACTCACTAAAGGCTCTAGCGGTAAGCAGTGTTATCTATTTAGTCATATATCTATACTCACTAAAGGCTCTAGCGGTAAGCAGTGTTATCTATTTAGTCATATATCTATACTCACTAAAGGCTCTAGCGGTAAGCAGTGTTATCTATTTAGTCATATATCTATACTCACTAAAGGCTCTAGCGGTAAGCAGTGTTATCTATTTAGTCATATATCTATACTCACTAAAGGCTCTAGCGGTAAGCAGTGTTATCTATTTAGTCATATATCTATACTCACTAAAGGCTCTAGCGGTAAGCAGTGTTATCTATTTAGTCATATATCTATACTCACTAAAGGCTCTAGCGGTAAGCAGTGTTATCTATTTAGTCATATATCTATACTCACTAAAGGCTCTAGCGGTAAGCAGTGTTATCTATTTAGTCATATATCTATATATATCTATACTCACTAAAGGCTCTAGCGGTAAGCAGTGTTATCTATTTAGTCATATATCTATACTCACTAAAGGCTCTAGTCATATATCTATACTCACTAAAGGCTCTAGCGGTAAGCAGTGTTATCTATTTAGTCATATATCTATACTCACTAAAGGCTCTAGCGGTAAGCAGTGTTATCTATTTAGTCATATATCTATACTCACTAAAGGCTCTAGCGGTAAGCAGTGTTATCTATTTAGTCATATATCTATACTCACTAAAGGCTCTAGCGGTAAGCAGTGTTATCTATTTAGTCATATATCTATACTCACTAAAGGCTCTAGCGGTAAGCAGTGTTATCTATTTAGTCATAATCTATACTCACTAAAGGCTCTAGCGGTAAGCAGTGTTATCTATTTAGTCATATATCTATACTCACTAAAGGCTCTAGCGGTAAGCAGTGTTATCTATTTAGTCATATATCTATACTCACTAAAGGCTCTAGCGGTAAGCAGTGTTATCTATTTAGTCATATATCTATACTCACTAAAGGCTCTAGCGGTAAGCAGTGTTATCTATTTAGTCATATATCTATACTCACTAAAGGCTCTAGCGGTAAGCAGTGTTATCTATTTAGTCATATATCTATACTCACTAAAAAGCTCTAGCGGTAAGCAGTGTTATCTATTTAGTCATATATCTATACTCACTAAAGGCTCTAGCGGTAAGCAGTGTTATCTATTTAGTCATATATCTATACTCACTAAAGGCTCTAGCGGTAAGCAGTGTTATCTATTTAGTCATATATCTATACTCACTAAAGGCTCTAGCGGTAAGCAGTGTTATCTATTTAGTCATATATCTATACTCACTAAAGGCTCTAGCGGTAAGCAGTGTTATCTATTTAGTCATATATCTATACTCACTAAAGGCTCTAGCGGTAAGCAGTGTTATCTATTTAGTCATATATCTATACTCACTAAAGGCTCTAGCGGTAAGCAGTGTTATCTATTTAGTCATATATCTATACTCACTAAAGGCTCTAGCGGTAAGCAGTGTTATCTATTTAGTCATATATCTATACTCACTAAAGGCTCTAGCGGTAAGCAGTGTTATCTATTTAGTCATATATCTATACTCACTAAAGGCTCTAGCGGTAAGCAGTGTTATCTATTTAGTCATATATCTATACTCACTAAAGGCTCTAGCGGTAAGCAGTGTTATCTATTTAGTCATATATCTATACTCACTAAAGGCTCTAGCGGTAAGCAGTGTTATCTATTTAGTCATATATCTATACTCACTAAAGGCTCTAGCGGTAAGCAGTGTTATCTATTTAGTCATATATCTATACTCACTAAAGGCTCTAGCGGTAAGCAGTGTTATCTATTTAGTCATATATCTATACTCACTCACTAAAGGCTCTAGCGGTAAGCAGTGTTATCTATTTAGTCATATATCTATACTCACTAAAGGCTCTAGCGGTAAGCAGTGTTATCTATTTAGTCATATATCTATACTCACTAAAGGCTCTAGCGGTAAGCAGTGTTATCTATTTAGTCATATATCTATACTCACTAAAGGCTCTAGCGGTAATATCTATACTCAGGGCTCTAGCGGTAAGCAGTGTTACTCACTAAAGGCTATTTAAGCAGTATATCTATTTAGTCTATATCACTAAAGGCTCTAGCGGTAAGCAGTGTTATCTATTTAGTCATATATCTATACTCACTAAAGGCTCTAGCGGTAAGCAGTGTTATCTATTTAGTCATATATCTATACTCACTAAAGGCTCTAGCGGTAAGCAGTGTTATCTATTTAGTCATATATCTATACTCACTAAAGGCTCTAGCGGTAAGCAGTGTTATCTATTTAGTCATATATCTATACTCACTAAAGGCTCTAGCGGTAAGCAGTGTTATCTATTTAGTCATATATCTATACTCACTAAAGGCTCTAGCGGTAAGCAGTGTTATCTATTTAGTCATATATCTATACTCACTAAAGGCTCTAGCGGTAAGCAGTGTTATCTATTTAGTCATATATCTATACTCACTAAAGGCTCTAGCGGTAAGCAGTGTTATCTATTTAGTCATATATCTATACTCACTAAAGGCTCTAGCGGTAAGCAGTGTTATCTATTTAGTCATATATCTATACTCACTAAAGGCTCTAGCGGTAAGCAGTGTTATCTATTTAGTCATATATCTATACTCACTAAAGGCTCTAGCGGTAAGCAGTGTTATCTATTTAGTCATATATCTATACTCACTAAAGGCTCTAGCGGTAAGCAGTGTTATCTATTTAGTCATATATCTATACTCACTAAAGGCTCTAGCTAGCGGTAAGCAGTGTTATCTATTTAGTCATATATTATCTATTTACTCACTACTCACTAAAGGCTCTAGCGGTAAGCAGTGTTATCTATTTAGTCATATATCTATACTCACTAAAGGCTCTAGCGGTAAGCAGTGTTATCTATTTAGTCATATATCTATACTCACTAAAGGCTCTAGCGGTAAGCAGTGTTATCTATTTAGTCATATATCTATACTCACTAAAGGCTCTAGCGGTAAGCAGTGTTATCTATTTAGTCATATATCTATACTCACTAAAGGCTCTAGCGGTAAGCAGTGTTATCTATTTATCATATATCTATACTCACTAAAGGCTCTAGCGGTAAGCAGTGTTATCTATTTAGTCATATATCTATACTCACTAAAGGCTCTAGCGGTAAGCAGTGTTATCTATTTAGTCAATCTATACTCACTAAAGCTCTAGCGGTAAGCAGTGTTATCTATTTAGTCATATATCTATACTCACTAAAGGCTCTAGCGGTAAGCAGTGTTATCTATTTAGTCATATATACTATAGGCTCTAGCGGTAAGCAGTGTTATCTATTTAGTCTCTACTAAAGGCTCTAGCGGTAAGCAGTGTTATCTATTTAGTCATATATCTATACTCACTAAAGGCTCTAGCGGTAAGCAGTGTTATCTATTTAGTCATATATCTATACTCACTAAAGGCTCTAGCGGTAAGCAGTGTTATCTATTTAGTCATATATCTATACTCACTAAAGGCTCTAGCGGTAAGCAGTGTTATCTATTTAGTCATATATCTATACTCACTAAAGGCTCTAGCGGTAAGCAGTGTTATCTATTTAGTCATATATCTATACTCACTAAAGGCTCTAGCGGTAAGCAGTGTTATCTATTTAGTCATATATCTATACTCACTAAAGGCTCTAGCGGTAAGCAGTGTTATCTATTTAGTCATATATCTATACTCACTAAAGGCTCTAGCGGTAAGCAGTGTTATCTATTTAGTCATATATCTATACTCACTAAAGGCTCTAGCGGTAAGCAGTGTTATCTATTTAGTCATATATCTATACTCACTAAAGGCTCTAGCGGTAAGCAGTGTTATCTATTTAGTCATATATCTATACTCACTAAAGGCTCTAGCGGTAAGCAGTGTTATCTATTTAGTCATATATCTATACTCACTAAAGGCTCTAGCGGTAAGCAGTGTTATCTATTTAGTCATATATCTATACTCACTAAAGGCTCTAGCGGTAAGCAGTGTTATCTATTTAGTCATATATCTATACTCACTAAAGGCTCTAGCGGTAAGCAGTGTTATCTATTTAGTCATATATCTATACTCACTAAAGGCTCTAGCGGTAAGCAGTGTTATCTATTTAGTCATATATCTATACTCACTAAAGGCTCTAGCGGTAAGCAGTGTTATCTATTTAGTCATATATCTATACTCACTAAAGGCTCTAGCGGTAAGCAGTGTTATCTATTTAGTCATATATCTATACTCACTAAAGGCTCTAGCGGTAAGCAGTGTTATCTATTTAGTCATATATCTATACTCACTAAAGGCTCTAGCGGTAAGCAGTGTTATCTATTTAGTCATATATCTATACTCACTAAAGGCTCTAGCGGTAAGCAGTGTTATCTATTTAGTCATATATCTATATACTCACTAAAGGCTCTAGCGGTAAGCAGTGTTATCTATTTAGTCATATATCTATACTCACTAAAGGCTCTAGCGGTAAGCAGTGTTATCTATTTAGTCATATATCTATACTCACTAAAGGCTCTAGCGGTAAGCAGTGTTATCTATTTAGTCATATATCTATACTCACTAAAGGCTCTAGCGGTAAGCAGTGTTATCTATTTAGTCATATATCTATACTCACTAAAGGCTAGCGGTAAGCAGTGTTATCTATTTAGTCATATATCTATACTCACTAAAGGCTCTAGCGGTAAGCAGTGTTATCTATTTAGTCATATATCTATACTCACTAAAGGCTCTAGCGGTAAGCAGTGTTATCTATTTAGTCATATATCTATACTCACTAAAGGCTCTAGCGGTAAGCAGTGTTATCTATTTAGTCATATATCTATACTCACTAAAGGCTCTAGCGGTAAGCAGTGTTATCTATTTAGTCATATATCTATACTCACTAAAGGCTCTAGCGGTAAGCAGTGTTATCTATTTAGTCATATATCTATACTCACTAAAGGCTCTAGCGGTAAGCAGTGTTATCTATTTAGTCATATATCTATACTCACTAAAGGCTCTAGCGGTAAGCAGTGTTATCTATTTAGTCATATATCTATACTCACTAAAGGCTCTAGCGGTAAGCAGTGTTATCTATTTAGTCATATATCTATACTCACTAAAGGCTCTAGCGGTAAGCAGTGTTATCTATTTAGTCATATATCTATACTCACTAAAGGCTCTAGCGGTAAGCAGTGTTATCTATTTAGTCATATATCTATACTCACTAAAGGCTCTAGCGGTAAGCAGTGTTATCTATTTAGTCATATATCTATACTCACTAAAGGCTCTAGCGGTAAGCAGTGTTATCTATTTAGTCATATATCTATACTCACTAAAGGCTCTAGCGGTAAGCAGTGTTATCTATTTAGTCATATATCTATACTCACTAAAGGCTCTAGCGGTAAGCAGTGTTATCTATTTAGTCATATATCTATACTCACTAAAGGCTCTAGCGGTAAGCAGTGTTATCTATTTAGTCATATATCTATACTCACTAAAGGCTCTAGCGGTAAGCAGTGTTATCTATTTAGTCATATATCTATACTCACTAAAGGCTCTAGCGGTAAGCAGTGTTATCTATTTAGTCATATATCTATACTCACTAAAGGCTCTAGCGGTAAGCAGTGTTATCTATTTAGTCATATATCTATACTCACTAAAGGCTCTAGCGGTAAGCAGTGTTATCTATTTTAGTCATATATCTATACTCACTAAAGGCTCTAGCGGTAAGCAGTGTTATCTATTTAGTCATATATCTATACTCACTAAAGGCTCTAGCGGTAAGCAGTGTTATCTATTTAGTCATATATCTATACTCACTAAAGGCTCTAGCGGTAAGCAGTGTTATCTATTTAGTCATATATCTATACTCACTAAAGGCTCTAGCGGTAAGCAGTGTTATCTATTTAGTCATATATCTATACTCACTAAAGGCTCTAGCGGTAAGCAGTGTTATCTATTTAGTCATATATCTATACTCACTAAAGGCTCTAGCGGTAAGCAGTGTTATCTATTTAGTCATATATCTATACTCACTAAAGGCTCTAGCGGTAAGCAGTGTTATCTATTTAGTCATATATCTATACTCACTAAAGGCTCTAGCGGTAAGCAGTGTTATCTATTTAGTCATATATCTATACTCACTAAAGGCTCTAGCGGTAAGCAGTGTTATCTATTTAGTCATATATCTATACTCACTAAAGGCTCTAGCGGTAAGCAGTGTTATCTATTTAGTCATATATCTATACTCACTAAAGGCTCTAGCGGTAAGCAGTGTTATCTATTTAGTCATATATCTATACTCACTAAAGGCTCTAGCGGTAAGCAGTGTTATCTATTTAGTCATATATCTATACTCACTAAAGGCTCTAGCGGTAAGCAGTGTTATCTATTTAGTCATATATCTATACTCACTAAAGGCTCTAGCGGTAAGCAGTGTTATCTATTTAGTCATATATCTATACTCACTAAAGGCTCTAGCGGTAAGCAGTGTTATCTATTTAGTCATATATCTATACTCACTAAAGGCTCTAGCGGTAAGCAGTGTTATCTATTTAGTCATATATCTATACTCACTAAAGGCTCTAGCGGTAAGCAGTGTTATCTATTTAGTCATATATCTATACTCACTAAAGGCTCTAGCGGTAAGCAGTGTTATCTATTTAGTCATATATCTATACTCACTAAAGGCTCTAGCGGTAAGCAGTGTTATCTATTTAGTCATATATCTATACTCACTAAAGGCTCTAGCGGTAAGCAGTGTTATCTATTTAGTCATATATCTATACTCACTAAAGGCTCTAGCGGTAAGCAGTGTTATCTATTTAGTCATATATCTATACTCACTAAAGGCTCTAGCGGTAAGCAGTGTTATCTATTTAGTCATATATCTATACTCACTAAAGGCTCTAGCGGTAAGCAGTGTTATCTATTTAGTCATATATCTATACTCACTAAAGGCTCTAGCGGTAAGCAGTGTTATCTATTTAGTCATATATCTATACTCACTAAAGGCTCTAGCGGTAAGCAGTGTTATCTATTTAGTCATATATCTATACTCACTAAAGGCTCTAGCGGTAAGCAGTGTTATCTATTTAGTCATATATCTATACTCACTAAAGGCTCTAGCGGTAAGCAGTGTTATCTATTTAGTCATATATCTATACTCACTAAAGGCTCTAGCGGTAAGCAGTGTTATCTATTTAGTCATATATCTATACTCACTAAAGGCTCTAGCGGTAAGCAGTGTTATCTATTTAGTCATATATCTATACTCACTAAAGGCTCTAGCGGTAAGCAGTGTTATCTATTTAGTCATATATCTATACTCACTAAAGGCTCTAGCGGTAAGCAGTGTTATCTATTTAGTCATATATCTATACTCACTAAAGGCTCTAGCGGTAAGCAGTGTTATCTATTTAGTCATATATCTATACTCACTAAAGGCTCTAGCGGTAAGCAGTGTTATCTATTTAGTCATATATCTATACTCACTAAAGGCTCTAGCGGTAAGCAGTGTTATCTATTTAGTCATATATCTATACTCACTAAAGGCTCTAGCGGTAAGCAGTGTTATCTATTTAGTCATATATCTATACTCACTAAAGGCTCTAGCGGTAAGCAGTGTTATCTATTTAGTCATATATCTATACTCACTAAAGGCTCTAGCGGTAAGCAGTGTTATCTATTTAGTCATATATCTATACTCACTAAAGGCTCTAGCGGTAAGCAGTGTTATCTATTTAGTCATATATCTATACTCACTAAAGGCTCTAGCGGTAAGCAGTGTTATCTATTTAGTCATATATCTATACTCACTAAAGGCTCTAGCGGTAAGCAGTGTTATCTATTTAGTCATATATCTATACTCACTAAAGGCTCTAGCGGTAAGCAGTGTTATCTATTTAGTCATATATCTATACTCACTAAAGGCTCTAGCGGTAAGCAGTGTTATCTATTTAGTCATATATCTATACTCACTAAAGGCTCTAGCGGTAAGCAGTGTTATCTATTTAGTCATATATCTCTAGCTCACTAAAGGCTCTAGCGGTAAGCAGTGTTATCTATTTAGTCATATATCTATACTCACTAAAGGCTCTAGCGGTAAGCAGTGTTATCTATTTAGTCATATATCTATACTCACTAAAGGCTCTAGCGGTAAGCAGTGTTATCTATTTAGTCATATATCTATACTCACTAAAGGCTCTAGCGGTAAGCAGTGTTATCTATTTAGTCATATATCTATACTCACTAAAGGCTCTAGCGGTAAGCAGTGTTATCTATTTAGTCATATATCTATACTCACTAAAGGCTCTAGCGGTAAGCAGTGTTATCTATTTAGTCATATATCTATACTCACTAAAGGCTCTAGCGGTAAGCAGTGTTATCTATTTAGTCATATATCTATACTCACTAAAGGCTCTAGCGGTAAGCAGTGTTATCTATTTAGTCATATATCTATACTCACTAAAGGCTCTAGCGGTAAGCAGTGTTATCTATTTAGTCATATATCTATACTCACTAAAGGCTCTAGCGGTAAGCAGTGTTATCTATTTAGTCATATATCTATACTCACTAAAGGCTCTAGCGGTAAGCAGTGTTATCTATTTAGTCATATATCTATACTCACTAAAGGCTCTAGCGGTAAGCAGTGTTATCTATTTAGTCATATATCTATACTCACTAAAGGCTCTAGCGGTAAGCAGTGTTATCTATTTAGTCATATATCTATACTCACTAAAGGCTCTAGCGGTAAGCAGTGTTATCTATTTAGTCATATATCTATACTCACTAAAGGCTCTAGCGGTAAGCAGTGTTATCTATTTAGTCATATATCTATACTCACTAAAGGCTCTAGCGGTAAGCAGTGTTATCTATTTAGTCATATATCTATACTCACTAAAGGCTCTAGCGGTAAGCAGTGTTATCTATTTAGTCATATATCTATACTCACTAAAGGCTCTAGCGGTAAGCAGTGTATCT
Organism: Actinostola sp. cb2023; assembly: GCA_033675265.1. NCBI lineage: Eukaryota > Metazoa > Cnidaria > Anthozoa > Actiniaria > Actinostolidae > Actinostola > Actinostola sp. cb2023. Next base: position 3,450 of record JAUJYZ010000396.1, on the reverse strand, counting down.
ATTTAGTCATATATCTATACTCACTAAAGGCTCTAGCGGTAAGCAGTGTTATCTATTTAGTCATATATCTATACTCACTAAAGGCTCTAGCGGTAAGCAGTGTTATCTATTTAGTCATATATCTATACTCACTAAAGGCTCTAGCGGTAAGCAGTGTTATCTATTTAGTCATATATCTATACTCACTAAAGGCTCTAGCGGTAAGCAGTGTTATCTATTTAGTCATATATCTATACTCACTAAAGGCTCTAGCGGTAAGCAGTGTTATCTATTTAGTCATATATCTATACTCACTAAAGGCTCTAGCGGTAAGCAGTGTTATCTATTTAGTCATATATCTATACTCACTAAAGGCTCTAGCGGTAAGCAGTGTTATCTATTTAGTCATATATCTATACTCACTAAAGGCTCTAGCGGTAAGCAGTGTTATCTATTTAGTCATATATCTATACTCACTAAAGGCTCTAGCGGTAAGCAGTGTTATCTATTTAGTCATATATCTATACTCACTAAAGGCTCTAGCGGTAAGCAGTGTTATCTATTTAGTCATATATCTATACTCACTAAAGGCTCTAGCGGTAAGCAGTGTTATCTATTTAGTCATATATCTATACTCACTAAAGGCTCTAGCGGTAAGCAGTGTTATCTATTTAGTCATATATCTATACTCACTAAAGGCTCTAGCGGTAAGCAGTGTTATCTATTTAGTCATATATCTATACTCACTAAAGGCTCTAGCGGTAAGCAGTGTTATCTATTTAGTCATATATCTCATACTCATACTCACTAAAGGCTCTAGCGGTAAGCAGTGTTATCTATTTAGTCATATATCTATACTCACTAAAGGCTCTAGCGGTAAGCAGTGTTATCTATTTAGTCATATATCTATACTCACTAAAGGCTCTAGCGGTAAGCAGTGTTATCTATTTAGTCATATATCTATACTCACTAAAGGCTCTAGCGGTAAGCAGTGTTATCTATTTAGTCATATATCTATACTCACTAAAGGCTCTAGCGGTAAGCAGTGTTTATCTATTTAGTCATATATCTATACTCACTAAAGGCTCTAGCGGTAAGCAGTGTTATCTATTTAGTCATATATCTATACTCACTAAAGGCTCTAGCGGTAAGCAGTGTTATCTATTTAGTCATATATCTATACTCACTAAAGGCTCTAGCGGTAAGCAGTGTTATCTATTTAGTCATATATCTATACTCACTAAAGGCTCTAGCGGTAAGCAGTGTTATCTATTTAGTCATATATCTATACTCACTAAAGGCTCTAGCGGTAAGCAGTGTTATCTATTTAGTCATATATCTATACTCACTAAAGGCTCTAGCGGTAAGCAGTGTTATCTATTTAGTCATATATCTATACTCACTAAAGGCTCTAGCGGTAAGCAGTGTTATCTATTTAGTCATATATCTATACTCACTAAAGGCTCTAGCGGTAAGCAGTGTTATCTATTTAGTCATATATCTATACTCACTAAAGGCTCTAGCGGTAAGCAGTGTTATCTATTTAGTCATATATCTATACTCACTAAAGGCTCTAGCGGTAAGCAGTGTTATCTATTTAGTCATATATCTATACTCACTAAAGGCTCTAGCGGTAAGCAGTGTTATCTATTTAGTCATATATACTACTAAAGGCTCAGCGGTATATCTATTTAGTCTATATCTATACTCACTAAAGGCTCTAGCGGTAAGCAGTGTTATCTATTTAGTCATATATCTATACTCACTAAAGGCTCTAGCGGTAAGCAGTGTTATTTAGTCTATTTAGTCATATATCTAGCGGTAAGTGTTATCTATTTAGTCATATATCTATACTCTCAGTGTTATCTATTTAGTCATATATCTATACTCACTAAAGGCTCTAGCGGTAGTGTTATCTATTTAGTCATATATCTATACTCACTAAAGGCTCTAGCGGTAAGCAGTGTTATCTATTTAGTCATATATCTATACTCACTAAAGGCTCTAGCGGTAAGCAGTGTTATCTATTTAGTCATATATCTATACTCACTAAAGGCTCTAGCGGTAAGCAGTGTTATCTATTTAGTCATATATCTATACTCACTAAAGGCTCTAGCGGTAAGCAGTGTTATCTATTTAGTCATATATCTATACTCACTAAAGGCTCTAGCGGTAAGCAGTGTTATCTATTTAGTCATATATCTATACTCACTAAAGGCTCTAGCGGTAAGCAGTGTTATCTATTTAGTCATATATCTATACTCACTAAAGGCTCTAGCGGTAAGCAGTGTTATCTATTTAGTCATATATCTATACTCACTAAAGGCTCTAGCGGTAAGCAGTGTTATCTATTTAGTCATATATCTATACTCACTAAAGGCTCTAGCGGTAAGCAGTGTTATCTATTTAGTCATATATCTATACTCACTAAAGGCTCTAGCGGTAAGCAGTGTTATCTATTTAGTCATATATCTATACTCACTAAAGGCTCTAGCGGTAAGCAGTGTTATCTATTTAGTCATATATCTATACTCACTAAAGGCTCTAGCGGTAAGCAGTGTTATCTATTTAGTCATATATCTATACTCACTAAAGGCTCTAGCGGTAAGCAGTGTTATCTATTTAGTCATATATCTATACTCACTAAAGGCTCTAGCGGTAAGCAGTGTTATCTATTTAGTCATATATCTATACTCACTAAAGGCTCTAGCGGTAAGCAGTGTTATCTATTTAGTCATATATCTATACTCACTAAGGCTCTAGCGGTAAGCAGTGTTATCTATTTAGTCATATATCTATACTCACTAAAGGCTCTAGCGGTAAGCAGTGTTATCTATTTAGTCATATATCTATACTCACTAAAGGCTCTAGCGGTAAGCAGTGTTATCTATTTAGTCATATATCTATACTCACTAAAGGCTCTAGCGGTAAGCAGTGTTATCTATTTAGTCATATATCTATACTCACTAAAGGCTCTAGCGGTAAGCAGTGTTATCTATTTAGTCATATATCTATACTCACTAAAGGCTCTAGCGGTAAGCAGTGTTATCTATTTAGTCATATATCTATACTCACTAAAGGCTCTCTAGCGGTAAGCAGTGTTATCTATTTAGTCATATATCTATACTCACTAAAGGCTCTAGCGGTAAGCAGTGTTATCTATTTAGTCATATATCTATACTCACTAAAGGCTCTAGCGGTAAGCAGTGTTATCTATTTAGTCATATATCTATACTCACTAAAGGCTCTAGCGGTAAGCAGTGTTATCTATTTAGTCATATATCTATACTCACTAAAGGCTCTAGCGGTAAGCAGTGTTATCTATTTAGTCATATATCTATACTCACTAAAGGCTCTAGCGGTAAGCAGTGTTATCTATTTAGTCATATATCTATACTCACTAAAGGCTCTAGCGGTAAGCAGTGTTATCTATTTAGTCATATATCTATACTCACTAAAGGCTCTAGCGGT
>JAUJYZ010000530.1:0-189465 GCA_033675265.1 Actinostola sp. cb2023 | reverse complement strand
TATGATTATGCATTATGATTATGTTATGATATGATTATGATTATGATTATGATTATGATTATGATTATGATTATGATTATGATTTGATTTGATTATGATTATGATTATGATTATGATTATATTATGATTATGATTATGATTATGATTATGATTATGATTATGATTATGATTATGATTATGATTATGATTATGATTATGATTATGATTATGAATTATGATTATGATTATGATTATGATTATGATTATGATTAGGTATGATTATGATTTATGATTATGATTATGATTATGATTATGATTATGATTATGATGATTATAATTATGATTATGATTATGATTGATGATTATGATTATGATTATGATTATGATTATTAAAAAAAATTTATGATTATGATTATGATTATGATTATGATTATGATTATGATTATGATTATGATTATGATTATGATTATGATTATGATTATGATTATGATTATGATTATGATTATGATTATGATTATGATTATTATTATTATTATTATTATTATTATTATAGAAACAAAAAACAATGATTGGTGATAAAGACGCTCTGCGAGAGCTGTTTGCCAAGTGCCTCTACAGAGGAATCCAGACGGCACTCTCTGTTTCGAATGGAGATATAGATGCCTGCAGCAAATCAGTTACTTTGGTAAGACATTCCCCCATTTCTCTCCAGTCTAATTGAATATTCCTGTGAGATTATCTCCATTACATTGGCGTGCAAATTTGTATCGCGAAGAAGCCGGCCTAAAGAATGATGGCCAATATATGGCGTTTTGACCCCAACACTACTCTTTATAACAGCTTAGCGGACTGCATGAGCTGGAAATCAGCTAATAATTACAAATCGAACACTTTTGCATGTCCCTTTAATTATACCCTGCGAGCAGGGGTTCCTTCCTGCATGGGCGAGTAGAAAAAAAAAACTCCTCGCAGGGTACTTTAATTACTGTTCATATGAACAGTTTAAAGAGTTTTAAGAGTGGCCTTTCACTTCTCCGCGAAAAGATGTATAGGGAAAGTTCTTTATGTTTTTCAGCTGTCGACACATCACACAAATCCGCGGTAGACGTAGACTTAGACTTAGTAGAAGAAACTGTGCCTGAAATTGAAGTTCTTGACGAGGCTCCAGATGAAGATGACGCCGGGGATGAAGATCTTATGGAGCCTGCCTTTGATCCTTCCCCACAATACCTCTTAGAGAGATTTCAAAAAGATACAGTTTGACAAAACCTCCTCTCGCCAACTTTCCGCGTTTGCAGACTAGACGGAATTGAAGATCTGCGCAAAGATATTTTTGGTGCGTATATTAAGAATCCTGCATTAAACCTAAGAGCTGTCCCACGAGTAAGGTTTGAAGATGAAGATGGTGTGGGCAGTGGACCCGTAAGAGAGTTTCTGACTAGTGCCTTGAAAGTAGTTGACGAGGGAATACAAAGCAGAAGTAAACCTCTTATTTTCTTGGAGGGCGAACAGGATCATCGTCTCCCAATTACGATCGTTCCTTACGGTTGAGTGGTGCATTCAAAGCTGTTGGCAGAATACTTGGCCATTCTGCACATCATGGTGGAAGTAGTTTCTGTGGTTTGTCCGCTGCCGTTGTTCACTACTGGACATTGGGAAAGGAAACAGAGGTGCCTCCACCGATATCTGTCAGAGATTTGCCAGACTTGGAGCTTCGTGAACTGATTTCACAGGTATGATTCGTATGTAATGCCTTACTTGAATTTAATATTTATTTAGAGTTCACAACTTGGACTATAAAATGAATTTAGGAAATTTTCAAAATTCGCCAAAATGTTGAAGATGTGGCCACTTTTACAATAATCTGCTGTTGTGTTGGTTGCCATGGAAATGGAACTGATATATCAGTAAACAATTACGGATTTTGACTGGCAGGGTATTGAGGGCAGGTTGTATATTGCTAGCTGCTAGTGGTTTTGTATTCAGTGTGTATTAATGACGCTACTTTTTTACATCTCAGTTGGATGAACTGCCAAAAGATGCCATCCCTACTCCAGAGATAAAAAGTGCCCTTGAACCATATATGTATGAAGCAGGAATTGATCCTGACAAGCTATATAGCCAACGACAAGCCATCATTGAGGGATTAATCTTTTATAATGTTATTGACAAACGTAGACTAGAGCTGGATGACATAGCTCAAGGTGAGAACATATTTAAAATCAGATGACATTTCATTGTCAAACAGACATATACAGCATACAGCAGACATGTATCCAATTAATAAAAACTCTTCTGGGCTGACTTATTTACTAAATATAGCAAATAACAAATCATTAGGCCGGTTCATTTCCCGTTTGAAACCATCCATTTCTTACTTACTTACCGCTGATTTTTATATGCCATACTTTTTTACAGGAAACATGCATTTATGGTGTTGTGTAAGTTATTATTGTTTATATCCTGTAGGGATGGAAGAAGTGTCCCTTGCACTCATTCATTCAACAACATCCATCAGTTTTGTGAAGTGCTATTCCCCTCTGAGGAAAAACGGGCTTTGTCAGTTAATGAGCTCAAAGTGGCCATATCATTTGACAAGAAGGAAGAAGAAAATGACAAACACCAGCGCGCGGCACAATTCTTCAATACATACATCGATGCTTTGGAAATCATCAAAAAAAAAAGGTTAGGATGCATCCTGCGCTCGTTCCGTACGGCCATGACCTCGAGCCAAATATTTTCCCTGTCCGGCCCTCCCACTCATTATACATAATCAGGAGCCCCCTGACATAATACATTTCTTATTTATTTTCATCCTAATTTCAGGGGAACTCAAAACTGGTTGACCTGTGCTGTTTTTGGACAGGGGGTGCCAAAATTCCTTCAAAAGAAGGAGCTCTATTGGTGAAATTTGATCATGGAGAAGTCACGTTACCAATGGCACAAACGTGTTTTTTGGCATTAACAATACCAACAATACATGAAGAATACCTTCCATTTTAAAGGGCCTTCGATACTGCCCTTAAAAACGGTGCGAAGGGCTTTTCATTTACATAGAAACTTGTGATGATTATTATTATTATCCTTCTCTTACCTTAGTCTCTCTTATTTTTGTGAATTATATATTCTTCAGTTCAAGTTAATTACCGTCTAGTTGAAATATGCTAGTAGGTGAAATTCATACTAACTTTGTCAATTATTTCAATCGAGAATGATGTTTATAAAGCTAGTAGGCGGTCAAGAGAGCATAAGAGAGTCTCGCGCTATCCTTGGGATATCTTAATTGTACTAATTCAATTTTTAGAAACACGGAAGTTGTGGACGCAAATGGAAATTTATTTCTGGTACACATGTAGCTATAGATTCAAGAAAAAGGAGAAAAGACGAGATACGTACCACTTTTCTTTCGCACTGCCTTGTTTATTTCTCAGGAATGCCGGGAATATGTTTTCATTGGCGTCTGCCACTTCCAGTGTTTCTTAAAATTAAGCGCGAGACTCCCTCTCTGTCCCTTATATGCATGGTCTCTTGGCTGTATTCAATTGACTGCCCGCTCACAATATTCCATTTCCAGAAATGGAAATAGTCTACATTAAAACGATGGGAAACGGAGGTCTTTATTTCTGAAAACCAAGGTTTTACAAACCGGTCTCCAAAGTGGACACTTTTGGAAACGGAGATATCTAGTCTTTTAAATTCCATATTCTATAGAATTGATTCAATCGAACGCGGCCTATAATGACAAGTTGAGTTTATGAGGTTTTAATATGGAAAAAAGGAATTTTGATATTAGGTATGTTGGCTAACAAGGGTTGAAACTAATGCAACAGTTGAGTAAAATACTTCAACTCCTTGAGGAATTGTTAGGTGGCGACATCGGGCAGGCGGGATTTCTCATTTCTAGGAGGGGACAATCAGTGTCGGGTACTTCAACATGCTGTGGTTCCTGAGCAGGGATAGGTCCTCTCCAGTCGATTCCGTAGTTGTCAAAGTCATTCTAAAGTAATTAACACAAAAATAAATGTTAATTTTTGAAATCAAGGAAATCAAGGGACATTGATTATTCAGTTGAGATTATTTGAATTTTAAGTAGAGTGAAAAAAAAGAAACTAATACCTAATATGTAATATGTAATAGTCAATTAAATACACAAAATAAGACAAGAAAGAATGTGTGCAATAGTGTAATATTTGTTTTACGGGTTTATGAAAACCATACCATACGTTGCTGCATCAGTGACTTGTACCTGAAACACTTCATCACCCTCAGTAGTCTGTGTTCCCCATGCAAGCTGAAGACCTCTTATCCACAACCTCATAGGCGATTGGTTTTTCTCTGACCGAAGTGGATGGTACACCCAAGCATTTTCTCCAACTCGTTAAGTGTCGATTAATCATTGGTAAAAACACATAATGAAGGCACCAGAGGTGGATATCATCATCTATGTAAAGAATGTCGCTCCTCTCCGGCGAAGACACCGCCCTTGAAAAAACATCTCGCCACAATCTTTCTATTCTTTGGTTATGGGTACTCTTTCCTAAAAAAGGATATGATTTACAAAGGTCAAAATACAGAAATAATGAAAATACGTAGGGATGCAGAGGGATTATTTATGAACCCAAGCCACATACATTTACTTGCTTTTTCCGCGACTGTACATAGATAGACTGTGCATAAGACCTCATCTCACTGTGCATCAAGGGCGGATCAAGAATTCTGAATAGGGTGTACATTGTTTTAAGGGAAATATTTGATATTATAGATTTTTTTCTGCGAAATAGGGGTTAGCTAGCCACCCAATACACTCTCCTGAATTCACAATGAAAACGCTTGATACGTCAACAGTCTGAAACAGAACAACAAATAATCCCCCAGTGAAACAAATAATCCATTCATTTTAATATATTTACCTGTTATCATACTTCCTCTACCTGGACCCCGACGTGGATGCGATAACATATATGATGCAACATCTACATTCTCCCCGCCTTTGTCTGATCTGACCCTGGAAGGCAACCCATACTCATTGGTAGCTTCCAAGAACCGTGATAGAACGGTATTGGCTTTGTTATTGTTAGATGCATGTAAAAATACTGGTATTCGAGAGTATCCATCAATTCCCCCATGAATTACTATTCGCCACCTTGAAAATAAGAAGAATAAAAAAGAGAAATTACGCAGTCAGTTTCAATTCGAAAATTCAATTTCTTGATTTTAATTACGTGAAATATAAAATACCTAATCAGCTTGTGGTTATCATCGATATGCCACAAAGAAAGAGGACATCTCACTTGGTACTGTCGTCTCTTGATAGTTTGCTGCCACCTCTGCATGATCCCAGTGGGATCAGTTCTCCTTAGGGAAGAATTTATTCTGGCTCTCTGAATACGATGACCGAGGCTCTGTAAACGTCCTTGTAGCATGCGTATGCCAATATTTGGATTTTCAGCCTGCGCATGTTTTACTATGCTGTCAAGTTCTTGGTCGTTCATTTGGCTGTATGTTCCTGGGTTTTTAAAAACAAGTAACAATATTATTTATTTATTTGTCATCATACCCCATAGGGGCGTAGCCAGGATTTTCCTTTAGGGGGAGGGGGGTTACACTTCATCGTTCACCGCCAATTCCTAACCCCCCCTCCCCTCCCCAAGGCGCGGGTCCCAAAAAAAAAGGCGACTGATTGCGAGTGGGCATGCACGCCCCGAAAAAAATGGACCAAGATTCCGTATTTGGATTAAATTTAGTCTATATTAACATGTATTTTTGTAATTAATAAAGATTGATTTGATTTGTCTTTATTGATTATCGACTGGTTAATCCAGAGCGATAGGTATTCAAGGTATTCGGACCAGCGTTGGCATTGGGTAGTCAAGGTTTGTGTGTGTGTTTGGAGTGGAGGTGAAGGGAGAAGGATATATTTTGTCTGCTGGGGATGATGTTAGAAAGGGACTAGAGAGAACATGGGAATAGAGGATAGTAAGTTGGGAGGCTAGGTTATGGAGTGGAAGTTGAAAGATAGACATAAACGAAAGGGGTGATGTTCACGGCAGAGGGGGCAATGGGATATGGGAACTGGAAGAGAGTGTAGATTTATGGGGGGATAAAGTGTAGGGATATGGGGAGGAAGCGAATGGATGAGGGTGTGATTAGCAGGTGAGGGGCTGTGGGAGAGGAAGGGAGAGAGAGTGTTGATAAGGAGGGCCAGGATGGGAGGGAAGTGTGATTTTGATATTTCTTCTATTTCTTTTTGGGGGGGGGGGGGGGGGGGGGGGGGGGGGTGCAAGTTGAAATGGAAGAAAAGGAGAAATGAGGGGTGAAGGGAAGTAGGTGGATTGAAGGTGGGTGTTGGGGATGGAGGGAGTTATTCAAAGGGGGTGAAGTGGAGGAATGGAATAAAAAGGAGGAGGAATAAAAAAGTTGGGGTAAAAGGAGAGATGGGTGGAATGGATGTGGAGATGCAAGAGTGTGAAGCAGAAAAATGGATGGATGGTAGAAAGGACGGAGAAAGAAGAAAGAGATGGAAAGTAAGTGGATGAACTAGAGTGACAGGTGCAGATATGGATGATAGAAAAGAAGAGAATAATGAAATAAGTGGAATGTGAGTGGAAAAATAGAGTGACAGGTAGAGAGATGGATGTAGGCATTTTGGCAATGGGGAGTTTGCAGGTGTTGCGTGACATTTTAAATTTTAATCCAACAAAGCTTGCCCACCACCGTACGTTTCTTAAAAGAAAAAAGCCAACTTCGGTCGCTCATAACTTTCGCTCTATTCATCGAAATTACTTCAAAATTCAATTTTTGCTAATTTTGGTGTGCTCTTTTCAAATATAATATTTTTGTTTTTGTTGGATTAAAATTTAAAATGTCACGCAACAAAATGTCACACCTGCAAGCTCCCCATTAGTTGTTATGGTTAATGTACTCTAACATCAATAGCGTTTAACAAGTCTTTTTTTCTTCTCAGTCCTACTGGAGGTTATAATAACTTTGGAGCCCCCCTTAAGAAGCTTCAATTTTTTCCCATTGATATCCTACCGCCTGAAAGTAATTCACACAGCGTTTTATACTTACATGGATTTCCGCTCAACTTATTGGCTACTCTAAGTAGCGTATCTTTCACTTCTTTGAGATCCTTAGCATCCATGAAACTGATCAAATAGTCCGGCGAAATACGTAGGCTAATAGCACGTGGAATATTACGGCGTCCGCAGAGAGATCGAGAAAGGTCACAGCCATACAGCGCGGGTTAATGATTTGTCAAGCATTCAAAGGTGAAATACGATTCACTCTGCTACCCGATACTCAAGAAGAATTCTAAAACGTGCATATAATTGACTGATGAATTTTGGCGGACGATTTGGTTTTCATTGAATGCATATTAATTTTGTTATAAAATATAATTTTTAGGACTTTGAAAATACAACTCACAATACAAAGGATTGTTTTTAAAACTATTTTAAAGTATCAATGTCGAAGGTTACATAGGCCCCGGGCATATACCATCAAATTGTAAAACAACAATGACGAATACAAATGTAACGCCAAAATTAAAAGTATACAATGACGAATACAAATGTAACACCAAAATTAAAACTATACAATGACGAATACAAACATTGAATTCAAACGTAACACCAACATTAAAACTATACAAATGACGAATACAAATGTAACACCAAAATTCAAACTATACAATGACGAATACAAACATTGAATTTTGGCGGGGATGGAACACCATAGTATGGGGGTACTCCCCTATATAAGCTATACGGGTATGTGCCACCCGATAGGGTATGGTTTTCGAGCTTCTCAGGTCTGGGATAGGGAATAGATTTTTAAGCTTAGGTCTGGGATAGGGTATGTTTTTTTACAGCGAAACAAGTATTTCTCTAATGTTTATAAATGATCGTAGCGGCAAAATAAAAATTCTTAGCTTCAAATTGTTCGCGAACTTTCAATTTTAGTCTGGGATAGGGTATTGATTTGCAAGCTTAGGTCTGGGATAGGGTACGGAAAATTTCCGATTGCAGGTCTGGCAGTGAGGGTATATTTTTTGGGGGATCATGGTGGCACACTCCTACCCAAAAAATGGCCAAGTACCCCCCCGGACAAAAACCTTACCCTATCCCAGACCTAAAAACGGACATTTTCCGTACCCTATCCCAGACCTATGCTTCAAAATCTATACCCTATCCCAGACCTAAGCTTGAAACTCAATACCCTATCACAGACTAAAATTGAAAGTTCGTGACCAATTTGAAGCTAAGACTGATTTTTATTTTGCCGCTACGATACTGATTTATAAACATTAGAGATCTTCAAATGCTCGTAAAAATGCAAAAAGAATGATAAATACTTGGTTCGCTGTAAAAAAAACATACCCTATCCCAGTGCAAATGGGCAAAATATATATAATATATAGGGGAGTACCCCCTCCCCTCCCGGGCTAGTACGGTTTTGTTCATTCAATCGCATGGAACTTTATTCGTATTTGACAGAGGTCAAATATCAGTGGGGTATTAATTAAATAGACGCTCTACTAACGTCAACTCGGGCTTCTTAATATGAATTGTATTGTGAAACTTTTAGTTAAAACTTTGGGCCACTTTGAGCCCATCACCTAATGTACTGTAAAACAGAATAATAGAACAATACCAACTCAGAATGATTGATGAAGAAGTACCAAAAACTAAAAAACCCTAATATTTTAGCCAAAAGAATTACAATAGCGAACTATTTTAGAAAATATTGCAAATATTTCGAGTTTAAAATACAGCAGAACCTTTTTTGAAAGCCCGTTAATAAGCAAACCGCAAACCACTGATTGATATGAATCTCTATCACCAGGTATTGTTTTCCAAAACCGTGTCGGGGATTTTCGATTCCTAACTGAAAATGACAAGCATTCAAAGTTTGATGTGAAATCTAAAGCGAAATCAAACAATCCCCGACACGCTTTTTGAGATCGAATACCAAAGATGATGTCTGCCAAATTTCGTGGAAATTTGAAGTTTCTAGATACCCTATTAATTCACGTTTATGTCGAGCTTCACGGCAAAATATACTTTGGAGAAATAAACTTCCAAAGTCGTGTAAGGGGTGGACCATTAGATTATTGATGGGGGGGTTGCATGAATTTTGGCTGCTCGATTTTTTTTTCCTTTGCTCCTAGCTCTGCACGTTATTTTTTTCAAGGACCTTGACCTTGCACGATATTTTTTTCCCTCAAGTTTATAAATTTATAAGTTTACCTTACAAAAATTTCGCATTAACATAGAATTTATAGTGCCGTCTTATGGCCAATAACTGAATAATAATTATGTTCAATCAAGAAAATATTTAATACTTACTATTGTTACTGTTTCTAAAAGGAAACTAAGATTCCTTTTTAAGATTTATATATATATATTTATATCTAGAAAATGAACTAGAAGTTCTTGATCACACTGATGAAGGGCTATGCCCGAAACGTCTGTAAAAATACAATTGACACTTAAAATAATTTTGTTTTACCATTGTTTTATATTTATATCTATCTATTTTGTATATATTTTATATACACTCGATTGCAGAAAGGTTGTTAAGTAAGTATACATTTATACAAATATCTAATGAGATACAAGTCTAATGACAGAGATACAAAGTGTGAAACATCACTTATTATCTTCTAATATATCATAATCATCAATTTTAGATTAGTATCACATCCAGCAAGGGCAACACAATAGTTTTCAGCACTATTTTGTGTTGAAACAGTTGTATTTTAGCATGAATAACATTTTGCATCTTATTATACATTTGATATATTTCGTAGCAGCCAGAATGGCCAGAATGGCTGTATCCAGAAGTACATAACTAGAAGTGTCCATCTGTATAATAGATCTGTCATACATCAGATTAGCGAGTGAGCTATTTTTAGAACTGAGTTCAAGCGCGCGCGCACATTTCACTGCTAAAATGTATTCAAAAACCACTCAAATCCTATTCTGTTTTGCCATTTTTCTTGCTCCTTCATGTTCAAAAATGCATAGTTTTGATGCTTATCAATGTGGATAGTAGCTGAGTGTCAAGAAAAGTTTAATTCTACTGAGAATAAATAGAAATATAATTGTTGTTTATGATTTTGCTTGTTACGGATTAATTGTAATCAGACTTCAACTAATCAGACAAAAGTTTGAAATTTCATGCGTTTTTGATCATGAAGGAGCAAGAAAAATGTCAAAGCAGAAGAGGATTTGACTGGTTTTTGAATACATTTTAGCAGTGAAATGCGCGCGCTGTTGCCAACGCCACAACACATCATCGAGCGCGCGCTTGAACTCGGTTCTAAAAATAGCTCACTCGCTAATCTGATGTATGACAGATCTATTATACAGATGGACACTTCTAGTTATGTACTTCTGCTGTATCTTAAATAATGTAGGAGAGAGTTGAAGGCAGCCAACTTCTAATGTCCACAAAACTTTAATAAATAGACGTTTCGACCTTCACTCTTCTTAAAAATTCCATAATTCTCCTTCCCCCACCTTCCCAAGCGCCTTTGCGCACTTTCCAGTTTTTTCCGGTTTCTTTCCGGTCCGGTTTACTTCCCTTTCCACGGTATTAAAGTAACGACTAGGAACGAGTCTGGTGTATTATTAAAATCAAATGATCTTTATCGTCTTTTAATATTTATATATTGAAATCGGCTACATTGCTTGCTCGATTTTTTTCCCCTTCCTTTATGTGTTGCGCGATTTTTTTTTTTCCTTAGGAAAGGCTTGCTCGATATTTATTTTGGGATTCGTGCAACCCCCCCATCAGTAGTCTAATGGTCCACCCCTAAACAAAAGTCACCTCATTTCCACCATTTTCCGGCTAGGACACCTTCTTATCCAATCAGAATCGCTATGAGGTCACTGAGGTCATCATAAACTAATTGAGCCAGAAAACTCCCGCCAAACTGGTTCTACAATCTTCGAGAAGCCAACGAACGAGACTTCTAAAATGTGTATGGACATTCTTTCGCCCGCCACCCAACAGTGCGCCCAGCAAGTGTTAATTAGTTGACACATTTCGTGTTTGTTAATATTATTCTACAATGGAGCAGATTCGAATTCAGAAAATATTTTCACCAAATCATAGTTACTCGGGCACTTCCGGAGGAAGCCCGAGTTATAAAATGTGCTTTCTTTTTTATTACTCGGACACTTCCGGAGGAAGTCCGAGTTATAAAATGGGCTTTCTTTTTATTACTCGGACACTTCCGGAGGAAGTCCGAGTTATAAAATGCGCTCTTTTGTTTTTACTCGGGCACTTCTGGAGGAAGCCCGAGTTATAAAATACGCTTTCTTTTTTATTTTTCTTCGTAGTACACAGAATGCGAAGAATGGGATCGTATCGGTCAGGAATGTCTGTTTCAGGGTTTCGATTGGCTGAAAACGGGGGCGATGATATCCGAACGCCCAATGAAGTAATTCTATGCTCAAAACGGGTCAAATAGTTTCCGACTACCGACTAGAAGTGCTGTGAGCTCGTGCTGTATCAGAGAGAAGCAGTTGTGTTTAATATGCAGAAGAGAAATGATGTGTTATCGAAAGCAAGCCATAGATCACTTCCTTTTAAACACGATCATAATCAATGTTTTACATGTGACATACGGTATTATTATGTCTCTAAAGCTAGAGAGCGACGGTTTGATTTTCCAGTCGTAGGGCACGCGCGCGGTCAAAGCCAGGGTTCGCCATATCTTTTGTACAGCGGTAGACTTCATGAGTGCTGAATTTGAAAAATCAAAATGGCGGGCGGCAGGTTTCAACACTGAACAAGGTTTAGAATATATTTTTGGGCAGAGTTTTAGACATGATGATGACATTAGCGAGGAAGGCGATGTAGTAGACGAGGAGGAAGACAGTGAGAGAGAAAAAAACTGCGAGAATTTCTCGTAAAAATATGAAGGTACCGGTAGAGAAGGGTTCGATAAGGAGTTTTTTATTGCCAAGTCACTGGATGCTCTCTTGCCCATCATCGAACAGTTTAAAGATCTGACACTCGATCAGATGGTAAGGTTTACTTTTCATTGAGGTATTTATACTTCTAGCTTTTGAAATCTAGTTTTGAGTACCATTTTAATATTATTTAGTGTCACTGAATATCAATGTTTATAAGCTTAAGTTGAGATTTCACGAACACTTTGCAATGAAATTAAATTCAATAAGCTTTAAACTTGATAATTACTTAGCTTATTGTGTTTTTGAATGACAATTTCACTGAAAAAACCAGATGTATGTAGGAGATCAATGAGTCTGTGGCTCGGAATTTGCTCACACTTTTTTAGCTTCTACAGATAGTAATCTACATGTACATGTAATTGTATGTTTTTACTGCTTCATCTGTACATTAATTCTACCTGAAGGAAAACTGTGGCTTAGCATACCGTATTTCCTCAATTAAGCGCCCACCCTCGATTAAGCGTCCTCCCTCGATTAAGTGCCCCCTCTCCTCCCCCAAGAAATATGGTACAGTAAGAGATTACAGAATATGGTATACAACTTGCATTTTATTACAAAGTTACGGCATGTTTCTATATGTAGTACCATATTGAAGTTATGTTTCCGAGTTCAAATCACATTTTTATATTAAGCGTCCCCCTTGATTAAGTGCCCTCCCTCGTTTAAAACGTCCCCCTTGGCCACAAAATTTGAAATAAGCGCCCACAGCGCTTAATCGAGCGCCAGTTAGTCAAGTAGCGAGTCCCAACACACGTAACAAATGGCTTTATTAGCGAACTAAGCTGAGATAACTAAAACAATAACAACGTGGTCAAAGATGGCGGACGACAGGGGGCTCGTCGCGCATGACAACATAAGTACCGCTGACCGGTACTGGCGTAACTACTCTTTTCTTCTTTCAAACATGGTTTTATAAAATAAGAAATGTAACTTCAACAATAGTGTTTTTCAAATAAAGTCAGTAACATAGTCATCATAACGAGCAGGGGGGTGTCGTTGGCGGGTTGAACGTCTGGGCTGCTGGGTGGAATCGTCACTGTTGGCAGAAGGTGTGGCATCATCATGATCAGGTTGGGCGATGATTTCACAAGATTCGCTGATGCTCGGCGTTTGGTCGTCGTATTCAGGCATGTTCTGTGTAGGTGGAGTTGAGATTGCATCCGGTATGTTGGGTGGAGAAGGAGGCGACTGGTTGAACGTCAGTGGCTCTTCTTCATCGGCAGAGGAGTCGTCGTATCTGACGGGCCTTGGGTGACGGGGAATGTCTAAGAGTTCGGTGGGGACCTTGTAGCAATCTGAAGTCTTAACTCTGTAGGATGTACTTCTTAGTTGGGAGCCAACGAACTTTCTCACATTGCAGAACTTACCGTCTACTGAAACGATAAGGTATCGGTCCCGAGCACGGGACTTGTTTCGATCCGAGTAGAGGTATACCAAATCTCCAGTTTCAACACGTGTGGTAGTGCGTGGGGGAGCAACGGGGGCCTTGGATGTTTCACTGTGGGGGTGGTTTGCCAATCGCTGCTGATTTTGTTTTGTGATTAGATCTTGGTCGTTCAATGGTATTTGACTGTTTGAGAATTGGTCACGTTGAGTCCACATCTCTCTGGCAGATAATCCTCGTGAGCGTATACGAGAGTTTAAGCTCGCTGTGGCTATGGCTAGCGTAACTGGTGATATTGCTCCACCTAGTGGGTCTTGCCGAAGTAGTTCACTTTCCAACTCTTGAACGGCCTTTTCAGCAACAGGGTTTTTATTGCAATTCTTTGCGTTCCCGATTTCGAGTGTAATTCTGTGATGGCACAATAGTTGATCGACTGTGAGGGCTTTGAATCCAGGCGCAGGATCAGTGCGGATGACGGCGGTTGGACCGTCTAAGGGACGCATTTGAATGCACAGATGGATGAGGCCATCGCGTAAGGTCTGGTGACGCTCATTTTCTATTAGAAGTGTCGTGGTGTATGATGTGACACATTCCCTTAGGACTAGTATAAGTTGTCGAGAACGTTTAATGACGTCCGCAGTGAATGATACTCCAACAGCGTCAGGTGGAGCGGACGATACTTGTTCGGTGCGTGTACGTGGAGTCTGACGTAAGGCGGCACAGGGATGACAGCTGAGAGTCACGCGGTCGATGGCTTTGTCCATATCTAAGGCAAACAGGTACCGTTTTGTGACCATCTTGAGTTGGTGACTTGAAGGGTGACCGAGTTGGATGTGCAGTGCGGTCAGGAGACCCTCTAGGACTTGACGTGGGACGATGATGCACTCGCGGGTGGGAGCTAATGGTTCTTCGCGTTTAACGACTAATAGTCCGTCCTTAGCAATCGTCGCGACATATCTCTTGATATCCTTTACGTTAGGATATCTCTTGATATCCTTTACGTTAGTGAGTTTTTTGGAAGGCCGTGTTCCTTGAGTGAGATGAGCATGTGTTCGTCGAAGATCAGAACACTCGGACTGTGTGGCTAGCCAGGCGGGTCTGCTAGTGAAAGGAAGTCTCGCGTCACCGTTGAGGAAGTCTTGTATAGAAGAGCTACGTACCACAGAATCTTCGATGCGGTGGATGAAGGAGCACACTTGACAGGTGGCATCATCGCAAATAGGGGCGTTGCGGCTTGCGAAGTCGGAGGGCAGAATAGCAGCTCCGGATACGTGTCTAACAGAAGCCTGGTAGCGACTGACAGTTGACAGGAACGTTGAGACCCGAGGGCTGGCGGAGAACTCGCCGCGGCTGTATTGGGGTAGTCGACCCTTGCGTTGTGGGGGTTCAACGGGACCCATGTTGACTTTGGCTTCGAATGGACCCGCTGCGCCGTTGTAACCGGTGATGTTTAGGTCGAAGACGCTGTCGTATTCGTCAAGGAGAGATTGGAACTGTGTCCTGACTTCTTGTGGTAGTAGGTTGTCTGGGTCGAGGCGTACCTTGGCGGAGTGCCTAACGGTGGCTGGAGGGGGCGCTTTAGGGCGCGAGGGTGGCTCGATCCTGGTGCTTCCGGGGCGTAGATCTATGTCTGTTGGTATGAAGACGGGGCTAGCCTGGCAAAAGTGCTCATTCCGTTTCAGACAGTGTGGCTCAGTTGAGAGATTAGGGATACGTATTTTTCCCCCTACACTTGCGATTATACTCGGCTGAGGCCATATGTCAGAATCGTTGGACCGTCGTACGCTGGGTGCATCGGAGCGAGGCTCAAGGGCGTATTCTGAGTCGGGTGGGGCGTCGCTTGGTAGTTGAATTTCCATGAATTCGCCAGGCCAGAAAGTGGTTGAGACAGGTGGGGCGCGTAGTAACAATGCGCGGCATGCGGCTGTGTCTGATTTTTGGGGGGGCTCAGCCCCATATACGAAGACAGTTCCATCTCCAAGGATAACTTGTCGCTTTGCTGGGCGGACCGTCACGTCGTTTGTCTCCATGAAGGGGGTGCCGGCTAAGATATCAACGTCGAGGTTTTCTACGACCAAGCCTTCAAACTTGAACTGTCTGTTGTCACGGGTGAAGAGTAGGCGTGTCTCTCCAACGACATGCAGTGGGGAGGAGCCGTCAGCCTGGTGGGCAGACTGGGAGCTTGACGTAAGTGTGGAGCCAAGACGCTTGACAAGGGAGTGGCGGATCATGTTGCCGGTTGCGCCGCTGTCGATAGTTATACGAACATGATGGTGAGCGTGGAAGGTGTCTAAGTACGGTGATTGGCAGGTCTGGATTCTGAAGACTGTAGAATCGGGGCCAGGTTTGGGTTTCGCTATCGGGTGGACTGGTATCGAAAGCGTTGTCTAGCTCGCTGTCGTCGTCAAGGATGCCGACTATCTGTCTGGCCTTAGTGATGTACCTTCGGTCTTGTTCTGGAAGGAAACTGCATTCACTTAGGAAGTGTGTGTAGTTTGTTCGGCCTGCCTGTCTGCAAAGTGGGCACGACTTTTCTTGGCGTCTTGGTCTGGGGCCTGGCTTGTATTGGGTTGCAGCGTTAGTAGGTCGGCGGTAGCTGGTGGCCGCAGTGCGCATGATCTTGGCATCGTCGGATGCGCGGATTTCATCAAGTAATGAGTTGAGGGCTTGGGATATCTCAGGTTTGATTGATGCTAGGGTGCGAGACCTTAATTCAGTCCCATATCGTTGTTTGACTAGTTTCGGTAACTCAGGGTTGATGAGTCTGAGCCAAGTTAAAACAATAAAGTTCTCGAGTGTGGGGGTCAGTTCCTCGTCCTCTAACATCGGTTCACCGTGATGGGAAATGCTATTGGTCTTGAGTAAGACATCTTCTACAA
The DNA here is from genome assembly GCA_033675265.1 of Actinostola sp. cb2023. Taxonomy (NCBI): domain Eukaryota; kingdom Metazoa; phylum Cnidaria; class Anthozoa; order Actiniaria; family Actinostolidae; genus Actinostola; species Actinostola sp. cb2023. The sequence goes on along the minus strand of JAUJYZ010000530.1, from coordinate 173,233 downwards.
ACGCCATGAGTCTCTGGTAGAGGTCCTCAGGGCGTTCGTCGGGTTGTAAGTGAATGTCTGCAAAGTCAATAAGGTGGGCGCCAGTGACTTGGAAGCCGAAGTGTTGCCTTATAGTTTGCCAAATGTATTCGATTGAAGTTGAGTTTTTGACAAGAGTGTTTCTGGCAATTATGGGGCAATAATTGGCAATTTGGCCTAACATAAGCTCCAGAAAGCTTACCTTTTGCTGGGCCGTCAGACGTTTGGGCCTAAGCACGTCTTCGCCGTCGTCGGTGAAGCCGCGTAAGGGCTGAGCTTTAGTCTTTTTAGCCCACGAAGCGCCTTCGGTGAGGAAGGGAGCGAAGTTGTTGTCTAGCGATAGTGTATAAAGGAGATTCTGTTTCCAGTTTTCATAGCTGTTCACTGTCTCTACCTTGGATAAGCACCACTGCTTCGGTGCACGGTGAGTTGATGCCATTGTTTGGTTTCAGAAGTTACGTGCTTGTCCAACGAAAATCCTCGTTGTTTGAGTCTCGGTACGATGGGAAGTGAGCGAGTTTTGTTGATCTTTCCTTTGTAGTCTTGCCTGCAGATTTGGCGTAGGTCCGAATCAAGCTGCCACCACGCCAGTTAGTCAAGTAGCGAGTCCCAACACACGTAACAAATGGCTTTATTAGCGAACTAAGCTGAGATAACTAAAACAATAACAACGTGGTCAAAGATGGCGGACGACAGGGGGCTCGTCGCGCATGACAACATAAGTACCGCTGACCGGTACTGGCGGAGGAAATACGACATGGAAATGATCATCCAATTTAGCTACGGTGAATGGAACACTTATGGTTACCCACAACATCCATGCCATAAATCCCTCCGTACCCATCTTACTAAACTTTACCTTCAGTCACAGTCTAATCTTGATTCTTTTACTATCAAACGCCAGTACTGATAACTCTGATTACTGTAAATACATCTTCACCGCATTATATATTTAATTAACTAATTCAAGTCACATTTTTTAATTAGCAAATTTAAATACTATTGTAGTTTATTTTATCATTCTATTTATTGTAAAATATTATCTCATTATGTCAGTGTTTTCAATTGTAACTAGTATTGTTCTGTAATTATTGTAGTAGTAGTTATTGTATCTAGTGGGCCAAATTGGAAACCAGTATTATTGTATTGCTGTATTTGTATACCCACTTAAAATAAAGATTATTATTATGCCCAAATGGAAGACCAGGAGCACTAATACCCAAAGAACATATAATAATATAAAAAATATAATATGGTACAAATGAACATGTAGTTCAAAAGGCTATTTTTTCATAATAATAATAATAACTTTATTAATGTCTCAAAATCTTCTAGCTGGGCACAAGTGCCCTACTAATCGGGGAGACTTAAATCTAACATAATGTAGATATAAAACTAAAATCTAAATACAATTTATATAATTATGTTAAAAATAATTATATTTCATGAGTTTAAGAATATAACTTTCATGAGTTTATTATCTTTACTCTACTTATTCTGACTCTGTTAGTGACATTCAATGATATTATTCACTGACTTCATGTATACATTGTACTTGAGTGTATACATGTTTTTGCTTCAGAGTGCATGGTTTGCACTTAGCCAATGAAAATTAATATTGATAGTCAAAAACAGACACCACTCACAATCTAGCATTCATAATTTACATTATTTGGGTCAATTTGACTTACACATTTCATTATTGGTATTTGTTTCATGGGTTAGGTGATGCACAAGACAATCTCTCATGATCAAGGAATAAATTAATAAATTATAAGAGAGATTAATCATGTCTATGATACATTAGCTTACAAGTACAGAGATCAAACAATTATTAAAGCTATTATTATTCCAACATGTCTTTGATACATTAGCTTACAAGTAGAGATCAATATATTATTAAAGCTATTATTATTCCAACATGTCTATGAGACATTAGCTTACATGTACAAGTAGAGACATCAAACTATTATTAAAGCTATTATTATTCCAACATGTCTATGATACATTAGCTTACAAGTAGAGAGTCTGATCAATATATTAGTAAAGCTATTATTATTCCAACATTTCTATGAGACATTAGCTTACAAGTAGAGAGATCAATATATCATTAAAGCTATTATTATATCCAACATGTCTATGAGACATTAGCTTAACAAGTAGAGAGATCAATATATCATTAAAGCTATTATTATTCCAACATAGACATGGGACACGAATTTAGCTTCTCGACACCTATTTAGCAACTTTCAACTGGTGCTGGTATTTCCATGGCTTTCAAAGTATCATTTTCTAGCCGCATCACCTCCAATAGTATAAACGGAACGCGTACGGCTCTCCAAATCAAACAAACTCACTTTCCCTATATACACCTATTTCAAATAACGTTGTCCGCGTTCAAAGCAACAAGCGTCAAGCCAAGACCGAAGTGAATGCTGGTTTTGTGTTTGGCAATTATTTAAATCACAATTGTTTCTATAGGGACTAATTACAAAATGTGAACATTTCCACGTGCTTGTTTGCATATCACACTTCGTTCCATAGAAAATAGGTCTGATTTAAATAATTTGCCAACACAAGACCAGCATGCACTTCGGTCTTGGCTTGACGCTTGTTGCTTTGAACGCGACAACGTTATTTGAAATAGGTGTATATAGGGAAAGTGAGTTTGTTTGATTTGGAGAGCCGTACGCGTTCCGTTATACTATTGGAGGTGATGCGGCTAGAAAATGATACTTGAAAGCCATGGAAATACCAGCACCCAGTTGAAAGTTGCTAAATAGGTGTCGAGAAGCTAAATTCGTGTCCCATGTCTATGTTGGAATAATAATAGCTTTAATGATATATTGATCTCTCTACTTGTTAAGCTAATGTCTCATAGACATGTTGGAATAATAATAGCTTTAATGATATATTGATCTCTCTACTTGTAAGCTAATGTCTCATAGAAATGTTGGAATAATAATAGCTTTACTAATATATTGATCAGACTCTCTACTTGTAAGCTAATGTATCATAGACATGTTGGAATAATAATAGCTTTAATAATAGTTTTGATGTCTCTACTTGTACATGTAAGCTAATGTCTCATAGACATGTTGGAATAATAATAGCTTTAATAATATATTGATCTCTACTTGTAAGCTAATGTATCAAAGACATGTTGGAATAATAATAGCTTTAATAATTGTTTGATCTCTGTACTTGTAAGCTAATGTATCATAGACATGATTAATCTCTCTTATAATTTATTAATTTATTCCTTGATCATGAGAGATTGTCTTGTGCATCACCTAACCCATGAAACAAATACCAATAATGAATGTGTAAGTCAAATTGACCCAAATAATGTAAATTATGAATGCTAGATTGTGAGTGTGTCTGTTTTTGACTATCAATATTAATTTTCATTGGCTAAGTGCAAACCATGCACTCTGAAGCAAAAACATGTATACACTCAAGTACAATGTATACATGAAGTCAGTGAATAATATCATTGAATGTCACTAACAGAGTCAGAATAAGTAGAGTAAAGATAATAAACTCATGAAAGTTATATTCTTAAACTCATGAAATATAATTATTTTTAACATAATTATATAAATTGTATTTAGATTTTTAGTTTTATATCTACATTATGTTAGATTTAAGTCTCCCCGATTAGTAGGGCACTTGTGCCCAGCTAGAAGATTTTGAGACATTAATAAAGTTATTATTATTATTATGAAAAAATAGCCTTTTGAACTACATGTTCATTTGTACCATATTATATTTTTATATTATTATATGTTCTTTGGGTATTAGTGCTCCTGGTCTTCCATTTGGGCATAATAATAATCTTTATTTTAAGTGGGTATACAAATACAGCAATACAATAATACTGGTTTCCAATTTGGCCCACTAGATACAATAACTACTACTACAATAATTACAGAACAATACTAGTTACAATTGAAAACACTGACATAATGAGATAATATTTTACAATAAATAGAATGATAAATAAACTACAATAGTATTTAAATTTGCTAATTAAAAATGTGACTTGAATTAGTTAATTAAATATATAATGCGGTGAAGATGTATTTACAGTAATCAGAGTTATCAGTACTGGCGTTTGATAGTAAAAGAATCAAGATTAGACTGTGACTGAAGGTAAAGTTTAGTAAGATGGGTACGGAGGGATTTATGGCATGGATGTTGTGGGTAACCATAAGTGTTCCATTCACCGTAGCTAAATTGGATGATCATTTCCATGTTGAGTGTTCGACTGAAATATTTATTCACCTCTCTAGAGCTCATTTCCGTCAGCAGTTGGAAAAGCTTTAGTAATGAACCCAGACAGGTGAAGGAAATAACTTCCCCTTTCCTGTTTTTGGCATGGTAGCATAGTGGTTCCCTGAAATTCTCTTGAATTGCTTCCCGAAACAAGAGGGCGATTTCATTGAAGAGAGCTACTGGTATATTTCTTCGTAGCTCGACATGATAAGGCTGCCTTATTGATACTCTGCCAAGCGCTTATGAATTACCGTATTTCCTCCGCCAGTACCGGTCAGCGGTACTTATGTTGTCATGCGCGACGAGCCCCCTGTCGTCCGCCATCTTTGACCACGTTGTTATTGTTTTAGTTATCTCAGCTTAGTTCGCTAATAAAGCCATTTGTTACGTGTGTTGGGACTCGCTACTTGACTAACTGGCGTGGTGGCAGCTTGATTCGGACCTACGCCAAATCTGCAGGCAAGACTACAAAGGAAAGATCAACAAAACTCGCTCACTTCCCATCGTACCGAGACTCAAACAACGAGGATTTTCGTTGGACAAGCACGTAACTTCTGAAACCAAACAATGGCATCAACTCACCGTGCACCGAAGCAGTGGTGCTTATCCAAGGTAGAGACAGTGAACAGCTATGAAAACTGGAAACAGAATCTCCTTTATACACTATCGCTAGACAACAACTTCGCTCCCTTCCTCACCGAAGGCGCTTCGTGGGCTAAAAAAGACTAAAGCTCAGCCCTTACGCGGCTTCACCGACGACGGCGAAGACGTGCTTAGGCCCAAACGTCTGACGGCCCAGCAAAAGGTAAGCTTTCTGGAGCTTATGTTAGGCCAAATTGCCAATTATTGCCCCATAATTGCCAGAAACACTCTTGTCAAAAAACTCAACTTCAATCGAATACATTTGGCAAACTATAAGGCAACACTTCGGCTTCCAAGTCACTGGCGCCCACCTTATTGACTTTGCAGACATTCACTTACAACCCGACGAACGCCCTGAGGACCTCTACCAGAGACTCATGGCGTTTGTAGAAGATGTCTTACTCAAGACCAATAGCATTTCCCATCACGGTGAACCGATGTTAGAGGACGAGGAACTGACCCCCACACTCGAGAACTTTATTGTTTTAACTTGGCTCAGACTCATCAACCCTGAGTTACCGAAACTAGTCAAACAACGATATGGGACTGAATTAAGGTCTCGCACCCTAGCATCAATCAAACCTGAGATATCCCAAGCCCTCAACTCATTACTTGATGAAATCCGCGCATCCGACGATGCCAAGATCATGCGCACTGCGGCCACCAGCTACCGCCGACCTACTAACGCTGCAACCCAATACAAGCCAGGCCCCAGACCAAGACGCCAAGAAAAGTCGTGCCCACTTTGCAGACAGGCAGGCCGAACAAACTACACACACTTCCTAAGTGAATGCAGTTTCCTTCCAGAACAAGACCGAAGGTACATCACTAAGGCCAGACAGATAGTCGGCATCCTTGACGACGACAGCGAGGTAGACAAACGCTTTCGATACCAGTCCACCCGATAGCGAGCCCAAAACCCATGGCCCCGATTCTACAGTCTTCAGAATCCAGACCTGCCAATCACCGTACTTAGACACCTTCCACGCTCACCATCATGTTCGTATAACTATCGACAGCGGCGCAACCGGCAACATGATCCGCCACTCCCTTGTCAAGCGTCTTGGCTCCACACTTACGTCAAGCTCCCAGTCTGCCCACCAGGCTGATGGCTCCTCCCCACTGCATGTCGTTGGAGAGACACGCCTACTCTTCACCCGTGACAACAGACAGTTCAAGTTTGAAGGCTTGGTCGTAGAAAACCCTCGACGTTGATATCTTAGCCGGCACCCCCTTCATGGAGACAAACGACGTGACGGTCCGCCCAGCAAAGCGACAAGTTATCCTTGGAGATGGAACTGTCTTCGTATATGGGGCTGAGCCCCCCCAAAAATCAGACACAGCCGCATGCCGCGCATTGTTACTACGCGCCCCACCTGTCTCAACCACTTTCTGGCCTGGCGAATTCATGGAAATTCAACTACCAAGCGACGCCCCACCCGACTCAGAATACGCCCTTGAGCCTCGCTCCGATGCACCCAGCGTACGACGGTCCAACGATTCTGACATATGGCCTCAGCCGAGTATAATCGCAAGTGTAGGGGGAAAAATACGTATCCCTAATCTCTCAACTGAGCCACACTGTCTGAAACGGAATGAGCACTTTTGCCAGGCTAGCCCCGTCTTCATACCAACAGACATAGATCTACGCCCCGGAAGCACCAGGATCGAGCCACCCTCGCGCCCTAAAGCGCCCCCTCCAGCCACCGTTAGGCACTCCGCCAAGGTACGCCTCGACCCAGACAACCTACTACCACAAGAAGTCAGGACACAGTTCCAATCTCTCCTTGACGAATACGACAGCGTCTTCGACCTAAACATCACCGGTTACAACGGCGCAGCGGGTCCATTCGAAGCCAAAGTCAACATGGGTCCCGTTGAACCCCCACAACGCAAGGGTCGACTACCCCAATACAGCCGCGGCGAGTTCTCCGCCAGCCCTCGGGTCTCAACGTTCCTGTCAACTGTCAGTCGCTACCAGGCTTCTGTTAGACACGTATCCGGAGCTGCTATTCTGCCCTCCGACTTCGCAAGCCGCAACGCCCCTATTTGCGATGATGCCACCTGTCAAGTGTGCTCCTTCATCCACCGCATCGAAGATTCTGTGGTACGTAGCTCTTCTATACAAGACTTCCTCAACGGTGACGCGAGACTTCCTTTCACTAGCAGACCCGCCTGGCTAGCCACACAGTCCGAGTGTTCTGATCTTCGACGAACACATGCTCATCTCACTCAAGGAACACGGCCTTCCAAAAAACTCACTAACGTAAAGGATATCAAGAGATATCCTAACGTAAAGGATATCAAGAGATATGTCGCGACGATTGCTAAGGACGGACTATTAGTCGTTAAACGCGAAGAACCATTAGCTCCCACCCGCGAGTGCATCATCGTCCCACGTCAAGTCCTAGAGGGTCTCCTGACCGCACTGCACATCCAACTCGGTCACCCTTCAAGTCACCAACTCAAGATGGTCACAAAACGGTACCCTGTTTGCCTTAGATATGGACAAAGCCATCGACCGCGTGACTCTCAGCTGTCATCCCTGTGCCGCCTTACGTCAGACTCCACGTACACGCACCGAACAAGTATCGTCCGCTCCACCTGACGCTGTTGGAGTATCATTCACTGCGGACGTCATTAAACGTTCTCGACAACTTATACTAGTCCTAAGGGAATGTGTCACATCATACACCACGACACTTCTAATAGAAAATGAGCGTCACCAGACCTTACGCGATGGCCTCATCCATCTGTGCATTCAAATGCGTCCCTTAGACGGTCCAACCGCCGTCATCCGCACTGATCCTGCGCCTGGATTCAAAGCCCTCACAGTCGATCAACTATTGTGCCATCACAGAATTACACTCGAAATCGGGAACGCAAAGAATTGCAATAAAAACCCTGTTGCTGAAAAGGCCGTTCAAGAGTTGGAAAGTGAACTACTTCGGCAAGACCCACTAGGTGGAGCAATATCACCAGTTACGCTAGCCATAGCCACAGCGAGCTTAAACTCTCGTATACGCTCACGAGGATTATCTGCCAGAGAGATGTGGACTCAACGTGACCAATTCTCAAACAGTCAAATACCATTGAACGACCAAGATCTAATCACAAAACAAAATCAGCAGCGATTGGCAAACCACCCCCACAGTGAAACATCCAAGGCCCCCGTTGCTCCCCCACGCACTACCACACGTGTTGAAACTGGAGATTTGGTATACCTCTACTCGGATCGAAACAAGTCCCGTGCTCGGGACCGATACCTTATCGTTTCAGTAGACGGTAAGTTCTGCAATGTGAGAAAGTTCGTTGGCTCCCAACTAAGAAGTACATCCTACAGAGTTAAGACTTCAGATTGCTACAAGGTCCCCACCGAACTCTTAGACATTCCCCGTCACCCAAGGCCCGTCAGATACGACGACTCCTCTGCCGATGAAGAAGAGCCACTGACGTTCAACCAGTCGCCTCCTTCTCCACCCAACATACCGGATGCAATCTCAACTCCACCTACACAGAACATGCCTGAATACGACGACCAAACGCCGAGCATCAGCGAATCTTGTGAAATCATCGCCCAACCTGATCATGATGATGCCACACCTTCTGCCAACAGTGACGATTCCACCCAGCAGCCCAGACGTTCAACCCGCCAACGACACCCCCCTGCTCGTTATGATGACTATGTTACTGACTTTATTTGAAAAACACTATTGTTGAAGTTACATTTCTTATTTTATAAAACCATGTTTGAAAGAAGAAAAGAGTAGTTACGCCAGTACCGGTCAGCGGTACTTATGTTGTCATGCGCGACGAGCCCCCTGTCGTCCGCCATCTTTGACCACGTTGTTATTGTTTTAGTTATCTCAGCTTAGTTCGCTAATAAAGCCATTTGTTTACGTGTGTTGGGACTCGCTACTTGACTAACTGGCGCTCGATTAAGCGCTGTGGGCGCTTATTTCAAATTTTGTGGCCAAGGGGGGACGTTTAAACGAGGGAGGGCACTTAATCAAGGGGGACGCTTAATATAAAAATGTGATTTGAACTCGGAAACATAACTTCAATATGGTACTACATATAGAAACATGCCGTAACTTTGTAATAAAATGCAAGTTGTATACCATATTCTGTAATCTCTTACTGTACCATATTTCTTGGGGGAGGAGAGGGGGCACTTAATCGAGGGAGGACGCTTAATCGAGGGTGGGCGCTTAATTGAGGAAATACGGTATGCTAAGCCACAGTTTTCCTTCAGGTAGAATTAATGTACAGATGAAGCAGTAAAAACATACAATTACATGTACATGTAGATTACTATCTGTAGAAGCTAAAAAAGTGTGAGCAAAATTCCGAGCCACAGACTCATTGATCTCCTACATACATCTGGTTTTTTCAGTGAAATTGTCATTCAAAAACACAATAAGCTAAGTAATTATCAAGTTTAAAGCTTATTGAATTTAATTTCATTGCAAAGTGTTCGTGAAATCTCAACTTAAGCTTATAAACATTGATATTCAGTGACACTAAATAATATTAAAATGGTACTCAAAACTAGATTTCAAAAGCTAGAAGTATAAATACCTCAATGAAAAGTAAACCTTACCATCTGATCGAGTGTCAGATCTTTAAACTGTTCGATGATGGGCAAGAGAGCATCCAGTGACTTGGCAATAAAAAAACTCCTTATCGAACCCTTCTCTACCGGTACCTTCATATTTTACGAGAAATTCTCGCAGTTTTTCTCTCTCACTGTCTTCCTCCTCGTCTACTACATCGCCTTCCTCGCTAATGTCATCATCATGTCTAAAACTCTGCCCAAAAAAATATATTCTAAACCTTGTTCAGTGTTGAAACCTGCCGCCATTTTGATTTTTCAAATTCAGCACTCATGAAGTCTACCGCTGTACAAAAGATATGGCGAACCCTGGCTTTGACCGCGCGCGTGCCCTACGACTGGAAAATCAAACCGTCGCTCTCTAGCTTTAGAGACATAATAATACCGTATGTCACATGTAAAACATTGATTATGATCGTGTTTAAAAGGAAGTGATCTATGGCTTGCTTTCGATAACACATCATTTCTCTTCTGCATATTAAACACAACTGCTTCTCTCTGATACAGCACGAGCTCACAGCACTTCTAGTCGGTAGTCGGAAACTATTTGACCCGTTTGAGCATAGAATTACTTCATTGGGCGTTCGGATATCATCGCCCCCGTTTTCAGCCAATCGAAACCCTGAAACAGACATTCCTGACCGATACGATCCCATTCTTCGCATTCTGTGTACTACGAAGAAAAATAAAAAAAGAAAGCGTATTTTATAACTCGGGCTTCCTCCAGAAGTGCCCGAGTAAAAACAAAAGAGCGCATTTTATAACTCGGACTTCCTCCGGAAGTGTCCGAGTAATAAAAAGAAAGCCCATTTTATAACTCGGACTTCCTCCGGAAGTGTCCGAGTAATAAAAAAGAAAGCACATTTTATAACTCGGGCTTCCTCCGGAAGTGCCCGAGTAACTATGATTTGGTGAAAATATTTTCTGAATTCGAATCTGCTCCATTGTAGAATAATATTAACAAACACGAAATGTGTCAACTAATTAACACTTGCTGGGCGCACTGTTGGGTGGCGGGCGAAAGAATGTCCATACACATTTTAGAAGTCTCGTTCGTTGGCTTCTCGAAGATTGTAGAACCAGTTTGGCGGGAGTTTTCTGGCTCAATTAGTTTATGATGACCTCAGTGACCTCATAGCGATTCTGATTGGATAAGAAGGTGTCCTAGCCGGAAAATGGTGGAAATGAGGTGACTTTTGTTTAGGGGTGGACCATTAGACTACTGATGGGGGGGGTTGCACGAATCCCAAAATAAATATCGAGCAAGCCTTTCCTAAGGAAAAAAAAAATCGCGCAACACATAAAGGAAGGGGAAAAAAATCGAGCAAGCAATGTAGCCGATTTCAATATATAAATATTAAAAGACGATAAAGATCATTTGATTTTAATAATACACCAGACTCGTTCCTAGTCGTTACTTTAATACCGTGGAAAGGGAAGTAAACCGGACCGGAAAGAAACCGGAAAAAAACTGGAAAGTGCGCAAAGGCGCTTGGGAAGGTGGGAAGGAGAATTATGGAATTTTTAAGAAGAGTGAAGGTCGAAACGTCTATTTATTAAAGTTTTGTGGACATTAGAAGTTGGCCTTCAACTCTCTCCTACATTATTTAAGATACAGCAGAAGTACATAACTAGAAGTGTCCATCTGTATAATAGATCTGTCATACATCAGATTAGCGAGTGAGCTATTTTTAGAACCGATTTCAAGCGCGCGCTCGATGATGTGTTGTGGCGTTGGCAACAGCGCGCGCACATTTCACTGCTAAAATGTATTCAAAAACCAGTCAAATCCTCTTCTTTGACATTTTTCTTGCTCCTTCATGATCAAAAACGCATGAAATTTCAAACTTTTGTCTGATTAAAGTCTGATTACAATTAATCCGTAACAAGCAAAATCATAAACAACAATTATATTTCTATTTATTCTCAGTAAAATTAAACTTTTCTTGACACTCAGCTACTATCCACATTGATAAGCATCAAAACTATGCATTTTTGAACATGAAGGAGCAAGAAAAATGGCAAAACAGAATATTTGAGTGGTTTTTTTGAATACATTTTAGCAGTGAAATGTGCGCGCGCGCTTGAATCTCAGTTCTAAAAATAGCTCACTCGCTAATCTGATGTATGACAGATCTATTATACAGATGGACACTTCTAGTTATGTACTTCTGGATACAGCCATTCTGGCCATTCTGGCTGCTACGAAATATATCAAATTATAATAAGATGCATGTTATTCTGCTAAAATACAACTGTTTCAACACAAAATAGTGCTGAAAACTATTGTGTTGCCCTTGCTGGATGTGATACTAATCTAAAATTGATGATTATGATATATTAGAAGATAATAAGTGATGTTTCACACTTTGTATCTCTGTCATTAGACTTGTATCTCATTAGATATTTATAAAATGTATACTTACTTAACAACCTTTCTGAATCGAGTGTATATAAAATATATACAAAATAGATAGATATAAATATAAAACAATGGTAAAACAAAATTATTTTAAGTGTCAATTGTATTTTTACAGACGTTTCGGGCATAGCCCTTCATCAGTGTGATCAAGAACTTCTAGTTCATTTTCTAGATATAAATATATATATATAAATCTTAAAAAGGAATCTTAGTTTCCTTTTAGAAACAGTAACAAATAGTAAGTATTAAATATTTTCTTGATTGAACATAATTATTATTCAGTTATTGGCCATAAGACGGCACTATAAATTCTATGTTAATGCGAAATTTTTGTAAGGTAAACTTATAAATTTATAAACTTGAGGGAAAAAAATATCGTGCAAGGTCAAGGTCCTTGAAAAAAATAACGTGCAGAGCTAGGAGCAAAGGAAAAAAAATCGAGCAGCCAAAATTCATGCAACCCCCCCATCAATAATCTAATGGTCCACCCCTTACACGACTTTGGAAGTTTATTTCTCCAAAGTATATTTTGCCGTGAAGCTCGACATAAACGTGAATTAATAGGGTATCTAGAAACTTCAAATTTCCACGAAATTTGGCAGACATCATCTTTGGTATTCGATCTCAAAAAGCGTGTCGGGGATTGTTTGATTTCGCTTTAGATTTCACATCAAACTTTGAATGCTTGTCATTTTCAGTTAGGAATCGAAAATCCCCGACACGGTTTTGGAAAACAATACCTGGTGATAGAGATTCATATCAATCAGTGGTTTGCGGTTTGCTTATTAACGGGCTTTCAAAAAAGGTTCTGCTGTATTTTAAACTCGAAATATTTGCAATATTTTCTAAAATAGTTCGCTATTGTAATTCTTTGGCTAAAATATTAGGGTTTTTAGTTTTTGGTACTTCTTCATCAATCATTCTGAGTTGGTATTGTTCTATTATTCTGTTTTACAGTACATTAGGTGATGGGCTCAAAGTGGCCCAAAGTTTTAACTAAAAGTTTCACAATACAATTCATATTAAGAAGCCCGAGTTGACGTTAGTAGAGCGTCTATTTAATTAATACCCCACTGATATTTGACCTCTGTCAAATACGAATAAAGTTCCATGCGATTGAATGAACAAAACCGTACTAGCCCGGGAGGGGAGGGGGTACTCCCCTATATATTATATATATTTTGCCCATTTGCACTGGGATAGGGTATGTTTTTTTTTACAGCGAACCAAGTATTTATCATTCTTTTTGCATTTTTACGAGCATTTGAAGATCTCTAATGTTTATAAATCAGTATCGTAGCGGCAAAATAAAAATCAGTCTTAGCTTCAAATTGGTCACGAACTTTCAATTTTAGTCTGTGATAGGGTATTGAGTTTCAAGCTTAGGTCTGGGATAGGGTATAGATTTTGAAGCATAGGTCTGGGATAGGGTACGGAAAATGTCCGTTTTTAGGTCTGGGATAGGGTAAGGTTTTTTGTCCGGGGGGGTACTTGGCCATTTTTTGGGTAGGAGTGTGCCACCATGATCCCCCAAAAAATATACCCTCACTGCCAGACCTGCAATCGGAAATTTTCCGTACCCTATCCCAGACCTAAGCTTGCAAATCAATACCCTATCCCAGACTAAAATTGAAAGTTCGCGAACAATTTGAAGCTAAGAATTTTTATTTTGCCGCTACGATCATTTATAAACATTAGAGAAATACTTGTTTCGCTGTAAAAAAAACATACCCTATCCCAGACCTAAGCTTAAAAATCTATTCCCTATCCCAGACCTGAGAAGCTCGAAAACCATACCCTATCGGGTGGCACATACCCGTATAGCTTATATAGGGGAGTACCCCCATACTATGGTGTTCCATCCCCGCCAAAATTCAATGTTTGTATTCGTCATGTGTATAATTTTGAATTTTGGTGTTACATATGTATTCGTCATTACTAAATAGTATAGTGTTATCTCCATGTTGGTGTTTTACGTTTGAATTCACTCTATAGTTTGTGTTATTCGTCATTTTGTATATTGTTTTTTAATTTTGGTGTTACATTTGTATTCGTCATTGTATACTTTTAATTTTGGCGTTACATTTGTATTCGTCATTGTTGTTTTACAATTTGATGGTATATGCCCGGGGCCTATGTAACCTTCGACATTGATACTTTAAAATAGTTTTAAAAAACAATCCTTTGTATTGTGAGTTGTATTTTCAAAGTCCTAAAAATTATATTTTATAACAAAATTAATATGCATTCAATGAAAACCAAATCGTCCGCCAAAATTCATCAGTCAATTATATGCACGTTTTAGAATTCTTCTTGAGTATCGGGTAGCAGAGTGAATCGTATTTCACCTTTGAATGCTTGACAAATCATTAACCCGCGCTGTATGGCTGTGACCTTTCTCGATCTCTCTGCGGACGCCCGTAATATTCCACGTGCTATTAGCCTACGTATTTCGCCGGACTATTTGATCAGTTTCATGGATGCTAAGGATCTCAAAGAAGTGAAAGATACGCTACTTAGAGTAGCCAATAAGTTGAGCGGAAATCCATGTAAGTATAAAACGCTGTGTGAATTACTTTCAGGCGGTAGGATATCAATGGGGGGGGGGGGGGGGTCTGAAAAAATTGAAGCTTCTTAAGGGGGGCTCCAAAGTTATTATAACCTCCAGTAGGACTGAGAAGAAAAAAAGACTTGTTAAACGCTATTGATGTTAGAGTACATTAACCATAACAACTAATGGGGAGCTTGCAGGTGTGACATTTTGTTGCGTGACATTTTAAATTTTAATCCAACAAAAACAAAAATATTATATTTGAAAAGAGCACACCAAAATTAGCAAAAATGAATTTTGAAGTAATTTCGATGAATAGAGCGAAAGTTATGAGCGACCGAAGTTGGCTTTTTTCTTTTAAGAAACGTACGGTGGTGGGCAAGCTTTGTTGGATTAAATTTAAAATGTCACGCAACACCTGCAAACTCCCCATTGCCAAAATGCCTACATCCATCTCTCTACCTGTCACTCTATTTTTCCACTCACATTCCACTTATTTCATTATTCTCTTCTTTTCTATCATCCATATCTGCACCTGTCACTCTAGTTCATCCACTTACTTTCCATCTCTTTCTTCTTTCTCCGTCCTTTCTACCATCCATCCATTTTTCTGCTTCACACTCTTGCATCTCCACATCCATTCCACCCATCTCTCCTTTTACCCCAACTTTTTTATTCCTCCTCCTTTTTATTCCATTCCTCCACTTCACCCCCTTTGAATAACTCCCTCCATCCCCAACACCCACCTTCAATCCACCTACTTCCCTTCACCCCTCATTTCTCCTTTTCTTCCATTTCAACTTGCACCCCCCCCCCCCCCCCCCCCCCCCACCCCCCACCCCCCACCCCCCCCCCCCAAAAGAAATAGAAGAAATATCAAAATCACACTTCCCTCCCATCCTGGCCCTCCTTATCAACACTCTCTCTCCCTTCCTCTCCCACAGCCCCTCACCTGCTAATCACACCCTCATCCATTCGCTTCCTCCCCATATCCCTACACTTTATCCCCCCATAAATCTACACTCTCTTCCAGTTCCCATATCCCATTGCCCCCTCTGCCGTGAACATCACCCCTTTCGTTTATGTCTATCTTTCAACTTCCACTCCATAACCTAGCCTCCCAACTTACTATCCTCTATTCCCATGTTCTCTCTAGTCCCTTTCTAACATCATCCCCAGCAGACAAAATATATCCTTCTCCCTTCACCTCCACTCCAAACACACACACAAACCTTGACTACCCAATGCCAACGCTGGTCCGAATACCTTGAATACCTATCGCTCTGGATTAACCAGTCGATAATCAATAAAGACAAATCAAATCAATCTTTATTAATTACAAAAATACATGTTAATATAGACTAAATTTAATCCAAATACGGAATCTTGGTCCATTTTTTTTTCGGGGCGTGCATGCCCACTCGCAATCAGTCGCCTTTTTTTTGGGACCCGCGCCTTGGGGAGGGGAGGGGGGGTTAGGAATTGGCGGTGAACGATGAAGTGTAACCCCCCTCCCCCTAAAGGAAAATCCTGGCTACGCCCCTATGGGGTATGATGACAAATAAATAAATAATATTGTTACTTGTTTTTAAAAACCCAGGAACATACAGCCAAATGAACGACCAAGAACTTGACAGCATAGTAAAACATGCGCAGGCTGAAAATCCAAATATTGGCATACGCATGCTACAAGGACGTTTACAGAGCCTCGGTCATCGTATTCAGAGAGCCAGAATAAATTCTTCCCTAAGGAGAACTGATCCCACTGGGATCATGCAGAGGTGGCAGCAAACTATCAAGAGACGACAGTACCAAGTGAGATGTCCTCTTTCTTTGTGGCATATCGATGATAACCACAAGCTGATTAGGTATTTTATATTTCACGTAATTAAAAATCAAGAAATTGAATTTTCGAATTGAAACTGACTGCGTAATTTCTCTTTTTTATTCTTCTTATTTTTCAAGGTGGCGAATAGTAATTCATGGGGGAATTGATGGATACTCTCGAATACCAGTATTTTTACATGCATCTAACAATAACAAAGCCAATACCGTTCTATCACGGTTCTTGGAAGCTACCAATGAGTATGGGTTGCCTTCCAGGGTCAGATCAGACAAAGGCGGGGAGAATGTAGATGTTGCATCATATATGTTATCGCATCCACGTCGGGGTCCAGGTAGAGGAAGTATGATAACAGGTAAATATATTAAAATGAATGGATTATTTGTTTCACTGGGGGATTATTTGTTGTTCTGTTTCAGACTGTTGACGTATCAAGCGTTTTCATTGTGAATTCAGGAGAGTGTATTGGGTGGCTAGCTAACCCCTATTTCGCAGAAAAATCTATAATATCAAATATTTCCCTTAAAACAATGTACACCCTATTCAGAATTCTTGGATCCGCCCTTGATGCACAGTGAGATGAGGTCTTATGCACAGTCTATCTATGTACAGTCGCGGAAAAAGCAAGTAAATGTATGTGGCTTGGGTTCATAAATAATCCCTCTGCATCCCTACGTATTTTCATTATTTCTGTATTTTGACCTTTGTAAATCATATCCTTTTTTAGGAAAGAGTACCCATAACCAAAGAATAGAAAGATTGTGGCGAGATGTTTTTTCAAGGGCGGTGTCTTCGCCGGAGAGGAGCGACATTCTTTACATAGATGATGATATCCACCTCTGGTGCCTTCATTATGTGTTTTTACCAATGATTAATCGACACTTAGCGAGTTGGAGAAATGCTTGGGTGTACCATCCACTTCGGTCAGAGAAACGCCTATGAGGTTGTGGATAAGAGGTCTTCAGCTTGCATGGGGAACACAGACTACTGAGGGTGATGAAGTGTTTCAGTACAAGTCACTGATGCAGCAACGTATGGTATGGTTTTCATAAACCCGTAAAACAAATATTACACTATTGCACACATTCTTTCTTGTCTTATTTTGTGTATTTAATTGACTATTACATATTACATATTAGGTATTAGTTTCTTTTTTTTCACTCTACTTAAAATTCAAATAATCTCAACTGAATAATCAATGTCCCTTGATTTCCTTGATTTCAAAATTAACATTTATTTATTATAATTATAATAATAATAATAATAATAATCATAATCATAATCATAATCATAATCATAATCATAATCATAATCATAATCATAATCATAATCATAATCATAATCATAATCATAATCATAATCATAATCATAATCATAATCATAATCATAATCATAATCATAATCATAATCATAATCATAATCATAATCATAATCATAATCATAATCATAATCATAATCATAATCATAATCATAATCATAATCATAATCATAATCATAATCATAAAATCATAATCATAATCATAATCATAATATCATCATAATCATAATCATAATCATAATCATAATCATAATCATAATCATAATCATAATCATAATCATAATCATAATCATAATCATAATCATCATTGCATGCGAAGCCGTTCTGAAAAATCGCGAATCAGTATTTACCGTAAGATTGCAAAGGAATTATTATACTTTAATATTGTTTTAGACTTGGTACCTCTTTAATAGGGGTGACAATTATTTCATGCCACGCCCACTTGGACAAGACTCAGGTACCTTTTAGGGGTCATTTTCATACTTTCCGACGAGCATCACCACCACTTTATTTGTGGGGGTCCGGGAGCATTGGTATTCACACTCACCTTTGCATCTGGTGTTGAGCTCGAGTGGGCCTCCTCTAAATGGCTCCGCATTTCTTCTAGTGCGATGCTTGAGCCACATTTTAAACATGGCACATAAGCATCCCAGCACTCTATCTAAAGCAATTAATAATATAAGGAAAAAATAATAATTAAAAACAGAACTGTAACAATGATAATTTTAAAAATCTGAAATAACTGACATAAAAATAACTGTGACGTAAATCGCAATAGAACAAAAAAGTCAAAAAACAACCACGGCATGCATAGTAAATTTAACTTAGCCTGCGTAGCCTGGCCCTCTTCTTTCCTATCCCCCTCCCCCTCCCCTTAGAGCCAGGCTATACACAGGCTAATAAACTAGCTACTCTGATCAGTTCCCCTCCCCTCCCCCAGAACCTGTGAGAGGCATGATAGTATCAACCCAGTATCGTCCCGGGGGGGGAGGGGTACCGCCGGAAAATTTGGGATAAGGGTGTGCCCCCGGGATGTCGAAACCCTGACCCTATTTAAGGATAAAATCCTTTCCAAGGATTTGTCACTGAAATATAGACCGAATTTAAGGAAAAAGTTAATAGTATTCCTTTGTAAATCGCTAATATCAGAAGTACATACGCTGGTTGTTACGCTAAGCGGATTTTTTAGTCAAAAGTTAAAAAAGTGTCCCCAATTTAAAAAAATTTAAAATTTAAATAATAACGCAATTTAAAAATAATGACATGTACTATCAGCATTAGCAGTTCAGCATTTGAAGCAAGCGACTAAGCAGCATTAGCTTTATATAGCGTTTAACAATTCAAAAATGGCTTCAGCAAAATCAAGGAAAAGAAACAAGAAGTGTCCGGGCTGCAAAACACCCATCGAGGAACATGTGTGGGGCATTCCTTCCCCCTTCTGTGAAGGTGAAGAGAGAAGCTCTCCCAGAAGAACAAAACTAGAAAAGAAGTCGAAACTCGAAGAAATGAGGGAGAGCCTGGAGGCACTTCAGCTGGAGGAGCAGGAATTAAATGAAGCAGCAAGGGAACATGATATGGCTCAGCAGATAAAAGAAAAAAGGGCGACCATCGAAGAATTACGTCGAAGAAACACAGCCTCACCCTTACAACCTCAACCCTACAACCTCAACCCTACTCCGCTGGATGAGCTTCTACGAGCCGCAGACCAAGCAGAGGCAGGACAGTTGCCACCGCAACTAGGTTCTAGCACAAATCACCCAATCGCCCAACTTCTCCACGATGGATCCACACCCAAGCAAACCATTTCGGAGATGTTCCTCAAGCCAGCACGTGGATGTGGGTGAGAAAATATATCTTATACCAGACTTTGTAGATTCTCTTGTTCCTCAAGAACAAGAGGAAAACGTTAGGAAGTCAAGGCATGGCCCGCATTTCAGTAACATACGGGCCCAAAAAGCCTAAATTAGAATCTATAACAATGCAACAGTGGATGATAGGAAATACGCGAATTTTTTTATACTCTTTTGTTAGAAGGAAAATTAGGATCGCTCACAGATATCCAGCACTATCTAGCATATTCAATTAAGATAATGGAGCTAGCTAACAAATATGAGTGGAAGTCGGTGGTGCGCTACGATAACGAATTTCGTAGGATGCAGGCTATTT
The DNA here is from genome assembly GCA_033675265.1 of Actinostola sp. cb2023. Classification (NCBI taxonomy): domain Eukaryota; kingdom Metazoa; phylum Cnidaria; class Anthozoa; order Actiniaria; family Actinostolidae; genus Actinostola; species Actinostola sp. cb2023. Next base: position 153,380 of record JAUJYZ010000530.1, on the reverse strand, counting down.
ACCATTATCCCTGGAATTTTGACTCCAACCATTTACACATAGTAACGCTTTCTCCTATGCAAAACGCCGCTAACTCTCTGAAACCAACTAATAACTCAATACGTATGAATTTCGCTAACACTAACACCGAGGGGAAAATAATTTGCCGCAATTTTTAACAGCTCACGTGGGTGTGTGCGTGAAGCTTGTAATTTCGCTCATGAATGCAATCGCAAGGTTTCCGGCAAAGCTTGTGGCCAACCGCACGCAGGACACACACATAGATCACCTAATTCCCAACGGCATGACTAACCTTTGACAATACTAACCCACTAAACCGTGATTTGTGGCTTAAAGAACTGGAAAATGATGAGGACGCAGAATTTCTCCAAGAGGGCATTCAAAACGGGTTTCAACTCACACAAATAGGTACTCGTTTTAATGAAGTAAACATGGATAACTATAGATCAGCTACCAACTCCATTAACCGGCATTTAGTAGAACAAACTATCCGAGAAGAACTATCGCAAGGCAATTATGTCATTACTAAGCAAAAACCTACTATTGTTAGTGCGCTAGGAGCAATTCCTAAACCTAACACTAACGAAAATTCGCATTATTCACGATTGTTCCCGACCGCACGGGCAAGCAGTAAATGATTACATAACGAACGAGCATTTTCAATTTCAAAAAACTCGACGATGCTATTAAGCTTTTAAAACCAAATTATTTTATGGCCAAGAATCGACCTCAGGCATGCTTATCGATCTGTGCCTATTCACCCTGATAACTATCGCGCAACAGGGTGTAAGTGGCGGTTTTCCGGAGATAACGTTGACACGTATTTTTTACGATACACGGCTTCCGTTCGGAGCGAAATCTAGCCCACTCATCTTTCATAGACTCACACAATCGGTGAGACGTATGATGTCACGCAGGGGTTATGACGATATTATAGTATATCTCGATGATTTTCTGATGATCGGAGCAACTGAGGCCGATTGCCGGCTGGCATACGACACCTTGAGAAAATTATTACAAGATTTAGGATTTACGTTAAGCGAACGCAAATTGATCCCTCCGACACAGCGTTTAACCTTTCTAGGAGTCGAACTAGACACAATATCGTGCAGCATGAGGTTACCAGATGAAAAAGTAGAAGAACTACGACAAGTAGTGTGCGAGTTTCAGAGCAAGCGACGCGCAAGCAAGAAACAACTTCAGCGTTTAGCAGGCAAATTGAATTTTTGCGTGTAGAGTTGTCCACGGGGGGTAGAACCTTTTTTTACGTCGCATTCTCGATACCATGAATAACCTGTCCTTCAGCGCAAAATCAATACTGGACGAGCAATTCAAAGAGGATATAAATTGGTGGGGACAGTTTTTGAAGGTTTTTAATGGCACGCGGTTGTTTCTGGAAACCCTACCAACAGAGGATGTGGTTACTGACGCATGTAATATCGCGGCGGCAGGGTTTTTTCGGGGCGATTGGTATTATCACAATTTTCCTATTGATAGCCAACACTGGGCAAATCTACACATCAATCACAAGGAAACTCTGGCTATCATTTTAGCTGCTAAACGTTGGGCTCCACTTTGGGCTAACAAAACGCATAGTTATTCACAGCGATAACCAGGCGCTGTCCAGATCATCAACAAAGGCACTACTGCAAACGGCAACATTATGAGGGAATTGCGCCAATTATTTTGGCTTTCAGCCCTACATAATTTTCATATCAAAGCGGTTTACTTGGAAGGCAAGCGTAATATTTTGGCGGACAATATGCAGCACACAATATTCTCAGACATTTCTCAATTCTACTCCACTAGAACTACACATGTCAGCTCATAGCTACGGCTTCGTCTTTTGCAGATGCACGGGATCCCGGCCTGGCAAAGCAGTTAGAGAAACGGAAATCAGTGAATATCGCACTCATCTGTTTGCCGAATCCACCAAGTCAACTTACAAAACTCATCGTAATACCTTCCTCAACTTCTGTACGCATATGGGCTATCAACCGGTCCCACTTCAGCACTCGCACTTGTTACAATATGCCGCTTTCCTTAGCTCGAATTTTAAAACCCTCATCCATTCGTAGTTACTTAAATACCATAGGGCATATTGCATAAGGAGTTCGGACTCCCTAACCCACTCCTCGACAACTGGGCACTAAAATCGTTACTTACGGGCATTAACCGAGTCAAAGGCTCACCACCACAGCAAAAAAACTGCCTATCACACCGGCTATTTTAATGGACATTCACTCGACACTCTGCTTTACAAACAGCCTTGACTCATCCTTTTGGGCGATATGCCTAGTGGCTTTCTTCGGTATGTTCCGAAAATCTCACTTAGTACCATTATCAACCAGCAAGTTTGACCCCCGGTAAACAACTGACCAAGGCCGATTTTAAGATTTTCTCATGGGGGATTCTGATCGTCATTCGCTGGAGTAAAAACTATTCAATTTCGAGAAAGGGAGGTAAAAATTCCTATCCCTTGTATTCCTTATAGCAAACTCTGCCCAGTTACTGCGACCAACCACGCTTTTCATTTTACGCTAAATGACACTACTAACTCGCAGGCCTTTAACTATCTCGATCAGTCTACTGACACACATAATTGTTTTACGTATGGTATGTTCATTAACAAAACTAAAGCATCATCTCACACTGATCGGGGTCAATCTAGCAAACTATTCTGGGCATTCATTTCGAAGAGGGGGAGCATCATTCGCATATCAGTCAGGAATCCCGATAGAGCTTATCAAGGCCCTAGGGACTGGCGCTCTGACGCTGTCTTGGTCTATCTAACTATGCCGTTAACTATTAGACTAAACTCTGCTAACATGTTATGCAAATCCATCCAATTTTCATGTTTTGGACCGTAGATCTTCTTAGATCCGTTATGCTGTAATTCTTTAGCATAGTTTGTCTATGCATTCCGTGTAGGATTGGTTTTGTCCATCCACACCTAGGTTAAACACAACACCAACATGATATTTTGGATTCTTGGCCTTTGGACCATATTACCGCACGTGTTGTGGTGTGAGCCAATGGGCAGGTTTCTAAATTTGAGCTGGTTGAGTTTCAGAGTCGACACGCAAGTAGCATACATTGGCTTTCTGAGTTGGTGTTTGTTGCTCTCGCTACACCGTACTGATGAGTTCCAAAAGAACGAAACAGCTGTCTACGGTTGCCGATCCTGGCTCTCTCTTGCTCTATCATGTTGGTGTTGTGTTAAGCTTTTTATTTTCTACGTAGTATCAGCCTTTCTTGAATTTCATGTTTCCCAATTTAAAGATCGAATATTCTATTTTATGGTGAAAAAGCAAAATACGGTACCTAATTTAAGGATCTGGAGGTTCAAAAACCATACCCTATTCGGGGACACATACCTATATAGCATATATATATATGGGAGTGCCCCCCCCCCCCCTCCAAGGAGTGCCCCCCTCCCGGAGTATCGTTCATCCACGTCATCATCATTTTCACCGGCAAAAAAATCATATATATATCACCTCGTCATGATCACTGGATGGCGAATTATCATCTTCTAATTCCAGGGCTCTCTTGCAGCGGACGAATATATATCTTCGATTGCCCACATACATCCTTCAATCTACTTGGATTGTACGGGGGCTTCAGTGGGTGGAAGCCAGCTTCCTCGCCTGTTCGCTGATGTAACATCAGCTCAAACCCCCCCTCCAGGCAATTTAGCTTCGGGAATTTTTCCTTTAACTTGGAGATGGTATGGTTATGGCTCTGGTTGAAGGCCACTGTTATTGAGCATTGTTCGTTCTTTTTACAGTTGTTTGGCCGTCTTTCGTCATTACATTTGGACAAGCAAAAAAACTTCAGCGTTATTTGGGCAGGCCTTTTACCCGCCTTGGTATTCAGTCTTCCTGGTCTTCCTGCCGTTGACCGTGCGGCATATGCAGGGCCAGCAGAGCTGCGGTACGACCACAGGCGCTTGTGTTCCGCTACGGCCGCAGAAGATGTTATAAGGCCCGATGGCCCAGGCTTAGGATCAGTTTTGTACGGCACTGCTTGAAGCTTGATCTGAACTGCTTGAAGCTTTATGTTTAAAAAAACCAAAAGAGTATATAACATATATATGATTAAAGAACCGAAATATACTACCACAACTCTGGTTTACACTGAAATAAGAATATCCTTTCGAGTATTAAACAATGATTTTACAATACATTGAAAGTAATTCACACAGCGTTTTATACTTACATGGATTTCCGCTCAACTATTGGCTACTCTAAGTAGCGTATCTTTCACTTCTTTGAGATCCTTAGCATCCATGAAACTGATCAAATAGTCCGGCGAAATACGTAGGCTAATAGCACGTGGAATATTACGGCGTCCGCAGAGAGATCGAGAAAGGTCACAGCCATACAGCGCGGGTTAATGATTTGTCAAGCATTCAAAGGTGAAATACGATTCACTCTGCTACCCGATACTCAAGAAGAATTCTAAAACGTGCATATAATTGACTGATGAATTTTGGCGGACGATTTGGTTTTCATTGAATGCATATTAATTTTGTTATAAAATATAATTTTTAGGACTTTGAAAATACAACTCACAATACAAAGGATTGTTTTTAAAACTATTTTAAAGTATCAATGTCGAAGGTTACATAGGCCCCGGGCATATACCATCAAATTGTAAAACAACAATGACGAATACAAATGTAACGCCAAAATTAAAAGTATACAATGACGAATACAAATGTAACACCAAAATTAAAACTATACAATGACGAATACAAACATTGAATTCAAACGTAACACCAACATTAAAACTATTACTATACAATGACGAATACAAATGTAACACCAAAATTCAAACTATACAATGACGAATACAAACATTGAATTTTGGCGGGGATGGAACACCATACTTTAGGATGGAGGTGCGCCGCTGATTCCGAGACTCTGTACCTGTTCCAGACAAAAGAAATATAATTTTTCAACCCCATTTCAGACAAAATGGCGAATATAGGTACCCTGTTCCAGAAAAAAAAAACGTAAAAGTGTCATTTTGCAGTGGTAGACTTGATCGTGAATAATCGCGGACACTGTGGAAAAAATCAGACCTGTTCCAGAGTCAAACTCACGGCTGTTTCACGGTGGACATTAGGTTACAGGCTCCCGCGCGGCTATAAATTGTTGCTATGCAAATTTCTTCCTTAACAACAAACATGGCGGCAAATACAAAATATTTTCTTGGTTGGGCTTTTGCCCATTTTTCTACGTTCTAACGTCTACCGTCTTAAATAAATTCCCAAAACCCTTCAACCATCCATTGTTACCCCATGTAAAAAGTGATATTTTCTAGAAAGTTCGTGAAATGTAAAAAAATATATGAAATCAGTCCAACGATATAACTTACTTTCGCGATCGATCGCTTTCATCATAAAAAGTAGCGTTTTACGCTAATTTTAACTGATCAACGGAACTTTTTCTGACAAAAGGTAAGCCATTTCTCTTTATTCAAACGAATATATTTTTGTGAATTCGGCATTGTTCAAGAGCTAACTATTTTTTCTGTTGAGTTATAAGTAATTTTTGAAGTCCCTTTCAATTGAACTATTGTTATTGTTACAATTACAAACCTCTAGACACTTGGATGTCAATCTTGGATTTTCATTTGACCAGCCTAGGCAAAACTTGTAGAGTTTGCATGGCAAATACAGCGGCCAAAAGAGTAAAGAATACACTTATGACTGTGCAAACACTACCATTAGAAACAAAATCTTCACCGTGTTTTGGAATAGATGTTTGTAACGACTTGATGCTAATATTCACCCCAAAACACTTTGTAACAACTGTTACGCAAAATGCCTGAACGGCGAAATAGACCCAAAATATCACTCGGAAACAGAGCCACTCACTTTGACTAGTCATACAGATGTTGAATGTTCAATCTGTGATATATTTCATAAACAGCAGCGAGGAGGGAAGAAGAGAAAAGGGATGGCTAAGGGAAGGGGTCAACCAAAAAAATTGTTCACACAACGCACGATCGAGTCAAAAGAAAGGTCGTCACAATATCAGATGAAATCATACCCCGTCCCTTCATAAGTGTAATGCCAGGAATCGATCGATTCATGAATCGACCAGCAGACCTCGTGTGTCCCATATGTAAATAAATTTTTGAACGACCTGTACAATCCCGCTTGTCAGCATTACTTTTGTTACAAGTGTATACGCACATGGTTGGAACACACAGGTGAAAGCTCAAATTGTCCTAAGCATTTTGGGTTCTCTTCCTGTAACGTGTGTGTCATGTAAGACCGTCATCCCACTTGAACAGTATAGATAGATAGATGCCTTTATTTACACAGGGTAGCTCTATCAGTATTTACAAAGCTGTAAACAACTTTTATCAATAGAGGCCCTACAATAAAATACACTAAGAATATAAAGTATCAGTCACACGAGATTCAATGCAATCATTACATCGCTCAATCATGTACCACCACTCTGACACAAGTTCTCGAGACACCACTATAGCCACACCCCTTTCGAAAACTGAAGAGGCAGCAACGATGCACTTAATCAAAAGAAAACTTCTTGCAACAGACTCCTCTCAAGTTACTCTGAGAACCGGAGGAACGGTACGTACTTACATCTTTTTCTTTTAACTTATAACTTTTTAAAAGTATGTTGCAGTTTGTATTGAATAGGTCAACAAGATCAGATTGTTTGGAAGTTAAATCTATTACTAATAAAATCAACACAACATTTTTATCATGCCAAGGCACACTTTTTACCGTGTGCAATGACCGGTACAAACTCAGGCCGCCACCAAGTAAATAGGTCGTACCAGTCTCCTGTCAACGCTTTGCTAGTTCTGATCTACATTTAGTTCTGTTCGCAATGGATTTGTTTTTTTCCAGCCTCTTAAACATGTTGTCGCGACAACAACAAAAGATATATATCACCGCACTTCCACTGTTGTAGTGTTTCAATATATATGTTCGTGAAGCTGGTATCCACTTTGAAATCGTACCGGAGGACGGCTTGGCCATGAAATCAGAGTTGGGGATTGCCTGGAACAAAATAAGGCACATGAGAAGGTACTATGCAAAGGACAGTTGAAATAAACATAATATGCATGTAAAATAAAATTGATCGAGAGCCAAATATTTTCCTAGACAGCCCGATTCATATGAAAATAACTGTCTAGTCCGGCACTGACGTTAAGCAATAACATTCAGTCCCTTTCTCCCCCTTTACTACTTTATAGAGACTTACATGTTTTAAACCTACATGTACATATATTTATGGTATGCGACAAGAGGTAAAAAGTTCTCAACATGTCAACCCCAAACACATTATTGAACAGGTGGCTAAAGAGCTGTGCTGGGGCATTCAGTTGGCAAGTGAGAAAACAGAGCGACAGATTGCAAAGGAGCAACAAAAATTGCTAGCATACATTCAGAAGCAATGCCATTCGCCTTCAATAAAAAATGGAGGAGGGACAGAAATTCGTTTTTGTCCATGTGCCCAAGTTATTGATTTAAAGACCTTAGTTTACGGGCAGCTCGAAGAAAATATGAAGTAAGTTAAAGAGGGGTGATATATTTTATTAGAAAAGATATACACATCAGGTTCTTAGAGTTCTTTATTATTCAGAGGTAGAGCGCAAGATAGTGATTACCCTCAGTACAACTATATATGTAAGCCACTTTCACGTGTACATGTATTCTCAAGAGATACAACATAAATAATTAACATTGTTGTAACAAAGATTCCTAACACTTTTTCAAACTTATTTTTTTATGTCTAATTCCGAAAACTGAGGTGAAATGACTGAAATACAATGACAAGGAACATGTATATAACCAATAAAATTACCTTTACTATTATCAGTTGACTTGGCACAGTGGTTTAGTTCCATCAGACGAAATATGGTTGAAATTTGGAGGAGATAAAGGCGAAGGTAGTTTCAAGATGGCATTTGAGATTGCAAATTTACTAAAGCCAAACTCAACAAAGAACACAGTTGTGTTTTCAGCATTCGAGGCACAAGATTCTCCTCATAATGTCAAGCTTGCCCTGGACCATTACAAGGATGACTTAGACAATCTGCAGATTGAGAATGGAGGTATTGTATAAAAAAAGAGTTAAAATGTTTGGATTGGTTTGATACTGAATTGTGATAGTCAACAACATTGCTTACTTATGTACTGTAAATGTACATGGTAAAATACTTTATACATACTGTATGTGCTAAATTTGTGAAATTGTTACAGCTCAAAACCATTAATTATAATCCCAAATGTACTTGTTGAAACAGGACATGGGAACTACAATTATTTGTTTTTGGTGACTATGCATCTTTATGTGCACTATATGGCCTTTCTGGTGCAAGTGGTAACAACAAGTATGTATGCAAAATAATGTTTCCTATCACAGTTACAAACAGTAGCAGTAGCAAAGTTACAAATATAACCAGCTGCCCAGTGAAAACAGTGCGCAAAGCATGTGTGGACAAAATGCCGGCCCTGGCAGTCAACTAAATGTAAAGTAGAGTGCAAACACTAAAACCGTGAAACAGTACAAACTAGTTAGTGCTAATGCAGCAGTCAATTGAAACCCCGGCCCCCTGACCCCCGGGACATTTAACATTTAGCCAGTGTTAAAAAAACCCGCTCCCCCGGGGTCAAGTAATCTGTTAAAAGCCGTGTATAAATTCCTACTTTTTTCCCCGCTTCCGGTGACGATATACACCGAATCGAAATATGGCGACCAATATGAATAACTATTGTTCTGGACTGACCAACCTCGTGTTCACGTGGAAACACAAAAAGCGTTTTTCACATGAATGAGAGGTTGCAGTTCAGAACAATAGTTATTCAAATTGGTCGCCATATTTCGATTCGGCGTATACATGTACTGCTGTTAAAATCACCACTCAATGAACAGTATAGACGGATATTTTGTTAATTTCCCCGCCCCGCAGGGTCATTGCATGGTGAAATGAGGGTTGAATCCCGGCTATGCCCCGAGGGTCGGGGGGCCAGGATTTCAATTGACTGATGCATAAATAGCACCAATGAAACAATAGAATACAAAAGACATTACACTATTTATGCATGGATCAATTCCAGCTGTTACCATCCCCCCCCCCCCCCCCCCCCCCCCCCCCGGGCTGACCCCCAGGGATTTGTATATTTGTGCGTTTGAAACAGCCGTGAACTGAGTGTAAAAATATCCCCCTGTTCCAGACAGAAATAGTGCCGGTTTGTATATACCCGCTGTTCCATGGTCAGAGGCAAAAAACCATATCCTGTTGAGCGGCACATACCCATGCATGTACGACTCTATGCAAATATGCCAAGGCACGTGTGAGTTGCACACCCCTCTGCAACTGTAAATGTAAAATTGAAAATGTAATCTAAAATGGCTAGATCTCGGCTGAATTAATTTGGCGAAGATGCATGATCTCGAAAAGGTGTGCTTTAAAATCCCTCTAGGAGTAGAAAGTATATTTCTGGAAGCTTGCAAGGCTTTATGTACGATTATCTTGATTGTTTCCAGTCTTGTGCCGTTTAATTCTTGAAAAAAGTCAATAACCTAAAATGGCCGAGTGGAGCCTGGGTACTAGCATTCAAGCCAATAGTGTAAAAATAAGTCTGGATCAATTTTTTCCCAGGTTTTTCTGTTAGATAATTATTTATTACGACTCAATTAACTAAATACTACTTCAACTTCTCACTATGTTATCGATTTTAACCTCCAGGCGAAGGAAGAGTACGTTATGACACAGGAAGCCCAAACAACGATTTTTCACAAAAATGAACTGCCCATAAATTGTTAATTAGAAAGAGTTTCGGTGGGCACCCCTTCTAATATTGATTATATAGGTCTAAACAACATTTTACAAAGTATGGTGCTTTTGTACGTTCTGTCACGATCATTTCACTAAGCCACCTAAAATTGATTCAAAATCCCTCAAAACTCGACAAACATCACCAAAGAACACATAAAGACACCTAACCATGCATGAAAGGGGTATTGAATGGTCAAGGCGAGACTCCGAGACAAGTCATAATTTTGCGAGCCCGAGACACTTTTTCACCGATTTCCTTTGTTTTCAAAATTCGAGACTTCGAGACCCGCGAAATTTGACCAAAATTTTGCGAGACTGACGTACTTTTTGCTGGGACCATTTCACAACCCCTCCGGCATGAAAAAGTACCGTTCGTGCATTTAGCTAGTTCGACCTGAATCTAGCTAGCTAAAAATCCCAATGTGAACACGCTCAATAGATACATGGCAAGGAACGCAATGCTACAACAGGCCCGTAGCAGGCCGGGGAGGGGCCAGAGGGCCCCCCCCCCCCCCCCCAATAATTTTAGCTAACCGTCGCTGATTCCGAACCAGTAAAATGCGTAAGTGACTTTATTTATACATACTGAACAGTACAAAGCACTCGTTTACAACTACTACAAAAAAATCCTAATCCAATATTAATAATGAAATTTATAACTTTATAATTTATAAAACTGGTGAAGAAATCCCCTCCAAGAAATGCAAAATTGGATCCGAACTGACACTGACACTGAATCCAAAGACGTTCATGCTTTGTGTGCAATACAGGCGATACTAGCAATACAAGCAATATACAGGCGATACAGGCAATACAGGCGATACTAGCTATACAGGCAATACAGGCGATACTAGCAATACAGGCAATACAGGCGATACCGCCTAGCAATACAGGCAATACAGGCGATACCAGCAATACAGGCGATACAGGCGATACCAGTAATACAGGCGATACTAGCAATACAGGCAATACAGGAGATACAGGCAATACAGGCGATACCAGCAATACAGGCGATACTAGCAATACAGGCGATACTAGCAATAAAGGCAATACAGGCGATACAGGCAATACAGGTGATACTAGCAATACAAGCAATACAGGTGATACTAGCAATACAGGCGATAACAGCAATACAGGCGATACCAGCAATACAGGCGATACAGGCAATACTAGCAATACAGGCAATACAGGCGATACTAGCAATACAGGCAATACAGGCGATACAGGCAATACAGGCGATACCGCCTAGCAATACAGGCGATACCAGCAATACAGGCGATACTAGCAATACAAGCAACACAGGCGATACTAGCAATACAGGCGATACTAGCAATATAGGCGATACCAGCAAAACAGGCGATACCAGCAATACAGGCAATACAGGCAATACAGGCGATACTAGCAATACAAGCAATACAGGCTATACTAGCAATACAGGCAATACAGGCGATACCAGCAATACAGGCGATACCAGCAATACAAGCAATACAGGCGATACTAGCAATACAGGCGATATTAGCAATACAGGCAATACAGGCGATACTAGCAATACAAGCAATATACAGGCGATACAGGCAATACAGGCGATACTAGCAATACAGGCAATACAGGCGATACTAGCAATACAGGCAATACAGGCGATACCGCCTAGCAATACAGGCAATACCAGCAATACAGGCGATACAGGCGATACTAGCGATACAGGCAATACAGGCGATACTAGCAATACAAGCAATACAGGCGATACTAGCAATACAGGCAATACAGACGATACTAGCAATACAAGCAATACAGGCGATACAGGCAATACAGGCGATACTAGCAATACAAGCAATACAGGCGATACTAGCAATACAGGCAATACAGACGATACTAGCAATACAAGCAATACAGGCGATACAGGCAATACAGGCGATACTAGCAATACAAGCAATACAGGCGATACTAGCAATACAGGCGATACTAGCAATACAAGCAATACAGGCGATACAGGCGATACTAGCAATACAAGCAATACAGGCGATACAGGCAATACAGGCGATACTAGCAATACAGGCAATACAGGCGATACTAGCAATACAGGCAATACAGGCGATACCGCCTAGCAATACAGGCGATACCAGCAATACAGGCGATACAGGCGATACCAGTAATACAGGCGATACTAGCAATACAGGCAATACAGGAGATACAGGCAATACAGGCGATACCAGCAATACAGGCGATACTAGCAATACAGGCAATACAGGCGATACTAGCAATAAAGGCAATACAGGCGATACAGGCAATACAGGTGATACTAGCAATACAAGCAATACAGGTGATACTAGCAATACAGGCGATACTAGCAATACAGGCAATACAGGCAATACAGGCGATACCAGCAATACAGGCGATACCAGCAATACAGGCGATACCAGCAATACAGGCGATACTAGCAATACAAGCAATACAGGCGATACTAGCAATACAGGCGATACTAGCAATACAGGCAATACAGGCGATAACAGCAATACAGGCGATACCAGCAATACAGGCGATACCAGCAATACAGGCGATACTAGCAATACAGGCAATACAGGCGATACTAGCAATACAGGCAATACAGGCGATACAGGCAATACAGGCGATACCGCCTAGCAATACAGGCGATACCAGCAATACAGGCGATACAGGCGATACCAGCAATACAGGCGATACTAGCAATACAGGCAATACAGGCGATACAGGCAATACAGGTGATACCAGCAATACAGGCGATACTAGCAATACAGGCAATACAGGCAATACAGGCAATACAGGCGATACCAGCAATACAGGCAATACTAGCAATACAGGCAATACAGGCGATTCCAGCAATACAGGCGATACCAGCAATACAAGCAATACAGGCGATACTAGCAATACAGGCGATACTAGCAATACAGGCAATACAGGCGATACTAGCAATACAAGCAATACAGGCGATACAGGCAATACAGGCGATACTAGCAATACAAGCAATACAGGTGATACTAGCAATACAGGCAATACAGGCGATACTAGCAATACAAGCAATACAGGCGATACAGGCAATACAGGCGATACTAGCAATACAGGCAATACAGGCGATACTAGCAATACAGGCGATACTAGCAATACAGGCGATACTAGCAATACAGGCAATACAGGCGATACCAGCAATACAGGCAATACAGTCAATACTATAGCAATACAAGCAATACAGGCAATACGGCGATACTAGCAATACAAGCAATACAGGCAATACGAGCAATACAGGCAATACAGGCGATACGAGCAATACAAGCAATACAGACAATACGGCGATACGAGCAATACAGGCAATACAGGCGATACGAGCAATACAGGCGATACAAGCAATACAGGCGATACGAGCAATACAGGCGATACAAGCAATACAGGCGATACGAGCAATACAGGCAATACAGGCGATACGAGCAATACAAGCAATACAGACAATACGGCGATACGAGCAATACAAGCGATACAAGCAATACAGGCGATACGAGCAATACAGGCGATACAAGCAATACAGGCGATACGAGCAATACAGGCAATACAGACAATACAGCGATATACGAGCAATACAGACAATACAGCGATACGAGCAATACGAGCAATACAGGCAATACGAGCAATACAGGCAAAATGGCGATACGAGCAATACAGGCAATACGAGCAATACAAGCAATACAGACAATACGGCGATACGAGCAATACAGGCAATACAGGCAATACGGCGATACGAGCAATACAAGCGATACGAGCAATACAGGCGATACGAGCAATACAGGCAAAATGGCGATACGAGCAATACAGGCAATACGAGCAATACAAGCAATACAGGCGATACAGGCAATACAAGCAATACAGGCGATACTAGCAATACAGGCAATACGGCGATACGAGCAATACAAGCAATACAGGCGATACAAGCAATACAAGCAATACAGGCGATACGAGCAATACAGACAATACGGCGATACGAGCAATACAGCGATACGAGCAATACAAGCAATACAGGCGATACAAGCAATACAAGCAATACAGGCGATACTAGCAATACAGACAATACGGCGATACGAGCAATACAGACAATACGGCGATACGAGCAATACAAGCAATACAGGCGATACAAGCAATACAAGCAATACAGGCGATACGAGCAATACAGACAATACGGCGATACGAGCAATACAGACAATACGGCGATACAAGCAATACATGAAAAGTGCGATCCTAAAACGCGACACATATGACTTTTTGCGGGGACCATCGACCCTATTTAGCAAATGGAACTGTTAGTGTTGTTAGTGTACGTAGGGTGACGTAGTTGATCTATATTGAGCAACACTGACAAGTTGCATGATTCAAACATATTCAATGAATGAGTACAATATGTACATTTGTTTCAGTAACAATCCATGGTTTTGCCTTTGGTATGCGGAACAGCAGATCTCGTTTGAAAAGCTGTAAAACACGTACATCATTATGTACACATAACATATGATTTATATACATGTCTGCAGCCCCTCAAATGCCCTACGATTCGGCCAAAAGATTACCCTGGTTCCAGAGGCTTTATTTTCTTTCTGCTGCTTCACAGCTCGCGGGATACATCGTATTATAGAGCTTACCAAAGCCTCTGGAACCAGGGTACCAAAAGATCGTTTTTTTTTGTCAGTCTAAATTTGTTGGAAACTACCTTCAGAAGACAGAAAATCCCGGGGGGGGGGGGGGGGGGTACTCCCTTTGTCCCAAGTGGTAGGGGTGATCGGCGGTCGGTTTTGAAAAACAAAGGACAACATCTTTCTTCTGTTCTTTCATGTTTGTTCAATAAAAGAAAATAAATAATAATTGACCCTAAAAGGTACGGAGTGATGTTACGTAACTGACCTTTGAGTCGGAACCCTAAAAGTAGCCTGCGTAGCGGCCCTAAGGGGCAGGGGATTCCCCTCCCCCCTCCTCTCCCCAATCCCCCTCCTCCTCCTTTCCTTCCCCATTCCTCTGCCCCTTAGGGCCGCTACGCAGGCTACCCTAAAAGGTACACACAGGAAATATTTTCAACCCTAAAAGGACCGCCGATCACCCCTACCACTTGGACAAAGGGAGTACCCCCCCCCCCCCCCCCCCCCCCCCGGGCAGGAAATGCTGTTTCAGAGACCCTATACCTCAAACATTTTCGGGGGGCATGCCTCCGCATACCCCTAGGAGCTCGCGACTTCGCCGCTCGTCAGATTGCCCCCCCCCCCCCCCCCCCCAATTATTTTGCCCTCGCTACGGGGTACAACGCGTGTCATCTTCCTGGGAACTGTTCTCCTGTGAATAAGATATTTTTAGAAGCTCCGATCAGTCGATTCAACAGTCAAACGCTGTTCGTCAACTAAAGTCGAGAATCAGTTGTTATATAATATTACTGCACGTTACTTAGTTAGAATATCCTATACAAACTAGCCACAATACGAACGATTTCACAATATTGAAAGATAAATATTTTACCTTCGGTATGTCGAGATTGAATTGAATTGAGTTGTTGTGAGGACAAAGTCTCCATTTGAATCCACAGTGCAAGCATCAGACACGACCGAATATTCATTTTTGATTTCCTCTTAATATCTAAAGTATTCACACACTAGAAGTAATTTCGCTTCGCAAATCACACCATTCATAAATAGTAAGATATTCTGTCCTGGGTATTGTTATTCATGAGATGGTAATGAGGTATGGACAATCAATCTGGCCTGGACAAGCCTAAGCCAGACTGAATATTGAATAACGTAGTACCCGACTTACTCGGCGCTAGGGTGGGTGGGTGGGTCGCCAACTGTCCTTCGTCTCGGACCAAGTGACTTGAAAGAGGCAGAGCGTGCTTTGTGTTTTCCTTTATATACTCATCTGCATATATTAACTAATCCCCAGGGATCATATTTACAATTCAAATGGAGTTTGCATAGTAAGATATTCTGTCCTGGGTATTGTTATTCATGAGATGGTAATGAGGTATGGACAATCAATCTGGCCTTCCCCAAGCTGTCACGCCATACACCATTATATGAGATCCCACATACTCCCAAAGTGTCCCTGAAACCACCCGATGCAGTTAGGCCACACATAACCTTGTTTTATAGACTTGTTTTATTTCCGTTCTACTCTATACCCTTCCAAACCTTACAAAATAGGCGTCGTTATTGCCGTCAGAGCGAAGCGTAGATGGCCCCATATGCTATACCAATAGATTTCTACATGTTCAGGTGGTTATGCACACGCGCTGGCAATAACGTATGACAGCAGACATCACATCACGTATACATCACATCTCTGTCACATTAAACCCATATCAACAAATGAGAATGGCCTGTTCCCACACCTGAAATGGACAAGAAACGCTCGCGAAATCAAAACATGTCAAACCACTGAGTGAATAAAATTCAAGAACTGAATCAGAATCTCTATCACGTGTTTACCTCAAAAGCTATGAAAAGGAAGCTCAAGTGTCGCAGTTCAATAGGAAGAGAAACACATGACATCATATATGGTACATTTCATGTACTCGTACCATGACAGATGACAGCGGATATCACGTGTACATTCATATCGTTAAAGTTAAAATAAATAAATAAATGTGTAAGAGTGCATACCATATATCCACGAAAAAGTACTAACTAAATATTACAGAATAGCACTAATTGGCCGAAGGGCCCCGCGCTGAGGAATACCGTTCATGGTCACAAAATTGCATAATTCGCACTGCGCAGTCTCGTGCAGCCCACATCGCACAAACGAGCACACCCGAACTCCCTACGGTCACCTATCGGAATATCTTCGTATGCCTAACTCCTTACGGCCACCTATCGGGATATGTTCGTATGCTTCTAGATATTTCGGATCGCAGTCACGCTAAACGTCTGCAACAATGAATCATGCATCAGCTGATCAGAATCTTCTGTTCTCACGCTCATTTAGAATAAGTCCACGTGCCTTTCCATGACAACATGGTTTTAGTGTTTGCACTCTCTATATAATAGTTTTACTCTACACCACGCACGTTTTCGTTAAACTCGCCATGCAAAAATATACGACGGCGCTTCACTTGGTTGAACCAATTTACTACTAGTATATTATTTAGAGCCTGGTTATCGATACAGACACAAAACCATGGTCATGTGAACATCCTTTATTCAACCTATCACAGCGCCTGACACGGTAGTGACATATGCACATGAACCATGACATTAGCACAACTTCCGGCTCATACTCCACGTTTTCGAAAGAACGGTCTTAAAGTGCTGTATAAAATCCTACATATCCACCTTGTTGGTAATCCACTCTATAATTGTATCCCCCAAATGGGTGATCGACAAGAATCTTTCACCATGCTTTGGTATGCAAGCCATCCGCTACCGAGTGGTCTGTATCCCGAAATATAACAGGCAGAATACTCAGGAGAACACCGTGCTACCATGACGCCTTCTATAGTAGACCAAACTGATGCTCCCCCCCAGAACGGGGACCCCATCTATATTCACCCAATTTAAGTTGTCGCTGACCTCACAGAGCGGAATATATGAATATCAAATTCTGCAGCATCTAGGAACAGCGAAAAGTTTGATTCCAAACTCGCGATCCATGCTAACTATGCGTAGGCAAAAAACGAAATACAACGGGGTCCCCGATCAGGAGGGAGCAACTACAACACGTCCGTGAACGAAGCGTACACAAGCAGCTTAGATAAAAAGCTAACCTGAGTGAGTTACTCGCCCCAACCTGAGATAATAACCTACATTACATTGACATTACCCTGGAACGGCTAGAGTACGTAAAATGGAGTAGCCAATACCAAATCTGTATATACGTAACACCTTGTAAAAAACTCGCAAATCCTATACACCTCCATTCATCAATTTTCAATCGTACCCAGAGTGTTTGCAACCCTCACAGTTTATTGTTTATCTTATTCTCATCCAATACTATCATGCAGCCTCCTTCAGATCACACAAGCGCCATTTTCTACATTTCCTGTCACAGCGTGCCTCGAACACGAGCCAGTAGGTGATTTACTACAGGTTCCAGTGACAGCGTGACTCGATCACGGTCCAGTACACGATTTTATACATTTCGTTCCAGTCACAATCTGCTTCGATCACGGCTGGCACCCATTTTTCACATTTCCAGTCACAGTGTGCCTCGATCACGGGCAAGTACATACGTAAATCACTACCTGAATTTCTGGTCACCAACGTACCTTTCCGGTCACAGTGTGCCTCGATCACGGGCCACATTCTCGGTCACAGCATGCCTCGATCACGGGCCAGTACACAATTTTTTATCTCTTCGATCACAGCGTGCCTCGATCACGGGCCAGTACGCAATTTTTTATCTCTTCGATCACAGCGTGCCTCGATCACGGGCCAGTACACAATTTTTTATCTCTTCGATCACAGCGTGCCTCGATCGATCACGGGCCAGTACACAATTTTTATCTCTTCGATCACAGCGTGCCTCGATCACGGGCCAGTACACAATTTTTTATCTCTTCGATCACAGCGTGCCTCGATCACGGGCCTGTACACAATTTTTTATCTCTTCGATCACAGCGTGCCTCGATCACGGGCCAGTACACAATTTTTTATCTCTTCGATCACAGCGTGCCTCGATCACGGGCCAGTACACAATTTTTTATCTCTTCGATCACAGCGTGCCTCGATCACGGGCCAGTACACAATTTTTTATCTCTTCGATCACAGCGTGCCTCGATCACGGGCCAGTACACAATTTTTTATCTCTTCGATCACAGCGTGCCTCGATCACGGGCCAGTACACAATTTTTTATCTCTTCGATCACAGCGTGCCTCGATCACGGGCCAGTACACAATTTTTTATCTCTTCGATCACAGCGTGCCTCGATCGATCACGGGCCAGTACACAATTTTTTATCTCTTCGATCACAGCTTGCCTCGATCACGGGCCAGTACACAATTTTTTATCTCTTCGATCACAGCGTGCCTCGATCACGGGCCACGTACACAATTTTTTATCTCTTCGATCACAGCGTGACTCGATCACGGGCCAGTACACATTTTTTTTTATCTCTTCGATCACAGCGTGCCTCGATCACGGGCCAGTACACAATTTTTTTATCTCTTCGATCACAGCGTGCCTCGATCACGGGCCAGTTACACGACTTTTTACATTTCCAGTCATAGTGTGTCTTGATCACGGGCCAGTTACACGATTTTCTACTCAGTTTCCAGTCACAGCGTGCCTCGATCACGGGCCAGTTACACGACTTTTTACATTTCCAGTCATAGTGTGTCTCGATCACGGGCCAGTTACACGATTTTCTACTCAGTTTCCAGTCACAGCGTGCCTCGATCACGGGCCAGTTACACGACTTTTTACATTTCCAGTCATAGTGTGTCTTGATCACGGGCCAGTTACACGATTTTCTACTCAGTTTCCAGTCACAGCGTGCCTCGATCACGGGCCAGTTACACGACTTTTTACATTTCCAGTCATAGTGTGTCTCGATCACGGGCCAGTTACACGACTTTCTACATTTCCAGTCACAGTGTGCCTCGATTATGGGCCAGTACAACATATCCGGTCATAGCGTGCCTCCATCACCGGTCCGAGCCGACAAACCATACATTCCGGCTTAGTTAGTACCACGTGCTCCGAGGTCGATCACGGGCCTCTTTCACTGTTCCTCTACGGACTAGATCAAGCGGATTCTAGAAATGATCAATACAATTATCGATACATACATTGCCTGTAAATAATAAACTGCATGTTTACTGTCCAACAAACATAAATTTCTGAACTACCAACACCCGACCCGGCAAACAGACTACAGCCCCACAGGCAAAAAGAAAGAGAGAGATATAAAACAGAATACCGTCGCCGATGCACAATTCTAAACTTATTTCAAACGAACTTATTTCAAACACCAGCACAAAATTTCCCGCTAAAGTTTGTACACAATCTGCAACAACCACGCTCGAGTAGCACGGTCGCGAGTCCCTTACAAGTTCTTTCACACATGCAGGCCATTTACATATTACACGTGGCGAACTAAACTTTGCCCGACTAAGCTTTGAAAGCAACAAACCCGGCACTAAAGAAACGGTAAAACCCTACTAAATTACATGACTGAAAATTGCCCGACACTGAGAAATATGTCATACAGAAACCAATATACGATACCACATTAGCCGGAGCGTTGGCCGCTTCAACTAGTCAACTCGTTCGTCAACCTCGGCTACTGAATTTGCTGAACCGGCGCTTGACATTCGGGTGACTACCAGCGTTCGCTACAGTTGTACTACTTGTCCTGCCGCCGGTGGAGGAGATTGCTCGTCTTCAACCATACTTTACCCTTGAGTAGCGAGTAAGTCGGGTTCTACTGAGCTAGCAGCCAAAACATCCTTCGTCTCGGACCAAGTGACTTGAAAGAGGCAGAGCGTGCTTTGTGTTTTCCTTTATATACTCATCTGCATATATTAACTAATCCCCAGGGATCATATTTACAATTCAAATGGAGTTTGCATAGATAGAGCTTCGTGATCTGAATGCAAGTTCGGGTCAACCGGAAGTCATGAGTTATAACACAGGGAGACCGGCTCTAATACTTTCTGTTTCAATTGGATACAATCTTCGAATGGAAGAAACTGAATGAGAAAAGTAAGAAAAAAAAGTTATGTCTTCATGATATACGCTCACGAAATGGGGTGTTTACTGATGTTCTTTATTATACGTTGAACGTTGAAGTGTTATAGTTTTATATATAAATTGTATACAGCTATTTCAAGAAAGGTTGTCTCGTGTTTCGTGCGTATTGCACATTGCGTATTGCACTTTGCATTGTGTATTCGATGATTGAAATGCGTCTTAGGTGTATAAAACAGTCATGCCGCCACCATACATGTATATAGTGATGGGTTTCGATGGAAAGTTATTTGGTTTGTCGACATGTTGAGTTCAGTGAGGGAGCGGTCATTAATTACTGGGGGGGAGGGCCGGTAAATATCTAAAACGAGGACCCAAAAAATCATGCCCCTCCCTTGAGATAGCTTCCTTCCAATCGGTCAATTTGTTCCATCATAGGAATAGGAATCAATTTGGACACAGGAGTGTTCAATACACTGTCAATTATTATAATAATAATAATAATAATAATAACAATAATAATAATAATAATAATAATAATAATAATAATAATAATAATAATAATAATAATGACGATGATGATGATGATGATAATAATAAATAATGGTAATAGAACTGAGTGGAGTGCAATTTGGTCTGAAATCATACGAGTGATAACAAAATTGCACGACCGCGTAGCGGGAGTGCAATTTGTTATCACGAGTATGATTTCAGACCAAAATTGCACGACACGAAGTTCAATTACCTATTAATCATATTCATTTTGAAATCTTTTCAAATGCACTCGTTATATATTTAGGTGGTAAGTTGCAATAATAAGAATAATTTTGATGCCTGAAATACAACTCTTTCATTCTAAATTACAAATTACTTTTTATGAAGAATCGTTTGAATTTAATAAAATTAGAGTTTCTGTGCGAAAATAAAAAAATTAAAAATTGGTGCAATTAATGATCCAAAATAGTGCAATTAATGATTTAATCGCACCATTTTTAGCCAATCAGATTGCAGGATTTACTAGTGATTTCAAAATGAATATGATTATAATAATAATAATAATAATAATAATAATAATAATAATAATAATAATAATAATAATAATAATAATAATAATAATAATAATCGAAACATTCAAGGTGGAATACCAGGAGCGGATCTAGAGATTTTCAAAGGGGGGGACTCCAATAAGGGGCCGTAAGGCCCCTTCTTCTAGGGGGTTTCTAGATTTTCGAAAATGCAATTTCCATCCATTCTGGGCATCAAATGGTGGGGAATAAAGCGTTCAATCACGGAACAGCTTTTACTTCCGGTCATTAAGTTCTACAAAAGAGCGGCGTCTGACTCAGTTTGGTGCGGCAGATTCTATTTGGTTCGACATAGGAATAAATTCGACAGGGCCTGTCGAACTGTGCGACATTAGAGCGGCAACTGAGTCAGACGGCGCTCTTCCGATGTGCCGAACTAATAGAGTTTTCCCACAATTCTCCAGTACATTCTTCTGCGCATGCTCAACTATACTTTCATTTGTTTGACTCAACCTGTCGAACTTAATTATATTTGGGTCGATACTCGAATTCAATTAGGTACGGCACATGACGGGTTCGACGTTTGACCCTAGCCTATAATAACGGTTGTTTTTCATTCTAAAATAAATTTCCACTACTCAAAAATAAAATATCGGGCCCAACTCAAAGGGGGGTGCACCAAACCCCCAATGCCCCCCCCCCCCCCCCCCCCCCCTTGGATCCGCCCCTGCATACTGGGAAGAACATCTGGATGTGCCCTTACGAGGAGCCGCAATATGCGAATCCGACTGATGTCATCAACTATTCAGTTACATTTATCGTTGTCACTGTTAGACTGTCTAATCTTCCGCACAGAGTTTTTGAAAGCATAGACTTTGTTTGAGACCATAAGAATACCATTTCTTTTTACAGCTATGTTACGTCACGCGTAACCAGTAAATCGGAACATTCAAATGAAGTTTTGAAGTCTAGACTCGAGTCTCGAACATTCAGACAGAAAAATCAAATCTCTACGAATATATATCTATAAGAAAAAAGAATCAGATATATATTTACTCAGGCTGTTGTGATTGCAGAGTATGTAGGCTTAGCTGACACAAATTTTCATCCAATTTAAATTTAATTTTATGAACGTTTTTGAGAAAATATTTAGCTAGCGGGGATTTGATTTTTCTGTCTGAATGTTCGAGACTCGAGTCTAGACTTCAAAACTTCATTTGAATGTTCCGATTTACTGGTTACGCGTGACGTAACATAGCTGTAATTAACCATATAGCATTTGCTGCTAAAAATGAGATGAGTGTTTTACAAGCATTTTACGAGCATGGTATAGCAAAGAAATGCAACGAGTCACAAGTTGCTATTTGTTGTTTCATAATAAATACGATGGATGTTGAAAAAATTATCCAAGCCTTATTATAGAAACTGCGCGTTGAAAGTCAACCATTCCAGCTATATTATGAATCATGTGGTGCACTTCGGAAATGTCCACAATGAGTCACATTCGAGATCTAAAGAAGCTTGATACCGAGGCTTCCAGGGGTATCTGACGAAAAACAAAAAACAAAATAAAAAAATGACGTCTTTTTTTAACAAAAGAGGAAAGCATTTCTTTTGTTTTACTCCTGAAAACCTCGTTATCAAACAGAATGTTTGAGGTCTCGAACGTTGCCCATTAGCAGCATCCAGCACGCGCTGATTGCTGGTTAAGGGACATTTCCAAGGTGGAACTGAATGGTCGATTGAAGTAGCCTAAAAGGTAAAAGTTTGATTGTTAAAACAGGCGCCCAAAAATTTGTAGCCCTCCCCCTAAATTTACCGGCCCTCCCCCCCCCCCCCCCCAGTAATTAATGACCGCTCCCTGAGTAGAAAAATGATTCTTGGTATAATCATATGCAAAACGCAATGAGCAATGCACTCAGTACGCACGAAGCAAAGGACAAGGTTTTTTGAAATAGCGGTATTGCTGACGTGTATTATTAAAGTATTGTATTGAACCGTGACTCTGTCCAACCAATGACGTCATCAGTTGCTAATTTGCATATTTGGAAAACTTTTGATATCTCTGAGATTAAGAAAAGACTAACGTGTATAACATAGTAAAAGGTAGCTAGCTGGCTTACAATATAACCACAGGGTTAATCTAGGAAATTAGCTGATTAAAGACAGTACAGTTGCCATTGAAACAAAATTGTGCCCAGGCTCTTTCAAATAAATTTCAAAATAGTTCCCTCTATCTCATTAGCAATGTTCAGGAAGAAATGGCTGTAAGAATGGTCCTCTATGTTCATATGCGGTGAGTCAAGGTAATAGTGTAATGAAATCTTGAAAAGCTGGGGTTTTCGAAAGAAAACAAATATGTTATATGCGGTGAGAGGTAATGGTGTACCTGTAAGAATGTTCCTCTATGGCAACAACATAAAGCGGTGAGTCAAGAAATGATGCTTAAGGGCTGGTATGAAATTTGTGTGAAATTTGGGTCATTATATAGTCTTATTTTTACAGAGATATTCTGTAATGGCTTATGAATGGTCCTCAGTTATGCTAATTTACATATGTTGAAAAACTTTTGATATCTCTGCAACAAAAAGAAATATCAACATTCTGATTGCAGTAACCGGCAATTTCATCTATCATCATAAGTATAAATAGTATTATTATTATTATAAATCTTGAAAGGTAATTGTGTTCGTTGCATATGCACCTTAAATGAAGTGTCGTGCGTCCCCCCGGACCGTACCGTCCTTTTTCTTGGCCCCCACCCCTAAGTCTTTTCAGCATGCCCCCACTGTAAGAATGGTCCTCTGTGTTCAAGTTTGGTGAGTACTCGACAACTGAAAAAATGGCTTTAAAAATAACTGTAATGGCTGTAAGAATAAAACTCTATGTCAATATGACAATCGAAGTAATCTGAACACGTTCAATAGACCTTTTTACCGATACGGCGGCCTCTATGTTTGGATTCTATTGTTTTGGCTAAAACATTATGGGGTGATGCTAATGGTGCAAGAATGGTCCTCAAAAATATGCTGTACAATGTGGAGTCGCGTCAATATAATATTTTTCACTCTAACCATAGTGTTGTATGGCTTACTAGCTTGCACCCTGTGAGTCATCCCAATAGTTAATGGCAAGATGGCCGCTATGTATCGGTAGTCAAATAGGTCTATTGTGAGGTGACACGCAACTGCTCAGAAGATCTGTTGTGATTGGATAATACAAAGTCAAGGTAGAAGTGTCATTATGGTACTATGTCTACTCGTTCTATTGTTTTGTTTCTATTGTGTAAGAGCTGCAGGCCTGCCCTATGTCAATTGTTCAAAATAGGACATGGCCAGTTAATAGTTAACTAACGTTTAAATGGTATAATGCTGACAAGGCAAAAATTTAACTGACAACTGACACACAGACCCCAACTGTAATTAACTGTAATTAACCATATAGCATGGTCCTGCTGCTCAAAATGATATGAGTGGTGTTTTTTGGTCAAGCATTTTACGAGCATGGTATAGCAAGAAATGCAACGAGTTCACATGTTGAGTCATTTGTTGTTTCATAATAAATACGATGGATGTTGAAAAAATGTATCCAAGCCTTATTATAGAAACTGCGCGTTGAAAGTCAACCATTTCCAGCTATATTATGAATCATGTGGTGCACTTCGGAAATGTCCACAATGAGTCACATTCGAGATCTAAAGAATAGTGATACCGAGGCTGGTCCTAGGGGTATCTGACGAAAAACAAAAAAAGTGTAATAATAAAATGACGTCTTTTTTTTCAAAAGAGGAAAGCATTTCTTTTGTTTTACTCCTGAAAATGGTCCTCTAATATGCGGTGAGTCAAGGTAATAGTGAATGGCTCGTTATCAAACAGAATGTTTGAGGCTCTCGAACGTTGCCCATTAGCAGCATCCAGCACGCGCTGATTCAAGGTAATAGGGACATTTCCAAGGTGGAACTGAATGTTCGATTGAAGTAGCCTAAAGGTAAAAGTTTGATTGTTGTAAAACAGGCGCCCAAAATTTGTAGCCCTCCCAAGGTAATAGTGTACCGGCCCTCCCCCCCCCCCCCCCCCCCCCAGTAATTAATGACCGCTCCCTGAGTAGAAAAATAGTGATTCTGTAAGAATAATCATATGCAAAAATAGCAATGAGCAATGCACTCAGTACGCACGAAGCAAAGGACAAGGTTTTTTGAAATAGCGGTATTGCTGACGTGTATTATTAAAGTATTGTATTGAACCGTGACTCTGTCCAACCAATGACGTCATCAGTTGCTAATTTGCATATTTGGAAAACTTTTGATATCTCTGAGATTAAGAAAAGACTAACGTGTATAATGCGGTGAGTCATAGTAAAAGGTAGCTAGCTGGCTTACAATATAACCACAGGGTTAATCTAGGAAATTAGCTGATTAAAGACAGTACAGTTGCCATTGAAACAAAATTGTGCCCAGGCTCTTTCAAATAAATTTCAAAATAGTTCCCTCTATCTCATTAGCAATGTTCAGATAGAAATGGCTGTAAGAATGGTCCTCTATGGTCATATAGTGAGTCAAGGTGATAGTGCAATGAAATCTTGAAAAGCTGGGGTTTTCGAAAGAAAACAAATGTTATTTCTTGAGAGGCCTGGGACCAAGAGTGTTTCTATGGCAACAACATAAAGCACACAGAAATGATGCTTAGGGCTGGTATGAAATTTGTGTGAAATTTGGGTCATTATATATAGTCTTATTTTTACAGAGATATTCTTCATTTTATGACGTCATCAGTTGCTAATTTACATATTTGAAAAACTTTTGATATCTCTGCAACAAAAAGAAATATCAACATTCTGATTGTAGTAACCGGCACTTTCATCATCATCATAATATAAATAGTATTATTATTATTATAAATCTTGAAAGACATTGTTTCGTTGCATATGCACCTTAAATGAAGTGTCGTGCGTCCCCCGGACCGTACCGTCCTTTTCTTGGCCCCCACCCCTAAGTCTTTTCAGCATGCCCCCACAAACATCTGTGCCAAGTTTGGTGCTTGTACTCGACAACTGAAAAACGGCTTTAAAAATAACTGTTAGCTGACAAATAAAACTTAACTGTCAACTGACAATCGAAGTATCTGAACACGTTCAATAGACCTTTTTACCGATACGGCGGCCATTTTGGATTCTATTGTTTTGGCTAAAACATTATGGGATGCTCAGGGTGCAAATGACCCAAAAACTGTACAATGTGGAGTCGCGTCAATATAATATTTTTCACTCTAACCATAGTGTTGTATGGCTTACTAGCTTGCACCCTGGGCATCCCATAATTCAATATGGCCGCCGTATCGGTAAAAAGGTCTATTGTGAGGTGACACGCAACTGCTCAGAAGATCTGTTGTGATTGGATAATACAAACAATAGAATTCATTATCTACTATTGTCTACTCGTTCTATTGTTTTGTTTCTATTGTGTAAGAGCTGCAGGCCTGCCCTCAATTGTTCAAAACAGGACATGGCCAGTTAATAGTTAACTAACGTTTAATTATAACTGACAAGGCAAAAATTTAACTGACAACTGACACACAGACCCCAACCCCCCCAAGCCCCCCACCCCCCAACCCCCCCAAGCCCCCCTAGCCCCCCCAAGCCCACCATTCAGACCCTCATATAAAGTGTTCTTGCTGTTTTTAGCAATATGCCAGGCCTCGGCCACTTTCTGTGGTGCCACAGTCCTTCTTTGCTGAGAATCTTTACGTTGTTCCAATCAATGGCGTGCCCTGATGTATGTGCATGCTCCGCCAAAGCTGACTTCTCTGTCAGCACCGACGTTTGATGCTCTTTATATGCTATATCAGTTGGGATTTGTATATGGGTGTCCCGCAAGACCGCCCGCAAGTGTTCAAGTTCAACGGTGCGATTAATCTACAGAATACAGAATCATAATACAGCAGCCGGATTGTGAATGTCAGTAGTACAACCTGACGTCCATGCAGAGAAAACCGTGACCACACATTGAAATAGTACAATATATTGAAGTTTCTCCGAAAACAAACAAGTATACAGGTAATTGTAACTGTTGCAGTTTATACCATCCCAAATGTGTGGTAAACAAAACACTTTTACTGATTGTCGAAACGAGTTACCGCGGCGCGCCTAGCTCCAATAATAATAGCTGAAGATTTAGAATAATAACGTCCGTTACGCCAAATATTATGGACACTAACGATAATAGTTTTTACGGTTTTCACGCGTAATATAAGAAAACATGCATTGATCATGACGTAAAAACTATTATCGTTGTGTCTAACTCACGCGAAATTAAGCCTAAAAAGTACCATTATGGACACTGCTAAAAACGTTTATCATCAAATTCTATTTCACTTCTGAAAAAAGCTACCGAACACGACGAGTATTATTGAACTCTCCAGTTATTTGCATGTTGTTATACTTTCTTTGCCGACAAATAATCAGTATTTCCGGGGTATAAATAAATATATAAATAACAACTCAGTTGGTATTTATGGTATTTGCTAGCAGGATTTGCTTCCACTTTTTGCGCGCCGGAAAAGTACGCTAGACTGATCAGGACCGTTAGCCACAGTGAACTAACGCCTCTTTTGTTTGCGCTTAAGCCTGTGCCACTTGAAACCAGGCTTAAAAACGGCAGTAAACCGAAACTAGGAAACCTCTGCTCGCAGGGTAGGATTTTAGATGATGCGGAGTATCAACAATTTAAGCGAAGATGTAATATTGACTGAAGTGGTCTTCAGTTTCACAGCTATGAAAACATATTCTAAACATCAACATTTCATTCTATATTTCGCAGTAACCGCCAGCAAAAGAAACATAGCGAAATATGGCCAACAAGCAGTTGTTTGTAGGATTGGTCATGGTTGCAATGGTGTGGTTGTCTAACGGAGCCGAGTTTCGAAAACGGGCTGACGAACTCCAAGGTACAACTTTCTTTCAACTGTGCTCGTTTCTTATGAAAAGTTTTCATGCAGTACAAGTATAATCGATCAGTCTGGACTTGGAGAAAAACACGACTAAACTACAACGAATCTAATGTGCACATACTGATAAATCAGGTTCTATGATAGATTTATTAGTTCAGTGTTCAAGTACCATGCGCGTTTCCCGAACCGGCCGTTTTTGTACCTTTTTGTAAACAAGTTTTTATGAATAAATTAATCATTCAAGAGAGCTATATTACTGCTAGTTTGAAAATTTTGACCGTTTTAATTCCGGAAAACGGTGTAATGCGGTTTCGACCGCGCCTGAGTTCCTTAGATTAGTTCAGTGTTAAGTTCAGTGATGCATGGGATCAACTGCCGAGATACATAATACCCGGTATATTTTATATTAATAGATTGATTCCAATAAACCTGGGCACTACTAATTAGCTGTCAGTGTTTATTAGATGCAAAGGAACAAAAGAAAACAAAAGAGTGAGTGTCTGAATAGTGTGTCGGTATTGGTGTAGTTAGAGTGGTTTTCATAAACCCGTGAAATACACTTTAGCGTATTTAGCACTACTTCACTCTAATTCTTTTGTTTTCTATTGTGTTTATCTGACTATTACACTCTAATTAGTTCTAGTAATGCCCAGGCCGGGTTTATGCGTTAATGTTGTACAACCCATGTGATGTCCCAGAGAAAATAATGACGTAATGTGACTACAACTACCAGAATGCTTTGCGAATTTTTTTTTTTTTTCTATAGATGTGTATTCGCTCTTGAGGTAATTCATTCAATTGTAAATTACGTAATTCAGTTTTAGCTGCCAAGTAATGTTTAATAAACAGTTCACAATTCACTAAGACAAAGGGTACTAATTATCTCACATAAGAAGATGCGCAAAGCATTCTGGTAGTTGTAGTCATATTACGTCACATGTACACTCCTGCCACCTCTGATACGATTGTATTTTTCTATACTGTTATAGCTCAAGTCTGCTATGTCGATGGTCACACATACCATGTTGGCCAGTCATTCATAAGTGCTGACTGCACCGGTCAATGTACATGCCACAGAGCACATAATTACGGCTGTATGCCGCTTTGTCCTATCTATTACGTAGCGTGCCGCGATGATCAAGTTATGAAGACGCTTAAAGTACCAAAAGGCAACGGGAAATGTTTCTGTGTACTTCGTTACTGTGCTGATGCTAAGAACGTTATAGGTAATGAAAGAGAGAGAAGGGATGAAGGAAAGGAAGAGAGGGAACACTACTGACAAGTGGCATCGCTTTAAATAAGACTCGAGGGAATGAATTAGACAGAGTAAGAGAGGAAAAAATACAATTAAGATTAGAGGGAAGTGGGAGGGAGGAATAATTAAAGTAAAGATTTATATAGACAATTGTGTTAGGAATCATTTGTACCTTTCTCTATTTTTCCCAGTACCAAACAAGACCAAGCCGATTGTCCACGAGTATACATAAAGTTATTGTATTGTATAACATGTAGCTATTTTAACGCAAGCACATTTCATCATTATTATTAGTTTTTCTTTAGAATTTTATATGTATTGTAACCGGTATTGATGTTTTTATCAGGCGAATAAAGACTTATTGATTATTATTTTCATTATTGTCGCACGTACTTTGACAAACAAGGGGGAAGGGGGAGGGGCCAGGGAGAGGGGCCAGGGAGAGGAATTAGGAAAGGCAATTCCTCCTGTATTGAATTCGAAATTTGCTACGTTAACCTTGATAGAACCATCTCCAAATTCGTTAAATGTCCAGATTTTTTAACGTACAATCCTTGGCTTTCTTCAAAAAATGATATTGGAAAAGAATTTAATTTAGAAGAATTTGTTACCCAGTTTCAGTGCTGGAACGATTGAAAACGTGACCCTGGCAGGCGGCACCTACTTAGTATAAATGGAATAAACTCTCCCCTGGGGCATGGCTGGTCGCTTGAATTCGAGAAGTTCAACTGAAGTTGAGAATTGAATTCTGCTACAGAAGACGATCGGCAACTTTAGGACAAACTAAGACGCAACATGAACAACTCAAGCCTAGCCTCCTCCGCATGCAACCCCTCTTCTGGGATCCCTTTGTTTTTTTAATTTTCTGGGATCCCTGTGTGAGGCCGAAGGTCGTTTTCTTTTTCCCCTCCCCTGGTCTCCAGTCTCCCTCTGCCCTCTTCGATGCAGCGCCACAGGAAACCCATCTGATAGAGTTTTAGTATTTTAGAGTTGCCTGCGGAGGAGTCTAAACTCAAGCCAGACATATAAAACAAACCACAAGAGAGAAAAACTAACACCTATTTATTACATTGGACAGTCGTAAACAACAATATGCCTGTCATCAGAGACGGACACAATCTTGGAGCCGGTTGCATTGTACTTTACACCCCACACCTGAAATAACAAACACATATCCATTTAGCAGACAAGTGGATGGGAAAATGCATGGGAGGGAGGAGGGAGTACCATGTAGAAAAGTCATCAAGTAATCCTTATTATTATTATTATTATTATTATTATTATTATTATTATATTATCATAAATAAATAAATTGTAACTGTTTACTAAGTATTGCGTATTTGTAGTACCGTATTTGTAAAGTAATTATTTATTCATTAAAAATATATATTATTAGTACTTAACCAAATCAGTGGATAGCAATTTTAGCACGTTTTGATTGGCTCCCGTAACTCGGAATATCCTTGGCTATTCACTGTTTTGGGACGAGATTCAAAATGGCGTCTCGTTTCGCTACAGCTACAGCTACATATTTTATCCAACTGATTTGGCAAATACTGAAGCAATTATATTATTATTATTCATTATTATTTACAAACCTGATCCATGTGTTCATAAAAGGTGTGTACTGTTTGTCGAGTTCCTGCATCCCATATTTTTACTGTTTTATCACTTGAACTATGAACAAGAATAGAGAATAGAAATGGCAGTGAGAAACCCGTTTGGGTTTCCTGTGGCAAGTCTGAGTCATGAAAAGACTGGGTACAACTGAGAAAGGCTTCAGTATAAATCATTCAAGTGTGGGGTGTGCTTTACCTGGAGACAAAGTGTTTGTTGTCAGGACAGAAGGATACATCTAGTACCCAAGAACTGTGTCCCGATAATGTACCTGCTAGATTAGCATGTTGTCTAAAGTCATAATTAAGGCAAATCCATTAAAGGTCTAGTCTCCTTTGTTGCCGTCGGGGATTTCGTCACACAATGCTTCTCTCTCCCAATTGGCTGCTTCAAACCGACATACATTCGTTGTGTGACGAAATCCCTGACGGCTGTAAAGGAGACTACTAAAGGTTTTGAGCGAGCAAGATTGAACTATTACACAGGCAGCCCAACAAATGCTTCTGAGGTACCAGGATTCTGAGGATGGGCTCCTGGAGGTACTTAATTATCATTAATAAAAAGATATTTGCATGTGGATGCCTTTTTATGGGTTTCCTGTGGTAGAGCAAGCACACGCAATACGTACATTGTATTATATTGGGCTCCCTGTGTGCGTCATTAATAATTAAGTATGCATAAATGTAAGGATACACATCATACATCTTAATGTGTCCATCGTCAGATGCCGTGATGAGGAGTTGCGAGTCTGGTGAGAATGTCAGCGATCGAATTGGCATAGCATGTCCTGTCACAAAACAGCAATTTCAATTAGAATTTTGGTATCAAAATGGTTGTAGAATTCGAGGCATTTGTAATCATTTCAGCCAAGTACCTAATCTCTCCGAGGATGCAGTACTAAGACTACTAATAAGAAAACAATAAGTGGGTTCCCTGTGGTACAGGTACATGTAAGTCTTGATTGGAATTGTGCCTTATATGGACTACCACTGTCAGAACAACATGTCTCCCCAGTCTACCTCAGCATTTCTACCACAGGAATTCCATGTCATTTTAGTTTTAGGTTTACCACAGGTAACCCAATTTTCTATTTGTGTTAGAAAATAGCCATGTGCTTTAAAATACCTTCTAACGTGTGAAGTAGTTTTGCAGTGGTGAGGTCAAAGATGTTGATGATGCCATCAATGGCTCCACATGCAATGTAGTGACCATCAGGACTCTGAAACAACAACATTGGCAACAGAAATGGATAACACAGCCACAATGAATGCTGATGCTGCTATATGTACATTTAAAACCTATATTATGTATACTAATTAATACAGTTGAACCACTGGTTGCGATCACTCTCAGTAAGCGACCACCTCTCCTAAGCGACCAGTTTTCCAAACTACCAAAAGTTTAGTTCCAAGTCAAATCACTATAGTTGGAACCTCTCATAAGCGACCAATAATAATAATAATAATAATAACCTTTATTAATGTGTCAAATTATTTGCCTAGCTTACACAAGTGTAAACTAATTGAGGACACCTATCTACCTATAATCTACACCCATACCCAAACCCAAAGCCCCACCTAATTTCCCCAACCCCTCCCCCCAACCCCTCCCCCCTCTCGTAAATGACCACCTCTCGTAAGCGACCACAAAGTTTGACATTTTGGGTGGTCACTTATGGGAGGTTTGACTGTATTTGTAATGTCTAATACATATGCCCAGAAAACTGTGAAAGGTTTAAGGTTTACACATGTTATGTACATGTATGTATAATATTATAATGTAATACTCACATATGCGATACTCATGGTAAACTTTCCTCTGGTGTCTAAGGAGCTTTCTTTTTTGCCACTTTCTAAACCAATAAGGTTTATTTGGCCTGAATGGCTGCCTGTAGCAATATATTTGGAATCTGGTGAAAAGGCTACTGTCCACGTGTCAACTGAATCAAAAGAAAATCAAGAAAGAATTCATGAAAAACTTGTATGAAAAATAATAAGATATGATGTACAAAAAAAAAACACAAGAAGTTCACAATATCTAAAATCCTGTCCATTGTGTTTTACCTGGTCCACATTCAACTGTTTTTAGCTGTTTTCCTGACTCTAAATCCCAGATACGAACATGACTGTCAAGAGAACTTGATGCAGCTACTGATGATGGAAAGTTAGGGATTCATATACAGTACAAGAACAATGACTTTAGAACTGAGTGCCTGCTTTCAATGCTCTAGTGAGAGCTGGAATGCACAAAGGACTGAAAGCTTGTTATGTTTGGATGTAACACAGGCAATGAATAGGCTTGAATTCATATGAACTGTCTGGTTGGCTGACAATACATACATGTACCTCTTATACCAAGTATGAGGTCCGTATGGGAAGTTTTTTTATTTTTATTTATTTTTATTTATTTATTTTAATATTTTTTTTATATGGACCAAGTTTTTTCGCACGGTCTTATGGCCCAAGCGCGCGGGCCATAAAAAGTGGGGGGAAACAAGGATCCATAACTTCCCGTATGGACCGAGCAAGCGAGGTTAATAAGATCTTTATTATAGCTTTTTCTTATGTTTCTGTTTTCAGCGGGCCGTGCGGGAAGTTACGCCCGCTAATTGACCAATAAGAGTGCGCGTAGTATCTCTGCTATTAATATAATAAACCTGAGCTTATGTGTGGGAGGTCAGTTTTCGATTCCTGACATAATCCCTTGTTACTTCAGTTAAGAACACTACTTTGGTATTTTTCAAATGGATACACGTCCCTGCTGAATTGATGTCTACTGACACCACTCCTAACTGATGACCCTCAAAGGTGAATTTGGGCTCTAACCTGTCCTCATTCCTGCAAGTCAAGGGAACAAATGTACAATCAATAAGTCTTGGATAAACAGAGTTGGAAGTGATCCATTTTGATAAGAATATGATTTCATACATAATTATATAGCACATGTACAGATCGGCTCTAGGCAATCTAAAAGCGGTTTAAAAAAAGGTCTTGATTTGATCAGAAATCACTTACAGTAAGTTCATGCATGGATCAGCTTTAAACTCTGTTTATCCAAGAAAAGTTAAGAATTTCACTGTTTGGGTATCCATGCAATGCAAGTGAGACTTACCATCTCCAACATTTAACCATATCATCAACGGCTCCTGTAAGGATGCTTTCTGTGCCATCATTTTCGTTCGTGCCCCATGCAACTGTCCAGATACTATCATCATGGGCTGAATAATAAAACAATAATAAATATTGGATAACCTGTCATTTATAAAGTTCATTGCAGTTCATCCTCGTCATCATCATTTACAGTATTGTAAGGGCCAAAGGTGCATTGATATGTTCCATATCTGTCAAGTTATTACCCTCTGAAAATAAAGTGGTTATCATTCTTATCATCATCATTATGGTCATTATCATCACCATTATCACTGGTATCATCATCATCTTATAGACCCTACATATGCATAAGTCCGTGCCTTTAAAATAGACAAACTAAAACCTTTACAGTACAAATTGCTTCAGCCATCGGAAAGAGTACTTCAAACTACACAAAATTGGAAATTTGGGTTGTTATAGACCTAATATATATATAGAAGTTATTAAAGTCTGATAAAAAACAGAGTTTTGTATGTGTTTATCAACCGAGGCCTTTAGAGCCTTGTTTTCATGTTTTTTTCACACTATATTAAAAGTACTCATAACTTCGCAGGAATTTAATTCCACTTCAAACTCATAGACTAACTTTCTTGGAGCATTTGCTATCATTGACATTGTGAACCATTTTGCTATTTTAAACATAAATGTTCAACTATTATGCTAAAGCAGTGGCCATTTTTGCATAGGGTCTATTGATTATCATCATCGATCATCGTCATCATCATCATCGTCCACTACTATCATGATTATCATTATTGATCGTCATTTTATCATCACCATCATCACCACTATTATCATCTGGGTGTTGTAAATAACCTGATAACTGACATGTACACTTACCCTTTTCTTGCTTGAAAAACACAGAATACTGAAATAAAATAATACAATGTAAGTGTCTGCTTATTTAATAAAAATGGCCATGGGTCTACCCCAGGGGGGGGGGGGGGGGGGGGGGGGGGGGGGGGGGGTACTCAGGGGTATCAGTGATGGGGAGGTGCAAATGAGGCCAAACTTTTTAAGGTAATTCCTCAGTATATCTTCCCAAATTGAAAAATCGCTGAAATTTTGCAGGTGAATTATTTTTTAGTTTTTATTGTCAGAAAAGTAAAAAAAAATGGGGGTCACCGCGCTTGTTTCAGTAATATTGGTAAGAATAGACCATGCGGTACAAGCAAAATCGACTCAAAACAATCGAATATCGTGTCACGGTGTTAAAATGGCTCAAAAAAATTGTGGGAATGCTTTACTGCAACTGATTTACCGTCTTTTAAATCACACCAGTTCAACAAAGGTGATGTACCAAATATTTCGTAACAGTTTTACCAATTGAGTCATTTACAAGCCAGGTTTTGACAAAGGAATGACCGAATTTCCTTCCATTTTCGTATCCAAATCGAGAAAATGACACGGAAAACGCGAAAAAAAATTGACTTCCCAAATTGAATTTTTTAATATTTTTTCACAAAGGATGTGAAATCGGTAGTGTAAATAAAATATACAATAAAATTTTATGGTCACCGTGCTTCGTTCGGAGAAAAATCGGTGTGAAGACTTTCCCTAAATGATCCTTAACAAATTTGTCTAACTAAAATCCAGCGCGCGCTCGATGGCGTAAGTTAGCGCGCGCTCTTCAACTAAAATTTTATTCAAAAACACAACATAATCCTCCACTTTCTTGCCATTTTTTTCACCATTCTTGTTCTTTTTTAATCCAAAATCCATAGTTTCGGTTGTTATGCAGTGTTTTTCAACACCAAATTATTATTTCACGTAATAGATCATGCAATACGTCATGCTATAACATATATATGCACAGTAGAATTGCGCAGTGCAAAACTAAGGAATTACCTTAACCCCAAAAAAGTCCATTTTTTCTCCGCATAAAATCAAGAACGGTAGGATATCGTTTTTATCAACCCCCTAAAAAGTCCTTGTCAAAATCTTTATATCAAAAAAAGTCCACCAGAAAATTGCTAACCCCAAAAAAGTCCCAAGCCGCGAATTTCAAACCCAATAAAGGTCTTCGCACCTCCCCATCACTGATACCCATGAGTACCCTCCCCCCCTGGGTGGGAGGTCTACACCTTATAGTGGCCGGTCTGTGTGTCTCTGTGATGCCAAGAGCTATAGGAGCTGGAGTCTTGGTAGCCTAATAGGGCCATTCATGCCGAGCAGGTTAAAAAGGGTAGAGACACGACAAGGAGTGGCAGCCTAGTTCTATCTCCAGGTGGGCAGTTGAGTTGAGCACTTACATTTAGACCAATAGCCCAGAGGTACATGTACAATGTACTCTCCAAGTTATCATTTTAGTGGGTTTGGACAAACCACCAAACCCCACTAGATCTGTCACTGAACATCACGGTCAAGTGTATCAGTGCAAATATTGGAAAGGAAGGGGAGTGGTGAAGAATACCACAGGATACATTATACACTTTTTATATAAATGTACATGTAGGTATGGCCCTGAGGGAAATAGTTGGTTTTCTTTTCCCAAGAGTCTCAATGTTTTCCGAGACGAAGTTGATCAGGGAAACATCAAGACTACT
This sequence comes from Actinostola sp. cb2023, assembly GCA_033675265.1. Lineage (NCBI taxonomy): Eukaryota > Metazoa > Cnidaria > Anthozoa > Actiniaria > Actinostolidae > Actinostola > Actinostola sp. cb2023. The sequence goes on along the minus strand of JAUJYZ010000530.1, from coordinate 116,324 downwards.
ACTACGGTATGTACATGTATGATAGCTCTAGAAGAACACATGCCACTGTACCTTATCACAGAGATATGACATCTAAAATACCAAAGCTAATAGTACTTACCATAGTTGAATATGTCTACATTCCCTTAGGGTTAATACTTTAATTAAACACGAGTTTATAAGTTAGTTTGTGTGTATGTACAGTCTGTCCGCCATTAATGCAACGCAGGCTCATAAGCGGTCAGCTGTCTATCTATCCCGAGGGGGGAGGGGATCAAAATACAATAATATTACAATTTGAATATGCAGTTTTATTTATTACCTTGCGCACTAGACAGTACAGAATAATATAAAGCATCTCTTGAAAACTTTCTAAGTAATACATATTCCTTTTTGTAACGTTAAATTCATGTAGCGTCTAATCCCTCCCCCTCCCCCATGGGTGACAAACTACCCATGATTCATAGCGTGTTACATTATGGTCTAGTTTTCGGACATGACCGGCGAAGTGACAAGATGGCGTCTGTGACGAGAACTTTGGCTGTATTTGGTCGTTCAGCGACGCGATTCCGCTGTGTTAGGAAGTCTATGCTTCGTGCAGGCTATGAAGAAGGTCCAGGAATGGTAAGAGTTGTTTTATAAGTGGAACTGCTTGTCTGAAATTGAGAAATAATTGTAGAATGGATGGTTGTTGTAGTGTTCAAGTTCTTTCTGCTTTTAGTTTTATAGTAAGTACTGTCTACTGATTTAGATTTTGTTTTGCCTTCGCGTTAAATGGTAACAGTACAGTCAGTGGTGTTGATTTATCAGTTAACACTTTAGCTGTCGTCTCACCATCTTTCTTGAATCTTAAAGCAACGAATATTGAGTACTGATCGGGTACTGTACTACATTGTACATGTAAAAGTCGTATGATTAGTTGAGTATAAAAAGTCATCTAGCAAACAGATGTACAGCACCAACACACCAAATGCATTGTTGGAACTAGACGCTTTACAAGCGTTCACTCGTGCCCTGGTGTGATTGAGTACTGGGATGCACTGCAGCATGAAAGACGCAATAAATAATGAAATGTGCTTAGTCATCATAGGTGAATTAGACTACTCACAGTGCGACTACACCAACCAAGGCCACCCAAACAAATTTTGAATCAAATTTTCTAATCACATTTGTGACGCTGAATAACAGAATGATGTCGAATTCTACAATTTAAACTGTTTCTTGATCATATACATGTATACACATATAAAGTAAAATATATGCTTTTAAACAGAAATTTGAAAATTTGTGCAGATTCTATTGTTTAAATACTCAATTGTGATTGGATAATTTGTATGAAAATTTGTTTGGGTGGACATGGTTGGTGTAGTCACACTGTAAACGTTTCTCAATGTTTAGATCTGAGATAATGATTATAAGTGATCAAATCAGTGTTTGGTTACTTGTTGGTTGACTCCGACGGTAGAACATGCAGAATTTGGAATCACCCGGCACTCTACAACATAATACCGGCCAGCTCAGACTTTGTATAAATGACTGGTTTAGACAGTAGCCAATTGACGACTCTTAAATAATATTCATAGTGCAGGTTTAGCCTCACTTCTGAGATAGAAAACAAAAGCAGAAATTAGAATAACAAAACAACAACTCCTGGATTCGAGGCTGAGCCCGCATATGAATATTATTTAAGAGTCGTCAGTCAATATGTAATGCACCTATCAATGTTAAGCCCGAGGGAGGGGGGGTGGGCCAGGGGTGAGGATTTTGATTTTTTTCTCCAAAAATGTTTTCAAAGTTCCACTCCCCGGGAACAACATGATGACCAAAAATAGCAAAATTCCCCACCCTGGGGCAGGTGCAGGTGGTCAAAACTTGAAAATTCCTACCTTTCTCTCATCCATTTCAGCGACAAAACGAAGGAAATCATACTTCGTTACCAGTCCTTTCATACTGAAGAGCAACTAGTTTCCAGGAACTCTCCATTTTCCAAGATGGCGGCCATGTCAAATTCCCCACCCTGGGGCATAGCGTGGCTGTCAAAATCCTGACCCACGGAGCAGCGTATGCCATCAATTCCCCGTGGTTAGCCCACCCCTCCCTCGGGCTTAACATTGATAGGTGCATAATGTTTATAGGCATTGATCAATTTTACTCCACACCCCTCCCCCTCTACACACACACCAACGTTTGACACTCAATGAGTTTTGAAAGTACCGTATTTGCTTATTTCAAATTTCATGTTCAAAGGGGGTGCTTAATCGATGGGGGCGCTAAATCGAGGAGAGGCGCTTAGTATCAAAATGACTAGGACTCAGAGTTTGTTTGCTACGATGTAGCTTTTGACGTGCAAGTGTTATACAGTTCATTATCTTCATCATGTTCAATAAGGGGGGACACTTAATCGAGGAGGGGCACTTATTTCAAATTTCGTGTTCAAGGGGGGCGCTTAATCGAGGGGGGAGGGGGCATTTAATCGAGGGGGCACTTATTTAATCAAATACAGTATCTAAGCTTTTATGTACATTTTTACTAGTACAAAACAAGTCCTTGTCTATAATATCTCATGAAAGCATTTTACAACAGTTTGTCTGTTTATCATCCATTTTTCTTCTTTCCCTTCGCCAGAACATGCCGTTCCAAACAAAGAACAAGACAAGACTGCTAATAGTGATGTGTAGTTACCTAGGAACCTGCTTCGCTCTACCATTTGTTGCCGTTAGATTCCAAATGCACAAGCAAGCTGGCGATTGATTCAAGGACAAGAGGAAACTCCAAGAAGATTTTTACTTAAATAAACTGTGATTTCTGTGATGTTCATAATGTCCAACTCCTCATGTCTAATTCAGATACATGTAGCTTTGTAATCACTTGAAGAATTACCTTCCAAGAGCTGAAATATTGTTGTCATTAAAACAAGTTGTTAATCTTGGTGATTGTGGTGCTTGGTTTTGATATCACTTTTATCCTAGCATGTGTTGCAGTAGTCTCCCTCGCAGCCGCCGTTCAGGTTGTCACGCAACGCTGACAACCCGAACGGCGGCTGCAAGGGAGACTAGTGTTGCGGCCCAAGGGCTATGGATCGGAAGGGATTGGAGGGGGAACGTGAGGGGGACTCTGATCCATACCCTTTGGGCCACCACGCTGGCTACTTTCATCCCACACTGTGGTCAAATGTCTGAAAACACCGAAAGCTAAACAAATTACTTCAAAGTTAAGCTCTAAAATTCTACAGGTTAAAGATTATCTTATTTTCTATGAACTACGAGTTTACCTTTTTACTTATCAAAAACATTATTGGAGTTTGTAGTTACCGGCTTCGCGAGCCAAAATGGTCGACTGTTTTTACATTCTTGTTGTTGATGCAGGAATGCGCAAACGTTTGACCGCAGTGTGCTTTCATCCAGGTCTATAGCAAATGTTTGAAGACTGGGTTTGAGCGTTTGGCTGAATTTATTAGTTACAAGTTTTTCAAGGTGTTTGCCCTTGATGAAAGACTAGTGGAAATATCACTTGAATGGATTCAACGTTCTTTCTCCAGCACATTGGATATAGGCTATACAGTTTTTAAATTCGAGATAATATTGTCAAAATTTTAGAGCTGCTACATTGTGTATCTCAATGGTTAATACTCGGTCCCGGTCCCACAGACCAGTTCATATACAACTATGAATGCTTTTTTGTTTGTGAAGTTTGAGTTGGAAGAGATGAGGAAGAGATAGATTGTTGTATTGTAGAAACAAAGGGACATTTTGTTAAGTCTTCAAACACACCACCTCATTGTAACAGCCAGGCCCCATTTGGAAAGAAGGTGGATAGTGCTATCCAACTGATAAATCCTTATCCAGTGGATAAGGCACCTTACATACAACCAGGGCCAGGGCTTTTGTACTGAAACTACTCAGTCGAAAGTCATGACTTGAAGTTTGCAATTAAGGCCACTTGCACTAAGAGGTCACGGGACCCTATAATTAAACCCCCTTCAATCGAACAGCAACTGATTTAAAAATGAACTCCATTAATGAAGAGCAGCTTGAAATTAGTAAAAGGGCGAAGTATGTCTGACACAGAAGAAATGAAAAATATTATTTTTTATATTATTAAAGTTCTTGGAAATTTATTTATAAATTTTATTAGCCACCCTGAAAAACCAGTTTTTTCTGTCTCCAATCCTTCCAAGAAAAACTCCATGAGATTTACATAAAAGTCCAGGAATATTTTAGTGGTGTTAACTTTGTGTTTAATCATTTGAATACCAGGTTCCCAATTCATAATATCCGCACTTTGCATTTACTCTATGTATTTGTAATATGTACACATGAGTAGGCTAAACTGTAGTAAACTCTCTGTACAGTTAGCAATAATATTATTAAATTGTTACTAAAACCCAATAATTACAATGTTTTTTTTACTAATAATCAATATTTTTTCCCGTATGTTAATATTAATAATCTGTGTTTGGAAAAATAAACCTAAAGGAAATTCAATTTTGACTACTGCTGCAGTAACTCAACAATCCATACGTCTCTTGAGGTGAGACGTTAAAATCACAAAATCATGACTAAATTCAGGACCTCCTTCGTGTACCAGACACAGTTTCCGTAATTCAACAGAAACAACAAGGAACAACAAAAGACTCCAAGTTAACAATAGAACGAAGCTAACAAAGAATACAATAGGTTTCCGGTACATGGCCGAGGAGCCCTAAATTCAATCTACAATGTATGTTGTATTTCCCATTAGAAAAATAACAGTACTAAGCCAAAGCATATGGCGATCTGCAACTACAAACAATGCTGCCACCAGTGCAGTCAAAATGTCAAACTATTATTTCATACATTACGCATGAAAACCGTCAAAACTATGATTGTTAAGGCCCAGACACAACTGATGCAACTTCTCTTGCAATGTTGCACACAACAAGAGTTTTTTTGGGGTGTCACATGATGTAACGTTGCGTGCAACAGTTGCAGAAGTAGAACTCGATCCTACTTCTGAAACTGTTGCACGCAATGTTGCAAGAAAAGCTGCATCATGTGTCCGAGCCTTTAATGCAATATAAATTGAATGCCATGCAGCTGCATGCATCGGCATGCAGCAGACCATGCACTTGTCATCGTGGCATGTACGGTACACCCAAGAGCTAGCCAGATGAACGGTTCAAAACAATTTTTTCTTGTAAATGTTAGGAGGTTATCTCGAATTTTTTTTTATAGAATCATTAATTAGCATCTAAATTTTATTAGGAATGCTTAGTTTTGAAAGTTCATAGAAATAAGAACGTGATCAATTTGAAGAGAAATGTATAAATCGTGCGTTACATTACGACAATCAGCATCAGAATATTGTAAATAACAATTTCGCTTTTACGCGAAATCAAAAATTGCCATTTTTTTCTTTTCCACACTAAATCACGGATATCATCCGAGTGAGCCAAATAATCAGTAAAACTTACCGACAGAAAAACTTAGACATATCAATCCAGAATCCATTTTTCGATTGATTGGCCTGGTTAAATGCTGTCAAAGCGGGGAAAAATTTGCACGCTCAAAGGTGCGCTAAAGCGTGCTTAAACCACAAAATAAACACACGCTCAGAGCGTGCTTCTCCAAGTAGATAAGAGCGGGTTTGTAGTTTTACTGAAAATTATAGGATAGGAAAAGATTGTGTGACAAGTCGTGACATGCTGTCGTAAGCACTGTGTGTCTGTACTCTTATTGGCAATGGCAAACCAGCCAATCAGATTGCGAGATTACTCTCGAGTGTTGTAAAAATTATTTTGTTCTTTATTGATGTTTGAGGCTAGAAGATGTCACTCAAACAATGTGGCTAATACTCGAGAATGACACATGGTCTGAAATCACATTATAATATTGCTTGGTTTCATTATCGGCAATTTCTTTCCATACTCATAATATACCGGGGGAATATAAAGAATATACAGTGTTACATTAATTTGTTTTAAATCACAACTGAGATACTTTCTTTAGCGTTTATTAATGAAAATTATCTATGTACATTGTTCCCAATACCTTTGGGTATCAAGTGCCCGTGAAACGAAAATGTCGATCTTTGTTTTATTGTACATTATTGTTGTTTGGTCTTTCTCTGAACATTTGCAGGCAGCCCAACCATTCCTTTTGAGGCTACTAAATAATCAAATAAAATGATGTTTGCGTCTTTTTGATGGGTTTCCTGTGGTAGAGCGCGCGCGCATGCAATACGTAAGGTTGGGTTCCCTGTGCTGAGTAATGTCCTATGTTGGGCTTCCTGTGCACATCCCGCAGTACGTGTGTATATTGAATATACACATTGCTGTGGGCGCGTCCCGCAGGTCGTACACAGGGATCCCAACATTATACATTTCTATGCAAAGGGAACCCAATATAATACGTATCGCGCATGCTCTACCACAGGAAACCCATCAAAAAAAGATGTGCGCATACAAATATATTTTTATTTATTATTAGTAGCCTCAGAAACAATGGTTGGGCTGCCTGTGCATTTGCTGTATTTAAACATCGACTTTGAGTGTGCGAACATTTTCTTTTCACGGTTCGAAAATTATAATTTTCAACCAAAATGTGAAACAAGAGAACTGGGTCCTTGACAATGGCTCGGTGACGTCAAGAGGTTTGCATGCCTTTGTTTTGCACAACTCTTGACGTCACATTTCTATAGTTAAACCGTGTGGGAATTGTCGCACTTTGAAACCCAGAATACCTAACTTCAAGCGCAAAATAAAAAATGTTCCTGAAGCTCAATTCACTTAATTTGATTAAAGCCATGTAAACGGGATCTGCTTTTCGTTTCATAGGCACTTTAAAGGAAATTTTAACCCATTGTGTTTAATACAGATATTCTAATATCATTGATTTTTAGTATCATTGACGTTAGTATAAATGGAAGTATCCACCAAACATGTTCAATTGCTTATAAGTCTTTGTGTTTCATCTACTGGAGACTCTAATGTTTCACTGTGTTGATGTGTTCTGTCAAGGATTTCGTCTTCGCTTTCTGACTGGACTGGTAGACCAGCATCATCAGGAATTCTGGAAACCTATAGATGATAGAATTATACCTCATATTAGAAATGAAGCAGTGTAAGATAAATGTCTAATTAGAATACCTGATGTTGTCAATTAGCTTTAGAGACAATAGTTGAATAAGAAACAAACACATGCTTAGAATGAAGGGCTTAGGGATCTTTTAAGAAGGGAAATGGAAATACCCACCCCCCTGGAGATGTACATGTAGGAAAACCAAAATGTAATCATTGCTCAAAGCATCACAGGAGGTAACAGCAATTTATTAATGCCTATCTTGTATCTGACAAAATTAATATGAACAGATAAAACATGCAAATCAAAGTATTAAACAATTCCCTTCTTAGAATAAGAGCTCCCTTGAAAGAGAAGTCACAATGCTGGCCAAAGGTTTAATCTTTTGTGCAGAGAATTTAGCCCACTCTTCCCTTGTCCACTTTATTTCTTATCACACATGCATGTCAAGCTATCACAAAAAAATACTGTGTTCTCAGTAGAAACTGGCAAAATTATCACATCTGTCAAGACTAAATTGCCTCTGTGTGTCAACTTCTACTGACGTGGCGTCATTCCACGGCTGCTCAAAGTTTTGGGCCGGCTGTTAAAACTCTACTGAGAAGTTACAATGTACCCTTAGGGGTATCGAATGGTCAAGGTGAGACTTTGCGAGACTCTGAGACCAGGCATTTTTTTGCGAGCCCGAGATGCTTTTTCACCAATTTCCTTTGTTTTCAAAATTCGAGACTCTGAGACGGCTTTTTGTGAAAAAACGAGACTTCGAGACCCTCGAAATTTGACCAAAATTTTGCGAGACTCGTGACTTTTTGCGGGGACCATTGGACACCCTTACCCTTGCAAAATGTAAATGTTCAGTAAGCAATTCTTACTACCGGTAGTAAGCATTATTTTATTTTATTTTTATTTTTCTGTGATTCTGAATGTATTTCAAGTGGATAAACAAAGAGACCCCTTGGCACAAAAGAGCAACCTTGTCCAATAAGGTAAAGAAAGAGGTTTACCAAGAGCAAGAACAATAATCTTCGAGTCGAGTTAGACAGATGAAGGAAGAGGTTGAGGTTGATTGTTAAGCATAGCAAGATGAAGATGTCGGGCAGAGAGTACCATTTTCCCAGTCCATAATTTACGGAATTCTTTTCTCGCTAGTCCAATAACAATACCAGTAGTAAGTATGCAAGGAACCAGGTAGAGCAGGGCAGGCTGGCCTTTTTTCATAAGAAATAAGGCTGCAAATGTAATGATAAGACCAACGCCATATGCTAACAAAAAGAAAAAAACAATGTGAAATTTGATAACAATATTATAAAATTACACGAAAATACCTTTACAGTATATTAACCCTTTCCTGTCTGTACCTACAAATATCAGTATGTACGCCCTGATGATGCAGAAAATTATTGCTTGCGTGAATCCATTTTCACCATTTAAATTGCCTTGGACAGGAAAGAGTTAAGGGAATACTCCTTTTTACAATTCCCGGTGCCATCTTGAAAGGTAGCCGTGCCTTTGCATCGAAGCGAGACCAACGGTGACCTTGCAAAGATAGAGACCTTTTTAACACCTTGGACAATTATTCACATGTCTCTATCATTGCAAGGTCACCATTGGTCTCGCTTCGATGCAAAAGCGTGGCTACCTTTCAAGATGGCACCGGGAACTGTAAAAAGGAGTATTGTGACTCTATTAATTTTAAGAATATTAGGGCCAATACTTACCTATGGATGTTGCCACAAAATAAATCTTTTTGGGAGTATTTTGCATGATGTCAAATGAATGGCAAAAACCAATAAATAAACCTTAAAAAATTATAAAAAATTATAAAAATATTAATAATAAAAACATAATAAGATATAAGATATATTTTCCATACAATAAACCAAAAACAGAAATAAATGTGAAGTGCTATAAAGATACCCATGAAGTTCTTCTGAGCGTCAGCCACGGGAAGAAAGAAGAAAGAGAAAAAATAGATCTCTGTGATCCGCGATGGGATTCGAACGTACAATCCAGGCTCCATCTGGAGTTAAATGTACCGGCACTTACTTTGTCATTATCACTGATGACATCAACAGAGTTGGTTGAAACATTTATGATTTTAAACTGAAAAGTGTGGATTAATATGTACATTGTATAGTAGTTACCAAGGTTACCTGGAACAATAATATCTCCAAATCCAAGAAGAGAGTACGGTCTTGAACACACGGACAGCAACGATTTGGAAAACTTGGGAAGTTTCAACACCATCGGCAGCTGTTCCTTATGGCCTCCACCTTAGTGTACAAACACATTTTGTTTTCAAACATATTGTACATGAAATGATGAATTACCTCTGAAACAGCCTCAGAAAAAAATCTGAGTCCCTGTTACAGGAGGCTGATTAAAAGCTGGTTACACACTGATTTATTACTTCATATTCTTTTCCAAAATAAGTTAAAGGTACAATATTTAACGTCCGTGCCACTTCACTTGAACATGTTCTTCCAGGGGGCGGACAGTGCACCCTTTTACTCCCTCCCTCCATCAGTGCTCGGTAGCGAACGGTTCTCCAGGTATTTAAAGCTGCACTGAGCTACACGGATTAGAGGGAAGTCGAAACAAGGATGTGAGGTCATGAAGAATCGAACCAGGTACCTCTCACTTAGAAGGCTTTGCACTAACCAACTAAGCCATCCCAGCTACTGGTAATAATCTTTCTAAACATTTGTACATGTGCAAACATATAATGGCATGCATAACTAATCTAATAATATATAAACAGTGTATCAAACTATGGCTTAATATTGGTCGCTACAGAACACGTCAAATAAATTATTGCTGGCTACCCTGACTAGTACAGTTGCTCCACATTTTGCAAATAAGCAAAGTAAAGTTAACATTAGTTAAAGGGGCACTGTCACCGTGCGACCGGAGGCCTGGGCCGAGTATCTAATTTGAAAAAATTGGCAAAGTTTTTCAAAGTCCCGAGAGGTAGACAGCCATCGATTTCATCTGTAAATATTTACAACATCCTTGTACTCTAGAAGATTATACTTGTTCAGTTATTTAGACTGATTGTTATTTGGTATTTTCAAGTAGTTATTTTTGGTTTGAAGTCCAAATTTATACGTTTTTTATTTAATCGGCGAGAACGATGGCCGTCTCTCATGGCGCCCGCCGGCAAAGTAGTGGTTGATAACGAATGTATTCAAGCGACAAGCTTATACATGTTAGCCGTTTACTGGGAAGATAAAATACGGTTATTACACAGATTCTGAGTTCGCTAGACATCTAGCTCTGGAGGGTTCAAAGGAGGTAGGAAAGTAAGCCGAACTGACTTCACTCGAATTATTATGTTCTCAAAGAAAGAACTCTATAAATTAAAATATTTGTACTGAATGCAAACATGTCCCGACTACTATAGAACTTTTGCTATTGCAGTATTACTTTAGACTTGATAGGTCTGATAGGTCTGTCAATATATAATCAGTTATCTGTCCCTTTCCTCGCTGTTGTACTTGTAGCAGCAAAATAACAGTGCAGTCGCTTTGAACATTGCGATCGAGCATCGGTCGTAATTCGGGCTTTATTTGCTTATTTGACTAGTCGATACTGCACAAATCGGAGAAATAAATCTTTGCAGTTTGCATGAACAGCCTGGAGTTTTCGTTTTCTTTGTATTCACTCCTGAGTATGTTATTTGGCAATTACACGGGTCACTTGTCTATGAATAAAAGCAAGCTGAAGTCAGTCAATGTCTAGTACAAATTTATGATTTATCATCAGAAACCGTCATCGATACTTGAACAAAGAGTCTGGATAGCCTTCTATGACCTTCTATAACTATCGTTACTTCGATTTAAACCTTATATTTCGCAAACGACAACCATTTTTTAGCGATTTACAAAAATATCCTCGCCGTAAATCACTGTCAATAAACGAATGTAAGCATATGCTAATTAGGAAAAAAAGGTCGTTACTGCGCAGACTCACCGGCTGACAGTGCCCCTTTAAATTGAGCAGGCTAACCAGCTGAAAGAACTTAGCACAGTACATGTAGGTGCAGGTATACAAGTAATTGAAATATTCATTGACATCTACATTTAGTCTTGAGAGGAATACAGTGAGAATAATATAGCGCATCCTGGAACCTCGATTATTGTACAAACAAAAAGCTAATTATTGGATTATAAACTTATTGAGACATTTTATTACAAACTTACCCACCAATGTGACTTTATATTGTCAGCTGGTTGGGAGAAAATATATTCTGTATTGGCTGTAGTCATGAAACAAAGGCAAACACTGAATATATGTTGTTCCAACAAGGCTCAAAGTCTCATTAAGTTCAAGTATTTCTCTTAGAATTTGAAATATGGAGCCACCAATTGGGTATACTGGCTCTCTCCAAATTAAAATGATAAAGGAATCATGATACATACATACATTTAATACTTTTATTTACCTGCGGTAAATTCATAAGTTAAAATCTTCTTTACATGAATGTTGTGCAATTATATAATTATTATAAAAAATAAAATAAAATATAAATATTTGGAGCTGTTAGTTGGCAATATGACTGCATAAAGATAGCTTATACTGTCAGTAGTATATGATTAATACTCACCAGTAGCCACCTCTACCATGACACTCTTGCCGTTAGCAGAAAACAGAGGTGTAATAAACACAAAGAATATATCATAGATAAGCAGCAAGATGAGGAGTATTATGCAGACTTTGAGGTTTGGCAGCCGAATATTCTTGAGAAGACTTACACAGAACGCAATGCCAAGAACATCTTGTAAGATCCATGCGTAACTAGACAGGAAACATTTATGAAGAAATTATTTTTATCCACAACACCTTACATTGTACATTGTAGACCAACAGCAGGACAGATTTCATATGACTTTCTCAAACTCATTAACAATAATCATGAGGACAAAACAAAGGAAATCACTACCGTGAAGGAGGTCTGGAAATGTCATCATAATTAGCATACAATTTGGCCAACTTTAACTTTGAATTTCTAGAAGAATTATTCATGGTTTGAGTAGCTACATGTAGATCAAACACTTGGTTGCACCACATTTTCTCAACCCACTTCTCGATGTTTTAAAATCGGAGGAATAACTATTTCTCGTGTGTGAGAGCAGTGATGGTGATGTTTTCTAGCACTTGCTTGTCATGACATTCCCAGGGACCGCGGAACGAGTTTCATATTGGGAGGACTGAAGCCTTCAAAACACCTGAAAATGGATGATTTTTTTATAGAAAATGTATGGGAAACTTGCCTTTATTGAGGGGGCTGAAGTCCCTTTAGTCCCCCCCTCTCCGCGGTCCCTGATTCCATGCCATGCAGCATGGTTTTTCACAGCCATATGAAATCTGCTCAACTGGGATACAATCAACACTACTAACCTGGCATTTCGTTCGATTCCCCACCAGACTGCTATTGCCACACAACATACAGCAAGAACAATCAGCCTTATTTGAGGTTCACTCTTGAATAAAGGTAGCTTGTTTGGAGGTACCTTACAGCTCCCTTAACACAACAAACAAGGCACTTGCATTAGAAGGAGTCTGTGCAAGAACGGTAAGTTATTGAGTGAGTGATCAAAATGGAATTTCTCCTTTGGAACGCAGAACTTCTAGGAGAATTTGGGTTTTGATCAAGGATCACTTAATAAGTTGCATGCATGGTCATCACCTTGGAATGGTTTTATCCAAGTTACAAACAGTAGTAATTAATAAAGATTAGAGTAAGTTATGTTTCTCCAGGAAATATACTTTTGACTCAAAAATCAAGCTTTCGGACTACGCGTCCATCATTAGGATAAATGGCAAAAAATGAATCAGTCCACTGAATATGTAAAACTGATAATTATGCTGATTCGCTTTTTGCCATTTAACCTGATGATGGACGCGTAGTCCGAAAGCTTGATTTTTGAGTCAAAAGTATATTTCCTGGAGAAACATACTCTAATATGAAATTACCCAGAAACATAACCATTCTAAATGAATAAAGATGTTTTGTTCTCAGTAGTTACATTTGTACACTTACCTAATGGTAACCATAATATAACTGGTGTTAAGCATTCAAACAGTCCATTACATGATGCCAATACGAACAGAACAATAACTACATAAACCAAGTAGTTATAAAAGAAGAACAGCAACAACAGAAGGCCACAGATAAGGACTACAAAGATCACTACCATGATAGGCGTCACTACTATTGAGGCTGCAACATCGTCATCGTCTCGTGCGTTATCTCCTTCTTGTGATGTATGTTGGTGTAGTAAGTGTCTGGAACTGTGGATCAAATTACTTTATGGTTCTGATATCATCATTAAATCATCACCATCACCATCATCATCATCACCATCATCAAAACCAGCAACATTAGCATCTGCATCCTTGATATCACCAATCATCATATTCAGAAAATCATCATGAACATCATCATCATCTACATATCCATTTAGCACAAACACCCTTATCATCATGACAATCATCAGTGTCAATACCAGCAACCTTAGCATCAGCATCCTCGATATCATCAATCATCATCATCATTAGATGAACATTGGGATTACATTGTAGGTGTCGTAAGGTTGATGTCCAAGCACATCAAGGATATAACCATGGCAACCATATACAATCCACAGCATGCACAAGCAAGCACTCAGCGTTCCACAAGAATCAACAACACGCTCAGATTGCAATTGCACAACATACACGTGATCAGAATTAGTTTCACATGAGAACCGCTGGCCAGCATTGTCTCGATTTGAACCTTTCCTAAATTTCATTTAAAAGCACCATGTAAATCATCATGAACATACAAGCATCATATCCCTATCACCATGACAACCATCAGCATCATCAGCATCCAAACCAGCAACATTGGCATCACCATCAGCTGGTGAGCATCTTTGACAAAATCAGAATCATCATCTGCAACATTATTGTCACCAATCATTATCCTAATACATTATTAGCTCCATAACCACCATCACCATAAACCAATCATTGTCATCACCACCACCACCATCATCATCATCACTATACTACATGTACCATTAACAAAATTTAAAATAAAAAACATTCTCAGTTGCTGAGATAATTTGTACAATTTGTACAATATGTACAGCATATTATAGAGTCATTTTTGAATGAGTGGGAACTTATAATGGTACATGTACATTTTATGCTGTGCGGTGAGACTGTGCCATGCGGTGACAGTACAGTGTTGTGACCTAGCCGTATCCAAGCATTCTGATTGGTTGAGCAATGATTTTGCATGTTGTGATTGTATACAATGTCTTTGATTCCGTACCGTGTCTGTAACTCTGTGCCATAGGGTTCCCACTCAATACGACAATGACTTTATTTGCTGAGTAATGACTTACACAATACTGTTATTAGCTATTCCAGTCCAGTAAGCTCCTACAACAACAGTTCCTACAGCAAGTATCCACAGTAGAACTATATTACCATCAATGGGCTGTTCATCTGGCTGATACATCTGTACTAACACACCCTTTCCAAGGTCCTGTACAATGTACATCAAAATCCACACTTTAAATAATTAACAATTTATTGTCCAGACTACGAGTTCAAGGAGGCAATAGTCAACAAGGCACGTAGCGCCGAGTTGACTATCTTCATTGAAAACGAGAATGAGTAGTCTAATTGTTAAATAGTATAAAACATCCAGTAGGCCAGTAGAAATTCACAGAAACAAGCAACAGACAATAATTCGTCGAGAAACTCTTCCGAAACATTAGCAGAACGCGACGACGAAGCCACCATTTTGTTTGTTTACTTCTACTCGGGGTCTATGAGCTGATAGACCACTAGTAGCAAACCAATCATATTGCAGGATTTGCGATAGACCACTGGATGGTTTTTGCGCAGTTTTAATTATAGATGTTTTCGATTCCATACGGTGACCAGTTCTCCATACTGGAGGTTTCCCACTCGTACGACAATGACTCTATGTTGTCAGTGGTTGATTACCTTGAGTGTAGTTCCATCTTCTTTTGTTAAGATAACTACTGGAATGTGTAGATTATCATAATCTCCTGCAGACTCATTACCAGCAGGCATAATCTGTCAGAAAAATGAAAGGATTCTTCATCAACCTAAAGCACCTTAGATTGGTTTAATTGATTGATTGACTGACTGGTTGATTGAATGATTGGTTGATTGAATGATTAATTAATTAATTGAATGATTGATCTATTGATTTGAACACGGACACAAGGTTAGTCAGTCCAAAACAATGACTATATAAATTTGGGAGCCATTTTTGCATTCGGTCTATTACTCTCACCATTATAAATCACTAAATGTATCATCATCATCCTGTATCATCATCATCATCATCAAGTATAAATAAAGTCAACAACAACTGACATAACCAATCATCATAATCCATGAGTGGTGAGGCTAGTTATTATTATTATTATTATTATTATTATTATTATTATTATTATTATTATTATTATTATTATTATTATTATTATTATTATTATTATTATTATTATTATTATTATTATTATTATTATTATTATTATTATTATTATTATTATTATTATTATTATTATTATTATTATTATTATTATTATTATTATTATTATTATTATTATTATTATTATTATTATTATTATTATTATTATTATTATTATTATTATTATTATTATTATTATTATTATTATTATTATTGTAAAGAATAAATAAAATAATTTAGGACCCAAATCTTTAGCAAATAATCTTCACAATACATGTACATTGTACGTAAAGCTCTTACATACCAGCTGATTCTCTGTGTTGATGATGATAGCTGCCTTTCCTCCTGCACTTTGAGCTTTTAGGCCTTTGACATAGAAGGAACAATTACCTCTCACTGCTGCAACAGCTTTATCTTGATATTTATTCTTAGGTGTAACATTACTGCACAGTAAAGGCGGGTCAGCCCATGCTACGGAATGTTTTGTCTAAACAAAAGAAAAATCTGGACTATAAAACAAACAAACAAACAAAAAGTACAGTAAGACTAGTCTTCTTCGCAGCCATTTGTGTATGGCGTACCATCCCCGCCAAAATTCAACATTAGGTTTCGACATTCAAGTTTTGAATTCGACATTCAAGTTTTGAATTCGACATTCAACATTAGGTTTCGACATTTGAAGTTTTGAATTCGACATTCAAGTTTTGAATTCGACATTCAAGTTTTGAATATTCGACATTCAAGTTTTGAATTGGACATTCAAGTTTTGAATTCGACATTCAAGTTTTGAATTGGACATTCAAGTTTTGAACTTTCACAATCCAACATTGGAGTTTCTCAATGCGACATTGAAGTTTCACGATGCGACATTGCTTCTCCGCGCGCCATTCTTGTTACGCGATCCGACATGCAAGTTTGATCGTTTTATGCAAGTTTCACTTTTCAACTTCCGACTCGCATGAGTGATTCAGCTTTGTAGGGCAAAACGGTCCGTGTGTCTTCCGTCCATTTGATTTTTTTAAATATTAAAATTCACCAAAATACAATTTTGGAGTTTGAATTTTTGTTTTTCATCATTTTGGAAATCGATTTTTACCCAAAAATGCCAATTTCCTTTTTTCGAAAAATACAAATTACCCAATGTTTACTGAAATTAAAAATCGAAATTCATTTTTCGTTTATTGAAAAAAGGAAAATTAGAAAATTGAAAAAGTTGACTATGCAGGGGAGGGGTAAAATCCTTATCTTCACTCACTCCCAGGCTCTCCCGGCGATCAATGGATAATATGTGCATCTAATTAAAAATGGCCGGTGACTACTTCGATGGACAGCCAGTAGGTTTTAGTGGATTTAGCCGAGGGTTTAACTTTGATATCTTAAGTTTTGACTTGGCAAGTTTTATGTGGATTTAACGCAGATTTAACGAAATATTTTGCACAGAACGACTACTGGACTAGGTTTATACGTGGGTTTATAAAGGAGCTCTGATCGTGAGTGCCGGAACTATTACTTCGTACGCACACTTCACGTCAGTGCTGTAAATGATGATCGACTTTGAAGAACTTCACACTGACAGCATTACAAAACATCAATAGATATACATTGAATACATTTATATAATCACAATGAATATTCAGAAACTTATTCGTTTTGTACATGTATCTACTGAAGTTATCGAGTGATTTATTAAACACAAAACATCAATCTACACATATGATTTGCAAGTTCTGCATATATGATGAACTGAAATAAAGTTAGTTTCCATGCAGTTCCATACCATTTTCCAGAACTTGCAAATCATGTGTAGATTGATGTTTTGTGTTTAATAAATCACTCGATAACTTCAGTAGCCTTGTACAAAACGAATAAGTTTCTGAATATTCATTGTGATTATATAAATGTATTCAATGTATATCTATTGATGTTTTGTAATGCTGTCAGTGTGAAGTTCTTCAAAGTCGATCATCATTGGCAGCACTGACGTGAAGTGTGCGTACGAAGTAATAGTTCCGGCACTCACGATCAGAGCTCCTTTATAAATCCACGTATAAACCTAGTCCAGTAGTCGTTCTGTGCAAAATATTTCGTTTCTAGCCTGCGTTAAATCCACATAAAACTTGCCAAGTCAAAACTTAAGATATCAAAGTGATTTTAAACCCTCTAAATCCACTAAAACCTACTGGCTGTCCATCGAAGTAGTCACCGGCCATTTTTAATTAGATGCACATATTATTCATTGATCGCCGGGAGAGCCTGGGAGTGAGTGAAGATAAGTTTTTACCCCTCCCCTGCAGAGTCAACTTTTTCAATTTTCTAATTTTCCTTTTTTCAATAAACGAAAAATGAATTTCGATTTTTAATTTCAGTAAACATTGGGTAATTTGTATTTTTCGAAAAAAGGAAATTGGCATTTTTGGGTAAAAATCGATTTCCAAAATGATGAAAAACAAAAATTCAAACTCCAAAATTGTATTTTGGTGAATTTTAATATTTAAAAAAATCAAATGGACGGAAGACACACGGACCGTTTTGCCCTACAAAGCTGAATCACTCATGCGAGTCGGAAGTTGAAAAGTGAAGCTTGCATAAAACGATCAAACTTGCATGTCGGATCGCGTAACAAGAATGGCGCGCGGAGAAGCAATGTCGCATCGTGAAACTTCAATGTCGCATTGAGAAACTCCAATGTTGGATTGTGAAAGTTCAAAACTTGAATGTCCAATTCAAAACTTGAATGTCGAATTCAAAACTTGAATGTCCAATTCAAAACTTGAATGTCGAATATTCAAAACTTGAATGTCGAATTCAAAACTTGAATGTCGAATTCAAAACTTCAAATGTCGAAACCTAATGTTGAATGTCGAATTCAAAACTTGAATGTCGAATTCAAAACTTGAATGTCGAAACCTAATGTTGAATTTTGGCGGGGATGGTACGCCATATTTGTGGGGAGGGGAATTGCATGGAGTGAGACTAAAAATGGCTGGGAAGTAGACTAAGGAAACACCTACATATACCTGTATCTCAATAAAATATACATGTGTATGGTAATGGTTTTTTCAATCCCCCAAAAATCCCTGCAAAACTGTACATATTACCCATAAAATCCTCTGAAAATGCCTAACCCCCAAAAGCCCCCAACTTGCCAATTTCTAACCCTCCAAAAAGTCCTTCGCATCTCGCTATCACTAAATTATATATTTGAGTACATCCCCTGGGCATCAAATAGCACTATGTGTAGAAATGTTAAACACAGTGTTAAGCACAAAATTTGCTATTTCAGCCGGTCCTTTACTCGTATGAAGGCCTAACGTCTGAAACAACGTCAGTAAATATAGTGCCTTTTTACAAGGTGTTCAAGTTTCATTCTACACTCTTGTTTTATTCATGTACACAGATAAAGTCTCAAGTATTTTAACTGCTAGTCGGCGACATCAATATACTTAACAATCAATCGCCAGAGACGAAGTGATTATAATTACTGGTGAATATTTACCGAGACAACATTGATTCGTTTACGTTTAATACTAGACAACGCTTTCGCATCAAGTCTAGGACTAATTAAATTATTATTACACTGTCGATTGTTCACCAATGAATGACTAAGCCTGACACAAATAATTGGTTTAATTAGTATAATTTTAGAGTTGGTCTAAACTTCAGAATACCCCACAACTACATGTATATATTTGGCATAACAATAGAACCTATTATATTTTGCGTCATTTAGAAAGAGTGCTGCTATAAGAGCTTGACAAGTTGCGGGGTATTCTGAAGTTGCTCCTAGACTTGAATATCAGAGAAAATATGAAATTCGGACATTTATTTTTTACTTCCGCTATTTTTAAATCTGGTTTACTCAAAAGTGATTATCATCTTATAATTACTACTCGGTTGACCAATCAGAGCGTGCGAAACTCTGTATTCATGGCTAAAATTATACTAAATGTATATATACATGTACTACATGTACACTCTCCTTGGAGTGGCAGCTTAAAGAAAGTTATGGTCCAGGTCCCGGGGGCCTGCGCATGCAGTACAGAAAATTACAGACATGTCCAATTATTTTATTTGCGAAATTAAAAAGATAAATTTTGCCTGATCAGGATTTTTAAGGGAGCACGAGAGGTTGCTAACTGATGGTATCCAAGCGACCTGTAGTTCAGCTGAGCAATATAGTCCGATTTCCGGTCCAATGTCAATTATGGTCGACTGCCTACCACCAGTAAACTCGATATAAGAATTTCCCCATAAACAAATACGAAATAAAATACATATACCTGATGATTTATAAACAAACTAACAACAATACTGTAATATACGGCTAATTACCGCCTTTTCGAGGTCTGTTTGCCACGGATCGCCCCATCGAGGATTAAACATGACACAGAAATCTTGGCTGCTTTGGCCTCCTTTGGCAAATAAAATCCCGTAATTTTGCTCGCCAAAACACTGAAAATAAAACTCCGATCAGCTGTTTTGAAGTCGTGTCACATTACTTAGACATTAGAAATCCTATTCGAGCTTACATACCTGTAGAATCGGAAGAAAGAGGAGGGAAATAAATAAAAAATCAGAAGCCATTTTGAAAATTTTGATTTTGTGGGAAAGATCAAGGGAAATGGACACGCGAATATTTTGGACGTGAAGTACTGGGACTAGTAAAATACCCCATGATGCTTTGCGGCGTTAAGAATGGCGGTGAGTAGAAATGTAGTGGAAAAAGAACTGAAATATTTGATTCATTTGACGATGTTTCTTCATTTGTAGTCCGACAGGAAAGAAAAGAAGAGCATCTTCGATATTTCAAAGTATTTGGATAAAGGTGTGCGTGTAAAATTCCAAGGAGGAAGAGAAGGTAAATGTCACGTGCTAAAGTTTGACAGAGCTTAATAACTTATTGTAGAGGGATTTTATCTCTTTAGAGTCCATTGGTCTGATTAGAGAGCCAGTAGACAGCACATGATTAATACATTCAATATGTGTTAAAATGCTTAGCATACAAATGTAGCTATAGTGCAAGGGGGAAGTTGCCCCCAGGCCATTCACGGCTTTGGAGACTATAGCCCCCAGTCATTACCTAAGTACTCTAGACCATGCACCTATTATATTGGAGATACTGATAGGGACTAGCAGTTAAACTAGTAGAGATTATTATATTAGATAAAGGTCTACTGTACTTTATCATTCCTGTGGTTCTCTTCAAAGAGCTCTGAAGCAACTGGGAATGAGTCTGCTGGTACTGATCCACACTCTCTTGGCAGGCAAACACTCAAAGTTAGAGTCATATTCGTATGAGTGGGAAACCTATGGGACAGACTTCCAACCAGAGTACGGAATCAAAGACTTTGCTCAACCAATCAGAATGCTTGGACATGACACAGTCACTACATGCATGAATCATACCGTAACTACTTCCCACTCATACCAAAACGACTCTAATGACTGACTAAATTTGATTACAGCTAGTGGAATACTCAAAGGGTTTGATGCATTGTTGAACTTGGTACTGGACAACACCACAGAGTACTTAAGAGGTATGTCATTATATAGCTACATGTAGTCTTACTTTATAGGGTAGGATATAGGGAGCTTTCACCCTGTGGTAATCATTTGAATGCTAATATGACTTTTTACAATCTGCTTTTGGACACTTTTTTTCTGGCCCTTTGAAGTGTCCATGATATAGAGGTTCCACTGTAATGGAATCAATCACTCCAGTGAGTATAGCTTAACAGTTCTGTTTTTTCTTTTCTTTTGTAGACCCAGATGATCCACTAAAACTTACAGATGAAACACGGCGTCTTGGTTTAGTTGTATGTAGAGGGACTGCTGTTGTCCTTGTGTGTCCTGTTGATGGCATGGAAGCCATTGCAAATCCTTTCATTCAAGCAGAATAACTTATGGTGGTGGACGACCAATGTACAATATTTATACTCCTAGCATCAGAAAACGTTTTAAACTTGTCCTGTCACTACTGCAGTTGAAAATGTGTTGTGTTGTAACTTAAGTTTGTTAAACACGAAGTTCCAGTATAAAAGGAGTCTACCCAGGGGTAGGACAATACGATTGCTAATTAATCTTTGTACCACTACATGAATATGTACATGAATATGCAACTAACAAAGATTGATTAATAATTGTTGTAACCCAGGGCAGCGTCTTTTCATATCGGAACTTCGTTATTAAAATACATTCTACAAGAGTTGCAACTGGTAGTTTGCAATAGACTTCCATCAATAAATTATCAGCATCAAATATGCCAAATGCAGCTTCTTTGATGTCAAGAGTCTAATATTGCAAACTACCTAAGTCACCTCTGTTGTATGAGGTGGTTGCAAAACAGTGGTAAGGTACTGGAATGAACCAATACTACGATTCCAGACTTTTCACATGGCAACACTAGAGAGATTAAGCATCATATTTACGGTGAATGCCAAACGTCAAAACTGTACATGTGATCATTGTTTTGCTGTGTTTGCTCTCCATCCTTTCGCAGACAAATACAGAGCTTCTTGCAACAAGAATTAGTCGTAAACAAGGTCATTTCCTCGTTTTTTTTTCGTTTTTTTTCTCGTTCTTAAAAACAGAAGTATTCATTTGGAGGGTTTTCCCATTTATTTGACGTTTTTAAAGCGAAACTCAAAAGTCAGTTTGGCGTTCGCCGTACTCTACTGTATACATAGCTACTTCCAACTTCTTGCACCTAAAATACACTGTCAACTAAAATGTAATTAATGTGTTGATGTGCAAATATAATTGGTCTGCAAAAGCTGACTTTAGGGATGCGGAGAGGAGACCAGATTCCTGGTTGAATAAAACATAGACACTTAAAGATCCTGTGTCCAATCCCATGATGCCTTGCATACACCAAATATTTAAATCAAAACTTAAAGAGATGCCAGACCAAAAGAGTTGGTTTGATGTTCTCTCTCTATATATATGATAAAAACAAATCAAAATATTGGAGCAAGGCATCACAGGCTTGGATGCAGAGACTTTTTAATTCTTTTTTTTTTAATAGAGATTTTGCTCTTCTATTATTGTCCAGTCTTAGGAGTTATTCCCTGGGTTAAGTTTTTACAACTCCCTTGTTAACCTTCCATTTCCTTTGCAATGCCTTATGAATTCTTCAATTAAAATGGTTCTAATTGTAAGAATTGAATGTGGCATTCATCTCGTACTTATAATAGAATAAAGGGCCTGGGCTAATGTATATATAAGTTTTCAGGTTTCGATTTTTTTTATTACCTATAATAATAGTTTCATTGATGTAAAAGAACGAGTTTAAAATGCTAATCAGTAGAGTGTCTTCTCTTTCGGTCTTCCTTTCTTTCTTTCTGCTTTCAATTTTTCTTTCTTTAATCAGTTTTCGTTTCTTTTTTCCATTTCGTTCCTTTTCAGTTATATTATTTTATTTCTCTCTTTGATATATACTGTGTATAAATCGATATTTCAGTTGACTTTAGTTCTTTTATTTTACTTATTTATTTATTAGTTCTAGTCCCCTCTTGTTTTCTTTCTTTCTTTCTTTCTTTCTTTCTTTCTTTCTTTCTTTCTTTCTTTCTTTCTTTCTTTCTTTCTTTCTTTCTTTCTTTCTTTCTTTCTTTCTTTCTTTCTTTCTTTCTTTCTTTCTTTCTTTCTTTCTTTCTTTCTTCTTTCTTTTCTTTCTTTCTTTCTTTCTTTCTTTTTCTTTCTTTCTTTCTTTCTTTCTTTCTTTCTTTCTTTCTTTCTTTCTTTCTTTCTTTCTTTCTTTCTTTCTTTCTTTCTTTCTTTCTTTCTTTCTTTCTTTCTTTCTTTCTTTCTTTCTTTCTTTCTTTCTTTCTTTCTTTCTTTCTTTCTTTCTTTTTCTTTCTTTCTTTTTCTTTCTTTCTTTCTTTCTTTCTTTCTTTCTTTCTTTCTTTCTTTCTTTCTTTCTTTCTTTCTTTCTTTCTTTCTTTCTTTCTTTCTTTCTTTCTTTCTTTCTTTGAAAAGATTGTTCACATTCCTTCGTGCAGGCAACATTTCCCGCACCTGAGAATTTTTCCCTCCTACTTTTTCTCGACCAATCAAACGGCGCAACCAGAACGCCCCAGGGGCGGATCCAGGGGGAGGGTTCTGGGGGTTGCAACCCCCCCTATGGATATTTTTTTAATACCGCTTGTATAGATATGTCTGTCCGTAGGTCTCTCTTGCACTTTCAGCTCTCTCCCTCGTAAGAATAATATAATTCATTCATAACTGTTTACACGACCGTTCGACTTCGAGGCCGGTTTGACTGATAACAGAAAGAACCTGCCGTTTTTAGCGTCAAAAACGTATGTGAAGCCTTCATACTTGTAAGCTCACCCAAGAAGACTCTTCCAAGCATCTTTGTTGGATGTCCAATAAACTTAAAATTTCAGTGAAAATTGAGTTTTGTTGTGTTAATAAAACAACTCCAGATCTCTAAAATTGCATTTTAGAGCTTGTAGATTTCAAATTTTTCTGGGGGGGGCATGCCCCCACACCCCCCTAGTAGTTCGCGGCTATGCCGCTCACACAACACAACGGCCGCAACACAACCCCCTGTTTGACAAAAACCTGCATCCGCCCCTGCGCCCACTGAATTTCTTTTATTCTCATTGGCCGATAGATATTTGATTGACATTTAGATACCATTTGATGGCAAGTTGAGCTGCACTTTGCCTTCAAACATCGAAAAGACAAGACTCGAACACGGTAAGTGTGCCAATGTTTTTTACTGAATTAGCCCTTTTATGTCTGCATAATGCATTTCTATAAAAAGACAAGAAAAATGTACGCTTATAGTCCCATTATTTCATTTAAAAAACGATTTAAAAGTAAGCTTACAACAATGGCGTTTTGAGTCGCTGCAAAACTTACCTTTTTCTCATATCTTTAAGTCTATCAGAGTTTCTGTTCAATAGTTTCAATATACACATAGCTTTTTTCTTCTATTTGTAAAGGTTTTATTTGGTCAAATTGAAATTACAGTACTTTAAACTATGATTTACGAGTTTTTGCATAATTGGAAACTCGGCTGAATTTGAGTTTTGAAGTTCATATAATTTTCTAGAAAATGAAGGATTTCACTGAATTAGGCAAAGCATTAACGTCCAAATTTGCTCAAATCTTTTAAATAAGAGTTTTTACGGCATTGTTGTTGAAGGTTTCAATAAAAACATTTTTACTTTTTGAATACAGTTTGTGAACTCCTGCATGCGCGCCCGCCATTTATGCAAATTTATTATTTGTTTTTCGCGCGCTTTGAACGCATGCACAGGGATCCCGAAAATAACAACGGGACTAACGTTCAGTCATATATTGTTTCTAGACTCGAGGCATCGACAGATGAAGAAAACAAGTTAGTAGCATGCAAAGGGGAACGACTATATTCAAATTCAAATTAGTTTATTCAAATTCATTTGGCTAGTGGGGGGGGGGGGGGGGGGGGGTAGGATGAGGGTAGGGAGGGAGGGGTAGGGGAAATGAGCCCGTCATGTGGGGCGCCTGTTGCTTACAGGCCTGTGTTGGAGGTGTTTTGTACCGTGTTTGTGATTGTTACCGCTGATGAAACCTTTTTCGTCCTTCGGTATTTTTTGGCTTGTAGTCGCAAGTAAAGAGAATTTCATTAATAATAATACTATAATATAATAATAATGATAATAAATAGTACTTGTAAAGCGCATTCTGTCACCTCAATGCGCTAAAAACCTAAAAAAATATACACCTGTTTTCAAAAACGTTGCCCATTTACAAAATACAAAATAGTAAAATAGCAAAAAAGGAATTCATTAGAGAAACAAAAGAAATGCACTCAAGCTGAACTCTGGCTTATTGTTTCTCTAATTAATTCCTTTTTACTATTTTACTATTTTGTATTTTGTAAATGGCAACGTTTTTGAAAACAGGTGTATATATATTTACAGTAAACTGACCATAATATAAATACTAGAAAACTAGAGATACTGAGATAATACAGGAGGCTCCTGGGTAATATTATTATTATATTCCATTCAATAATTCATTAATCCAAAATCTACGAAAATGCTCCGATTAGCACTACAGCTAGCTACAATTGTAGGACTAAGAGCGTAAGAGGGCATTCGTGTATCAAGTACGGAACCGGGAATGGCTATGCCACTTTAAATGCATGAGATGGTTTTAATAGCGTTTGGACTGGGCAATCGGCCAGGGACGATCGGCTAATTAATATTCGGTTAGCTTTCAAATGTCTTTGGCCTACGAGATACGGCAACGCTGGAGACGATGGATCTGGATGCAATCAGAATCATACTGTCCGAGACTGTCTTTACTTAGATCTAGAGTCTGACCATTATTTTGCGGTTCTGGTCAGTCTACACACAACCTCATTCATATAAGAACCACACCCTCTGGAAAATTAGATTTCTTCGCGTTGTTTTTAGGTCTCAGGTTTAGCGCTGGCCAGGCTGCAACGACATTCACGTCGGAATTTTTAAAATCGTGAATCGGCAACTGACGTACTACTACGGCCACACCCCTTGTATGTATGTATTGTCAAAGTGCATGTGATCGTGAGCATATGCCGTTTTTGCACGTGACGTATATATATTAATCTCGTATAAGGAAACAATACAAGTGTTAGTCCTTTGATGGTTAGCCGCTTTGAGACCCGGTTCACGGTATACTTGCAAAGTACGCGATAGAGTACAAACACTAACAGCATGATATAGTACTAAATCTAAATAGTACTAATTGTTAAATATCCTTTGTTTTCTATTGTTTCGTCACTCTGTTTAGTACTGTTTCAGTAGATAGCAGTGGCCGATTCGAGCTCACTTTTGCGTAATCTACGACTAAATGATCCATCATATTTTGAATAAAAGTATATGATGTCCTTATTTCAACAATAGTGGATTTTAATTTAGTATAACCTATCTCGAAAAATCCGTTATGTTAAACCAAATATGTTAAACCCAAAAACTATGGTATAAAGTAGGTGCGTTTATTTTTTATTGTTCAGAAATAGTACTTTACATAGTAAACATCTCATAATACCATAAAATATGTTAAACTCGAAAACTGTGGTATAAAGTAGGTGCGTTTATTTTTTATTGTTCAGAAAATAGTGGATTCATCTAATATTATTATCAAATTAATCCCTGGGGGTGCGTTTATTATTAAAAAAAATTATAGTATAGAATAGTATATAATGAGTTCAACAAGTATTAAAAAGAGGATAAACCCAACTAAAAAATCTGTAAAAGCAGTACCTGAAAAAACAAGTATGAAAAAGAAAATAACCCCAATTAAAAAACAACCAAAATCATTTTTTATGTCGAGTAATCTTTTAGATCAGGCTGTACTTGAAATAAAGGTCTCAAATCAAAAAACAAATAAAGATGGGTATACACTAGTATATTTCGGTGCTGGTTGGGATTTTAAACCAGTCAATAACCCATTATTTAGTAAGTTTAATCATTTTATTTTCATAGATAGTTTACCAAATTTAAGCCATTATAATGAGGGTGATTCAGGTTATGAGAAAAGTAAGAATATTAAAGTATTCCTAGAAACTTTATCAAATTCAGCTTTAAGTTATAATCTTAAATTAATTAGTATTAGAAGAAATCTATTAACATTTAAAAATGATAAAATTAAGTTAGAATATTATTTTAATACTACAGTCCAAGAAGCTTTAACCAATACTGCTATAAGAAGAAAAATTAATAAGGCAGTATGGAACCATATCCAGGGATTCAATCCTTATGTGTATGGGTTAAAACCGGGGGATTTACCTAACTTGTTAGAGAATCGCAGTAAATTACGTGAATTAAAATAGTTATAATTGATTGATGTTTTATTTTTTTGTTACATTTCTAATTAATAATTAAAAATGTAATTGTTGGAAATTGATGATTGTATACATCTATCGAAACATATACCAAGCAAGGCCAGCAGCCCCAACTGTTATAGCAGCTAAATTATTTTCATGTGTTTTAGATGGTGGTGAAGGGTTTACATATGGTTTATCTGACTTATTTGAAATATCTGGTTTATCAATCTGATGTGGTAGTTTAACCTTTGAATGACCCATGTTATTATGTTTTATACCAACAGATTTCGTTTCATAATTAATATTATTAACACCAAAGGTCATATCTGCTGAAGCTTTTAACAACTTATTATTATAACCGATAACAGTATTATTATTGATTATTAGATTCGATGGTTAGTAACCAGCAACCAATAGCCACAGCAAGATCTAATTTTTGTTTCGATTCTTGTACCGCTAATTGGTATCTCTGTATACTTTTAGAAATATCTACCTCAATTATACTGCTTTCGAATAGTCTTAAAAATTCAAGTTGTGTTTCTTGTGAAGAACCCGAGTTGTCAACAATAGATGATCGTGTATTTACTTGAGATCCTAGGATACAATACACATAAGCCTCGATTGACTGGTTCAGTCGTGAGAGTCCAGCTCTGGTTAAACCTTTTGATTTATTCAGCATAAAATATAAATATGGATGCTCTTGTAGTGGTGAGATATGATCAAGTTTATTTCCACCGTATTGTCCAGTCTCATCACCAAATTTGAATTTACCACCAGGCCATTTATTTGTAAACAATCCATCCATCTTTTTATCATAGGATTTAGTTACATCATCAACCTTATCAAATATTTTCTTATAGATTCGACCAAGACCATTGTTTT
Source organism: Actinostola sp. cb2023 (assembly GCA_033675265.1). Taxonomy (NCBI): domain Eukaryota; kingdom Metazoa; phylum Cnidaria; class Anthozoa; order Actiniaria; family Actinostolidae; genus Actinostola; species Actinostola sp. cb2023. The sequence continues at coordinate 88,108 of JAUJYZ010000530.1, read as the reverse complement.
CATCACCAGTAAATCGAAAGTTACTATTTGGTGATATATCAAACTCTCGACATATCTTATTATAACCACTCTTATCAAATTTGTTATTAATATTAGTAAAAGATCGATCTCCAGGTAGTTGAACATTCATCTGTGATAAAACTCGCCTACTCGTAAACAGTATATGAAATTTGAGTAATGAGTTGATCATAGGATTATTGATTTTTGTTATTAGGTCGACACCGATTCCACATCCAGAAGTTGCACACCAACAAGCGAAACTTAATTGTTGAGGGTAGTAAGACATATTAGGACTATTCAACCATATGTAAGCTTCTTTCGAAGTAACATGATTTAATACTATATCTGTTAACATATCTCGTGGCTTTATTGTAAACTTTTTACTTGGTGTTACATAAATATCGAGTGATGTGGAATCATACTTTGGAGGTGGTTTATCAAATGATGTACAAGTGATTGGGTATAGTGTTTTTGTCATAGTTAGCTCTTTTGGAAATGTGTTATTAGATGTGGTTCTAAGGAAGTCACGAATATTTTCAGGGCCTTCTTCAACTTTACCATGCCAGAGAGGAAATGGATATACTGTTTTAACTAGATTACCATTCTCATCAAACGGATTGTAATCAACACCATTACTAAGAAATTGAACATTACTACTACTATCCTCTGAAAAACGAAATTTATCATAATTTGGATACTTTTTAATGAATTCAGTAAATTTCATATTATATTATTATAATATGAGATAATATTTATATATATTTAATTCTTATCATATCGCAACTTGTATATATACCCTCCGTAAGGTGTTGTATCAAAGGATAAAGTTATTTCTTTGGATTTACGAGCTGGTCTACAATCTCCTTTCTCAGTTCCTCCCTCATCTTTTGAACATCTGGAACATCGTTTTTTAAAAAAAGCCTTATTCCGTTTCACCCTAATACTACTCTTTAGTTTTTCATATTTTTTGAGTTCAGTCATAATGTGTTCAAATTCTTTCTCATCAATCTTGTTATCGCTCAAGGCTTTTGATACAAGATCACATATACTATCTTCTTTTGATTTTGCAAGCTGAATAGTATTTTCATGTTTTGTTACCTTTTTAGTAAGTTTTTTCGTGAAAATTGTACAACTAGCTGATATTAAACCTAACAACCCGCCAACAGCCGATAAAGGAACACCGATAATGATCCCAGGTCCTGTTAAACTAGTAGTTACACCAGAACCGGTTAAAATGACAGATAAGACTCCTGTTGCAACTGCAGTTTTATGAAGTATACCACGTATCTTACTATATTTTTTCCTAACATTTTCGTAATGTTTTATCTCCGTTACTAATTGAGATATAACCATATTTATTTTGTGTAATCTGAAGTTTTCACCAGTTTGTTGTACTTCTGGTACTTCCGGATAAATCATATCATAATCAACCATATATATAATACTACATATTATTATTTTATATGATTTCAATCACCATCATCATTGGATATATTCCAGCATCAATGCTCTTACCACTAGAATCTGTAACCCAAACCCTAATACTATTAATATAATCATCATTTTTAATAGGTGTGTACAGGGTATTATTAGGATGATAGGTTAGTTTTTCTCCAACCTTGTTTAATTCAACACATGCTAATATTTGTGAATATTTATTATTTAATAAAACCTGTGTAGAATCAATAAGATCACAATACAAATATAGTGCATACTGAGTAGGTTTAATAATATTTATAACATTTCTTGAATTTTGTTCAAGGTTTATTGAGATGTTTAATAATTTAGCTAAACCCGGGTTTAGTGTTACAGCCTGATTGGCTATGAGCATCATTTTTCCGGTATTCAATAGTTCGATGGAGACTTTGTCACTAACTTCAACGCATCTATAACACGTTTAAATATATTCTGTGTGTAATACCCCGGCGGAATAATAATAACAAACTTCTTTTCATCATAGTAAATCAATCCATCACCTACAAGATTATATATTTCATTATAAAAACTACAACTTACAAGTGATATACGTGTACTCTTTTTAATAGGATTTTTAAACCAAATAGTTTCATCTGCTTTTGTTTTTTCAATATACAATATTACCATTTATACTATATAATCATCTTTTATTTTTATATCTTTCAACAAAATACAAAACAACAGCAACTATCAATAACCAAGCGTTTTTAGCTAAGAAACTAATAACCTCACCCGCGGTTCTGAAAATAAAAGAAGCTATACTACCTAGCATGCCGGGTAGTATCTGGGCTAGCTTCTTACCAATAGCTTTCAAACCATTTCCTAAACCTTTTGCAACAACACCGGATAATCCGCTTTTTAGACTAGAAATAATAACACTAATAATAATACTAACTGCAGATACAACAGAAAAAACAGTAAAACCATACTTTTTAAAAACAGCTTTTATACGATCTCTCAGAGACATTCGCCCTTCTATTACTTCATTTTGTTCTTCTAATTGTTCAATCTCATTTCTAGTTTCCTCAATCTGTTCACGGAGTGATATATTCAATCTTTCTCTAACATCATTAGAGCCAGCTTGAGATATATTATCCAATTCTTCTTTTAATGTTTGTAATTTTTCTCGATGTGAAAATATAGTTCTTTCATTATTCTCAACAACTTTTTCAGCAGGATCACCAAGATAGTTTACAATTGTTTTAGGTAACTTACCATTTAATTCACCCTCAGCATTAAACAGAACATGATGTTTGCTGCCCAGTCTATTAATTCTTACTATCACTCTATCATATTCATCAATTGTAGTGACGAATGGAGAGTTTTTAGGATTTACATTAGGATACTTGGTTTTGATTCTATCCCAAGCTTCTTCAACTCTTTCTTCACTATGTTTAGCAAGGTCTACCATTTCTATGTCTTCTCTTACCCTTCCTTCCCAATCTTCATTGCTTTCATCTGAGTTCTTAAATAATTTATATCCACGTTCTTTTGATATACCCCTTCTACTAAACCGTTCTTTAGTTCTTTCCCACCAAGTTTGTCTAGTTTCTTTTTGTTGTGGTAATAATTCCTGTATATCATCATCTGTGATAGGATCGTTTATATCTACAGACCCTGTTTCAAGTGGATCAAAATCTAAACTATCGACTTCCATATACTATATATTAATAGTTAGTTTTTTATATAAATTTCGATGCTAAATACCCTGCTCCTAACATACCACCACCCACATAAATCATTTCATACTGTTTTTGTTTTTTGTTAGGTTTATAATAATCACCTAATTGTGGTTCTTTCAAATTAAAATCTGGATGTGTCTTGGAGTATATCCTAAAAGCATAATCAGTATCAGATAGATTGCTATCAGCTATTTGTTTATTCTTATATTGCATCTCCAACCATTCTTCATACTCTTGTTTCTTCTTTTGCCATTCACCCATATTCTTCTGATAAAGTTCTATAGCCTTATCATGTCTAATTTTCTCTTCATCAACATGTTTACCATCAGTTCCAAGGGTTTTTGCTAAATACATTGAACCGGTGAAAGCTGTTGCATTCAAAACAGCCCCAGCGACCATCATAAAAACTGCGCTTGCCATTCTATATTATTAACTAAGAACTTATTATTTTAAATGATTAGAGTGATTTTGGGAGTATCTTTTGAGACTGCAAATAATCTCGTAAATACATGCTTCCAGATAGTACTAGGACCCATTTTCCATAATTACCTAGACTGCTACTAGGGTCGTTAAGAAAGTTTTCCTTAAGAGCTTTTTTACTTATATAACCAACACCACTAGCAATTCCTACTACGACTACAGCATCTGTCATTGTTTTAACAATTTTGTTTTCCATTTGATATATTAATAATAAAGATAATTATTTTTTATATACTTTTTAAAAAATCATTCCATACCGATTCTAGGCACAGGAATTTGAGATTTATTTTGTAGTTTAACATTGTTAACTTCAATGTTTTCAATTTTAGGAGATTTCGTAACTTGGGTAGCACCATCTGTTTTTTTATAAAATCGAAAATACAGGTCTAAGCCAGTTAGAGATAATCCAATTACAGTTAAAACAGTTGTGAAACTTAATTTTGGTAAAAACCGGGTATACATAGAGTCTTCAACACCATCTTCAACATCTTCAACGCCATCTTCAACCTCTTCTTCAATTACCTCATTAACAAGATTCTTTTCTTTTAATAAAGCCAATTTTGCTTTTTTATGGTATAAAGCTAGACGACGGCCTGCTTCAACCCGAACTGGGTCCTTGGTTTTCTTGATTGGGTTATTTGGTTCTCTTGTGATTTGGTCAACCTTAGTATTTTCGTCTTCAGGCATTTATTCTATAATTCTATATTATAAAATAAAATTCTAACCCATACTCAACAGAGTTCCAACAACACCTCAACAAAGTTACAACAATACCTCAACAGAGTCCCAAGAGGTTCCAACAACACCTCAACAGAGTTCCAAGATATCCCAACAGTATGCTCAAGAGATGCTCAACAGAGTCCTAAGAGGTTCCAACAACACCTCAGTAGAGTTCCAAGATATCCCAACAGTATGCTCAAGAGATGCTCAACAGAGTCCCAAGAGGTTCCAACAACACCTCAACAGAGTCCCAAGAGGTTCCAACAGTATGCTCAACAGAGTTCCAAGAGGTTCCAACATAGTTCCAAGAAGTTCCAAGAGGTTCCAAGAGATTCTTAAGACAAATCAAGAGTTTTATCAATAATATTGTTAATCTGCTCATTATCATCAAAATTCTGTTCAATATCCTGAGTGATGATTGGTGGAGCGAGCCATGTATCATTGGAATTGCTAATCTTAATATGTGTAAAGAATTGAACCAGACAGCTACTCAATGCGAGGAGTCGACCCCCTTTTAAAACAGCATAACCACTAATTAATTTTAACTCTTGCATAAGCATCTCATTTTTTTGTAGATCCTGAACTAAGGCCTCTCTACTATCAATTGGAAAAACATAACTCAATAATCCAACAGAAGTTTCAATCCCGGAAATGATTAGAGAATCTGTTAATTTGTTTCCTAGAATTATCTGATATCTATTATAATAAAGTTCTATATCTGATTTCGATAATTTTTTAACATCAAGCAAAGTCATCTTAACCCCTATGTATTGATCGATTGTATTAAGTAGAGCCAATATCGATAATTCCTCACGTTTTTGTTCTATACCCATGTCATCACCCTTATTAACAGCTAGTTTCTTTTTGCGTTCCTTCTTTACTATTTTTGTATCTTCTATAATTTCCTCTTGAATCGTTTCCATATCACCATCCATGAATTGATCAAGAACTGATGTCATCTTATAATAATACTTTTATATATTTTTATTTTTTAAATGCTAACACTGGGAATTTCAATAAATGATTGATATGGATATCTCAAACAAAAAACAATTCGTGCATACTTTTCTGATTTAAGTAGTTTAATAAAAGATTTTTTATGCTCTGTATCTAATCCATAACCGTATTCATCAAAAAGAACTAGATTTGATAATTTATTTGGTGTAAAAAAACTTATTATACAACCGATATTTTCTCTAAAAGGTCGTGCTATCGAATGTAAATGCTGACTGAGAACCCAAACCGAGATTCCGCTGTGACGAGCAGAAAAAGCGAGATTAATGAATTGATTACTTCGTCTTTTAACTTCACTACTAGAAGCCATATCGTCTAAAATTAAAAGCACGGAATGTCCACAAAACACCGTTTCAATATCCAATAAAATTTGATTTAGATCATCAATTTCACAATTATCTGGTTGAATGACAAGAAATCTCGGATCGTTCAATGCAAATCCCTCATATGTTTTATTTTTGGAATAAGTACTGCAAACCAGAATTACATATTCAAATACCTGTTTATATGAACCTCTAAGAGTATCAACTAAAAATTGTGTTTTACCGCTATTTGTACCACCGGCGATTAGAGCGTTGAATGGTATATGATCTTTCAGCTCCTCCATTTATATATAATAAATAGTGAATATTACTTTAATATAATATTGCTTTCAAATTACCGTCTTGAATTTCCATAAGAGCATCAGCGATAACAAACATATGACATGTTATATTACCAGATCCACCAACTGTTCTATTAAAATGAAGCATAACACCGTCTTTTGTTGAATTTAGAAGAAGACCATTTCCATGAATATTATTATCCGGGTTTGTTTTCAAATTGATCCAAAGAGCGAATTTATCACTATAGAAATCTTTCTGGGTTACATTATCTGTTTCACCAAGCCTTCCTCTAATTGAATTCCAAAAATCTGTTTGAACCATACCTTTCGAGAATAATTTATTAGGTATACCATCGATATTCACATTCACTTGGGTTAATCCAGGGTTTATATACTTTTCAGAGTCTCTTGTGCCTACTGTATAAGGTTCTACAAACAAACAAAGAATTCCACTCATTGACCTTCTTGGTATATTAACATGCTCGTTAATCACAGAGTCTGTTGCTTTATTAATTATGAATGTCCTGTGTAGAAGCACGTTTTCATAATAGAACCCTTTACCGACTTGATATGAAGAAAGAGCTTCTCGAGCTAGGTAATCACTATTAATACAAGTGTATTCTAACTCAATATTTGAAAGACTGTATGTATATGGTTTTGTATTATCAGATGTGACCACAATATTTCCGCTTTCTGGAAGAGTAATCTCAAATAATAGATTATTAGAAAGACCCTTTGCATAGAATATCCCATGATTATCTAAAATACTGTGATTTAATGGTAACCGATATTTATCACCATAAACAGCTCCTAATACTACATCCTTCACATCAGTGGTTACTTTATCACCTGAGGCTGTTCTAAGTTTTCTCATATTGACAGAACTAATACCTTCCATCAACATATTTTCACGTTCTCTTTTCGATAAGAATAAGTCGTTATAGGTTTCATACAGATCAATACGATGGGTGTCTTGTAAAGTTTCTCCGCCATAAAGAACCCTCATACGCGACTTAAGTGCTCTCCCTAGGTTGTTAACCACTGTGTTATTTGCATGACCAGTGGCAGCTAGGTTTAGTTTGAAAAGTAATCCTATTGACTCTGGTACGTATACAATATTATCACTTAATTTAGGTATATGAACATACAGGGTCTCTCCGGGATTAGCTTTGCTTGGGTTGAAAGTAACACGATGAACGGTTCTATCAGCTTTTAAACCAAATGGTTGTTTGTATTGTCGATTTACATCTAAAATTTCAGAAATAGATTGCATCATTTATATAATATTATAAAAGAATATTGTTTTATATATTATTATGGAAAAGAAGTTATCAAAAATATACTATAGCCCTCATGGTTATTGGAAAGGTTATGATGCTATAAATAAACTCTCTGATGCGACCAAAATTGATAAAGATATCACCAAGAAGTGGTTATATAGGCAAGCGTTGTGGCAGATCTATTTACCACCCCCAAACGATATCCCACGGTATCATTGGAATATCTCAAAACCAAATAAAATACATCAGGCAGACTTATTATTCCTACCACATGACACGGTTAAAAGAAAGACATACAAATATGCTCTTGTAGTAGTTGATATAGGTAGTAGATATGTTGATGCTGAACCCTTAACGTCTAAGTATTCAATAGAAGTATCCAGAGGGTTTGAAAAGATATACTCCAGACGTTTGGAATGGCCAGAAACAATTATGGTTGATCCTGGGAAAGAATTTATGGGTGAATTAACAAAGATATTTAATAAAAAAGATACCACCATACAGAGATCTGAAGCTGGAAATCATAGAGCACAATCACTAGTTGAGCGCGCTAATCGAACCATTGCTGAGAAACTATTTAGCCACCAGTATGCTAAAGAAATGATAATGGAAAATAATGAAAGATCCCGTGAATGGGTTAATAGAATGCCTGCTGTCATACAAAGTATAAACAGTGGTGTTAAAAGAATTACTGGTAAAACACCGATTGATGCTCTAAAATTAAAAAAGGTGGATGAAAACCATGTAAATTATAAAAGACCTGTTGGATTAAAAGAAGATAGACTCCCAGCAGGTGTGAAAGTTAGATATCTCTATGCTCCTGGTGAGCTGGAAGGTGGTGATAAACATCGTGCCACTGACCCTATATGGTCAATAGGGATATATGATATATCCCGAACTGTAGTATCATCTGATCAACCTGTATTATATTACCTCTCTGAAGGGGCCCCAAAACGTAATTTTGTTAGAGAGGAATTACAAGCTGTTCCTGAAGATACTCAGTTACCACCTGATACTGTTTAATAACTTTTGTTATCATCTTTTGGATTACATTGTTTGGTTTCATTAATATTTTTATAACTATAGGCTAAGGTATGAATACCATCCACCTGAATATTTCGTTTGTCATCATCTCTTGATAATGCTATTTTGTTTACAGTTTCGGTATAAATTTGATGCTTATGACTTCTGATTACATTCATTTTTCTAATAACTTTTTGACCTTCGAATAGACATTTTTTATAGTCGTCAAATGTGATCTCATTTTTTACTACTGACCTTTTAACACCCTTACAACGTTTTCCAACTTTTTCATCATCTGTTTTATATGCGTATAACTTAGCTCTAAGACCTACAAATTCAGTTACTTCTTCTCCACATGTCTCGTCTTTCATCATCCCTATTACTTTTTTATTTACTCTTTCTTTGATTCCACTATGGTTTTCTGGATAGTTGGATGTGTCAAACTTTGTTTCAATATCTTTTTCAATGTCTTTATAAAAATCTTTTGTTTCTATTTCATACATCAGACTGTCTGTATCAGTAAATAATAGTTGTGCTTTCTCTTGATACTTATTTTTGATATAGTTATAATGGGAAGTCATACATCAACGTCTTTGATAGATCTAAGATGCTCATTCCAAGATAGATTGGTTTATTGAATACTAATTCTGTTTTTGTCATATGGATGGCAACTAGGTTTTCTGAGAATATGGTTCGTTTTTTATAGTTTGGTTGGTTAATTAATTTGCTTGCCTGCTTTTCATTTGTTACTAGTTTTATATCTTGTCTGTTTCTAATGTTTTCCATCGTTTTTCCAAATACACTGTTGTTCATTAATTTGAAGAAATCTTTTTCAAAATCGTTTGTTGCTTTTGTTCTAAGATCTGTGTTAAGACTGATATACTTTTTCAACCAGTCTGATTCCTGGAATGTTACACCTCTATGAATTTTTGTTATCTTCAATCCGAGGCTCTCATATAGTTTTAATGTTTGATGGTGAATTACATAATTTTTCTTATCACCAAGATTTGGAACTAGTTTTTCAACTTTGTTAATCATTAACCTTTCTGGAGCTAGTGGGTATCCGTTATGCAAGTTGTGTAATTCGACTGGATACTCTAGATCTACTTCTAGGATGCATGGGTGTTTCTTCCAGCTCTTAATCTCTAATTTATTCATCCATCTAAACCCATGTGTGGGTAATTTTTCACTCATGGCCCATCCATAGAGGTTGTTGGCATCTAGATATTTTATGAATGTTGATTTTTGAGTTTTATCATAATTTTTCATATACTTGTTATTAGCTTTAGCATATCTTTTTGAAATCATAGAAACACCACCACGAATCCCTTTTTCAATCATAAGAACCATGTCAGCATCACTTAACAATTCAAGGTTAATCTTAGTCATCTTAAGCATAGAATCCCAACTTAAACCAGGACAGGTGTAGTACCATGCAGGATCTAATTTATAGTTTTTCATACAGACATCTCTAAAATTCTCAAATACGTCGGCTAGTAGGACAACATCAGATATCAGATAGAGATTGTGGTATTCTCTCATATTTTTTATTTTGAATGTTTTCCATACTTTCTGTGCGTGTCTATAGGAATCGTCTGAAATATCGCTATCATTCAACTTTGAATAGAATGCATCTTTTGGTGGAAGACATGTTTCATTTAGCTTCTCCAACCGATTGACATAGTCATATGGATACACCCCTTTCATCAGTAATAGATCAAGCTTCTCTCCGTAATAGAACATACCCATATTTCTGAATTGTTCTTTCTTAAGATTCCCAACTAACGAATCAAGACCCATTGACATGAACTTGAAACTATCTATGAATCGTATTTCACGTTTTATGTTACATGTTTTTCCATCCTTGTTTATGAATGTATCCACTATTATCTCTTTTTTGAAAGATATATACTTTTCCTCATTGTTTGGTATACAATCCACTTTACCATCTGTAACTCCTAGGTTTTTTATGAATAGATGAGCGTCGTACCCAGAAAGATTATGAAATATCACTGGGATGTGTTTAGGTATTTTATAATTTAGATTGCAATCATTATGAGCCGCTCCACGATACCTTCCTGTAAGGTGGTCGTGGTCTAATACCTTATCTTTTCCTAACTCTTTTTCACAAATGTGGCACTCAGTTGCTTTCTTATAGTTTCTATTATCCTTTGCTGTCATTTTTACCTTCTTATTGTAGTTGAACTTTGAATATAATCCTCTAACAGACTTTTCTATTGAGTTCACAAAATGTTGACCTATATCCTCACCATCACTCTTAGCAGTATACCTTACCATCTCTGGTTTATACAGCTTATCATCATAACATTTTATCATGAAACAGTAGCCTGAAGGTTTATGTTTTTGATACTTCTCGGTATACGATCTACCTTCATCAGGTTGGCATGAAGATATATTTTCTGTGAAGCATTCGAAATCTGCATAAATCACAAAAATGGTACTCTCATACTGTTGTTATAATTCTTAAACTTTAGCATGGTACCTTTCTTTGGTAATGTTATTTTAATAGCATCTTGGTTTTTACAGTATTCAGAATGCTTTTTAAGGGACTTCTCTGTTTTGAAACTATTGAGGCATCTTTCACAGAAATATAATCCATGACCGTTTTTATTAATCTGTGCTGAACACAGTCTTGACATACTCTTAATCCAACAGTAATGGTTGGTCTTATCGTTTGAAATTAGAAGCAGATTTATTGTTTGTTCTCTAATTTTTTTTTTACTAATCCGAAGTGGATATACTTCATCATCTTGATAACCATAGACATTGACTCTATACTTGGTATTATTCTTCTCAAAAATACATATTTTATCAACTTGTACTGGGAAATCAAGACCATTCCAGTTTAATTTCTCTGCGTTTGCTTTCAAAACTTTTGAGATTCTTTCTGAATTTTTTTTTATTGGAAATATAGCATTAGTCATAGCCCATTTAAAACATTGATTATCTTCATTTTTTGTATTAACTATCGCTTCTTTCCTTTTTAATATTCTAGGGAGCTCTATATAAGATTTTCCAGAAATTGGTTTATATTTATCAATATTTATATCTAAGTTAACAAACTTTCTTAAAAATCCATCCAGAACCTTGATTTTGGAAGTTATCAACCTTTTCTAAGATCTGATCCTTAAAACGATTGTAAACCTCATCCAGATTGGTCGACTCTGTAACTATCTCGATCGTTGAATGAAAATATCCATATGTGTAAACCTTCTCCTTTTTGTCCATCTTATAAAATTCACACTCTAAGAGAAACTTCATCTTGATAGGCTTTTCATGATGTTTTAGAAGGTTGATAACATCCTGTTTGCTGTTTTCTAGAAAGGTTTTCGAGTCTGTTTTTACCTCTCCTTTTATTCTGTAAGATTTCAGAAATCCTTTTAATGCAGAATTTTTCTGCTTAGCTTTAGTCGCAGGTACTTTGAGATTTTCATAGATATTATTGACTTCCTTTTTCAAAGCTTCAACCCTTGTATTAACTTTTTTTTTAATATCTTTCGGTACATACGATATAATCCAATCAGCAAATTTATTCAACTGATTTTTAACTAAGCTAGCAATCTTTTTAGCCATATGTTTCAATGATGATGGTTGAAACCTCTTAGTTGGTTTTAGAATTGGTTGTTTTATTTCAGGTACTACTTGATCTAAAAGATTACTAGACATAAAAAATGTTTTTGGTTGTTTTTTAATAGGTTTTTTAATTGGGTTTATATTCTTTTTCAATGTCGAGCTCATTATATACTATTCTATACTATAATTTTTTTTAATAATAAACGCACCCCCAGGGATTAATTTGATAATAATATTAGATGAATCCACTATTTTCTGAACAATAAAAAATAAACGCACCTACTTTATACCACAGTTTTCGAGTTTAACATATTTTATGGTATTATGAGATGTTTACTATGTAAAGTACTATTTCTGAACAATAAAAAATAAACGCACCTACTTTATACCATAGTTTTTGGGTTTAACATATTTGGTTTAACATAACGGATTTTTCGAGATAGGTTATACTAAATTAAAATCCACTATTGTTGAAATAAGGACATCATATACTTTTATTCAAAATATGATGGATCATTTAGTCGTAGATTACGCAAAAGTGAGCTCGAATCGGCCACTGCTATCTACTGTTTCACGCTTTTAGTTGTGAAAATGGGGCCCCACGTTACACGACAATATTTTTTGGGCACGGCACTCCTAACTTTGGGTACGCGTGCCTTACTTTTCTAGCACTGCACTCGTGAAGTGTGTCGTACGAGTGCCGTGCCAGAAAAGTAAGGCACGCGTACCCAAAGTTAGTAGTGCCGTGCCCAAAAAATATTGTCGTGTAAATGGGTTAAGACAAAGTATGTATAAAACAACGTTGATATTTGTGGAGTAAGCACGTGCTCCCTGTAAGCATGTGTAGTCGCGCAATGTTTGTGATTACTTCACGTCTGGTTACAGTTCGTTTTTCTCATGCTAGTCCCGTTGGGATGAGGTATTCGACACAATGTCTATTTTCTTATAACTTGATTACTAATTTACCATCCGTTTTCAGTGAAAAATTCTGAATTTGTTACCCTGATTCATTGCGGTAAGAGTCAAAAGCCAGACTGTCGGAACGGCACATACCCATACTAGTCATGGGAGTACACCTCACCCCCTAGGGGCTTAACTTCACAAGCGTAAACAAGTGTACAGCTGCTTGTTTCATGATCACTTATCCTATTTGCATAACTCGTGCCGAATATTGCAAACAATTTATTCCCTATAAAAATCTAGCTTGAAAAGTCGGAAAGGGAGACAAGCTGATGAGATACTTGCGTGCGTGTCGCCTTAATTTACAGACACGGTGTAACATTGTGTGCAATGATGGCAGCCTGTTGCACCGTACGTCTTTACCTAGATTTTCAGTTTGTGTCTGCGAGATAAATAACGGTTATTTACCGGTCGGGAGGTCCGGACAGGGGAAAACTGTGCCCCCGAGGTCTTGAGCGTACCGGGACCGAGGCCAATCAGAGCGCGCGATTTCTTAGGATACCGGATCGGAAAAAAAAACACGAATATATTATTTGCCTTGAAAACGTATATTACACTGACAAAAACACGAAATATTTTTAATGAGAACAAATTTAAGTTAAAATAGATATAAAATTTTTGATGCAATTAATTAAACATTATTATTGTCATGGTTACGGTTATCAACGTCATAATCCAATATATCAATGATCGTTAGATCATCTCGACTGGGGATCTGTTTATTGTTCTTCACCAGTCCTTGACGGCCAGATGCCAGATTGAGGATTGGAAGTTGTCCGCTGAGAAGGGGTTTTGATCTTTCTTGTCCAAATGCTTGGTGAGCTTTCTCCTTCTTCCTTCTCGTCTTTGCTCGATTATTATGGCTCGGAAGTACTCCCAGTGCAGGGGCAAGCCTTGGTTGGTTATGGATATCTGAAATACATGTAGTTAAACAAGAAAATTAGCTGGTAAATTTAAAAGAACTGAAGCAATATGGATACAGGGAGTAGATATGTATGCATGATAGTTTTACTGAATTCACAATCTGCACAAACCTGTTTTACAACTGCTTCCTTTCTGTTGCGTAGTATGACTGGGACGAGGGCAGTCCAGGTAATCGTCAAGCTCTTCTTCGTCACTGATTTCGTAAGTGAACAGCTGTCGCACCCCGACAGGACGAGCCAAGCTAGAGGCATTTGAACCACTGATACTTGGTTTAATAGGGCATAAACCTCTAGTCAGAGTAGAAACATGTGGCGCTAATTTGAAAGACTTTAAACCATTGCTGATGTGGATCTTGGGGCTTGAACACCGTGGGACGATGCCAAGGACTTTGGACGTGACGCTTATAGGCTTGACAAGAGCTTTAGGATTGACACACCTTGGTGTGATTCCAGGAAATTTGGATATGAGGTGCGTTGGTTGTACAATTTCTTTACGTGGGCTTGAACATCGTGGAACGATGCCAAGGACTTTGGGTGTGGCGCTTATAGGCGTGACAAAAGCTTTAGGACTGACACACCTTGGTGTGATTCCAGGAACTTGGATATGACGTGCGTTGGTTGTACAATTTCTTTACGTGGGCTTGAACATCGTGGAACGATGCCAAGGACTTTGGGTGTGGCGCTTATAGGCGTGACAAAAGCTTTAGGACTGACACACCTTGGTGTGATTCCAGGAACTTTGGATATGAGGTGCGTTGGTTGTACAATTTCTTTACGTGGGCTTGAACATCGTGGAACGATGCCAAGGACTTTGGACGTGACGCTTATAGGCGTGACAAAAGCTTTAGGACTGACACACCTTGGTGTGATTCCAGGAAATTTGGATATGAGGTGCGTTGGTTGTACAATTTCTTTACGTGGGCTTGAACATCGTGGAACGATGCCAAGGACTTTGGACGTGACGCTTATAGGCGTGACAAAAGCTTTAGGACTGACACACCTTGGTGTGATTCCAGGAAATTTGGATATGAGGTGCGTTGGTTGTACAATTTCTTTACGTGGGCTTGAACATCGTGGAACGATGCCAAGGACTTTGGGTGTGGCGCTTATAGGCGTGACAAAAGCTTTAGGACTGACACACCTTGGTGTGATTCCAGGAACTTTGGATATGAGGTGCGTTGGTTGTACAATTTCTTTACGTGGGCTTGAACATCGTGGAACGATGCCAAGGACTTTGGACGTGACGCTTATAGGCGTGACAAAAGCTTTAGGACTGACACACCTTGGTGTGATTCCAGGAAATTTGGATATGAGGTGCGTTGGTTGTACAATTTCTTTACGTGGGCTTGAACATCGTGGAACGATGCCAAGGACTTTGGACGTGACGCTTATAGGCGTGACAAAAGCTTTAGGACTGACACACCTTGGTGTGATTCCAGGAAATTTGGATATGAGGTGCGTTGGTTGTACAATTTCTTTACGTGGGCTTGAACATCGTGGAACGATGCCATGGACTTTGGGTGTGGCGCTTATAGGCGTGACAAAAGCTTTAGGACTGACACACCTTGGTGTGATTCCAGGAACTTTGGATATGACGTGCGTTGGTTGTACAATTTCTTTACGTGGGCTTGAACATCGTGGAACGATGCCAAGGACTTTGGACGTGACGCTTATAGGCGTGACAAAAGCTTTAGGACTGACACACCTTGGTGTGATTCCAGGAACTTTGGATATGAGGTGCGTTGGTTGTACAATTTCTTTACGTGGGCTTGAACACCGCGGGACGATACCAGGGACCTTAGGTGTCGTATGCAATGGTTTTATCAACTCGCCTGTCATTCCATTGGGTTTTAGACTTTGAGGTGAGACAAGTCTGCTATGATACAACTGTGGGTATTTGGTATCCGTTGCTAACTTTCCTTGATTCCTTTGATCAGTAGAGGATAAGATCGTATCAGGTCCCCCGCCATTACAACTCACCGGTGGTAACTTTGCTGCATTAGTCCAGGTGTCCGTTAAATTTCCACACTGTAGTTCATCAGGTCGAAGTGGTTGTAGTGGTGTCACTCTGTTTCTTCTCGGAAATTGGTTTGGACGTATCTGTGTTTCAGGAATTTTATCCACATTCAAGCTTTCACCACATAGTGACCAATTCCGTGTATTTTGCTGAGGCTTTGTACAAGATGGCGCAAAACCAGTGGGTGCAGGCTTTCCATTTACAATGGGACCTAACAACTTCTCTTTGTCTTTCTTGTTGGACTTCTTGCCGTTACCTTTGGCGCCCGTCGTAGGCGGAGATGGTACGTGTTTAGTCGTGTTGAAATCCTGTTTCATTGATGCAATGTTTCGCGATACTACTTTGTCTATTACCTTCCTGTCGGACTTCTCATTGAGGCCACTGCCATCTTTAATGTTCGTAGCGTGTGCAGATGGTGCTTCCACAATGGTCTTCAAATCCTGCTTCATCGAGACGATGCGGGGTTTCATCAGCACCGATGTAGCCTTGGGTCTTCGAATTTCTCGTTTTGCAAGTTCAACGGAATTAGTGTAGGTTGTTGTAGAAGTTGCACAGCAAATTAGCTTTGACAACCCATTAGCTGCTTTAGAATCCACGTCCATATCCGATAATAAGCTTTCAATCTGTTGTTCAAAGTCCGCCATGCTGTCCTGGAATGGGTTGTCTTTCTTGGTTGATATTTCATTCATGTCCTTGGTCTTCTTCATCTCAGCTTTGACGACGATGCGTTCTTGGTGGCAGGTTGTTGATGGTTTGGAAACTCTACTAAGGGCCACATTCTCTTGATCTTGTTTCACTTTGACAGTCTTCACTGCGAGGGCTCTATCGGTTGGTACAGCGCCACTTCGCTTTGGCAGCGTCACTTCGCGTTCTTTTTCTGTGGCGACTGTTTTTCTGCTTACGAGAGGCCCTTGCATGGAAAAGATGTCGGGTAACTTGTCTGTTGTTGTTTTACTCTGGCGCTTTTTGAAATCATTAGGCTGTGGACGATCTCCTTGTAGAAGAACCAACTTAGTGGCAACTTTGTCATTTGTCTTGACGTTTGCATTTTCTGGTTCGTTGACAGCTGTGTTCTTTGGAATGGACGGTAGGGTTACCTTACTGCTCTCCCCGCCATCTTGTTCAGTGGCTGTTTCTTTCTGCAGATCAACTGGTAGAGCGTTTTTGCCATGTTTAATAGCATCTTCTATTCGCACTACTGTTTCAAATACTATTGTTTCATCTCGTTCAGTTTTATCTTCTGGTCGTTTTACCACTGCAGCTTGTCTAACTGTGCCTGTTGCAGGCGCGGCCAAAAAGATCGAGTATTCTGTAGATTTCAGTGGTGATGGTCCACGTGGAACTTGAACGGAGATCTGCAACATTGGAAGTTTAGCGGAATTAATTAGTACCTACACACATGAGCAACTCGATTATAGATTCAAGTTTTTCCCACCTTGTTTTTGCGTGAAAATCGTCTATTTGTCTTGTTTGGTTTTGTCTTCTTATTCCTTTGTGTCACTTGACGTCCAGCGCCATCTTGGTCATCGATGTTCTCGTTTACTCTTCCGTTTTCGTCTTCAGTATTAACATTTCTACCTCGTACGTTGTTGATCTTACCTCGTACATACGTGTTAAATCTTTGAAAGGAGTTTCTTATTCTATTCATTGTGTAATATTTAGGAGCTTATTTAACTAGACTTTAGTAGTTGAAATTGGTAGGTTATTCTAATTGATGCGCATTATTACGTCACATAAATAGCGCGCGCGATCCTGCGAATCACCAAGGTAACCCGGCTATCACCAGAGAAATGATTGACAAGTGAAATAAACGACGCTCCATATGAAATTAGAATCTGACTGAAAATATTGATGATTTGAAATAACGCTGTTTTAATTTACGGATATTATTTTTGGCCTCTGCGCGCGCTATACTCGTTTTCACTGCTTATTACGGTCACCTGTCCCGATTATAACAGTACACTTTGTCATAAGAACCCCGTCGACCGACAGACCGAAATATACAATTTTGGACAGCTGCATTGCTATAGACAAAGTATTCAAGAACTTATTACGAATCAAAAACAGAGTTTTGTGTGTGTTTATCAACTGAGTCCTCACGAGCCTCATTTTCATGTTTTTATTTTTCACACTATAAAGCGCTAATAACTTAATTCGCAGGAATTTAATATTTCACCTTCAAGCAGAAGAAATAGTTTTTTGGCCATTTGCTATCATTTTGATCCTTTTTCATACTTTAGACAAATTTTCAACCATTATGCTATAGTTAGCATGCAGCGGACATTTATGAATTCGGTCTATGCTGTACGGATTTATGACACAATGAGAAAATATTCTGGTTCGGACTTTGACTGTATTTGACTGACTTATTTGTTGCTATAATCCAGCAAAGTGTGTACTCTGTCAAAGTAACAAGATGTTGCATTACTGAAATGAACAAATAAAACTTAGAAATAAATATTCTCAATGTTAGTTACAGAGTCATTTGTTTCTGTTCTAAAACTCAATGGAAAAGACGTTCTTTGACACTGACTAGTTGCTGTCCAATCAGTTGCTGTTCTTCATCGCAAAATATTGGTTCGGCACGTGACCAAAATACAGAGATTTGATTGGAGGATTATTTGTGAGGGTATAAATGGTTTTGTGGTAGCCAGCTTTGCCGTCAACATTTCACTCGAAAGCAAAAGTAAACTGTCTTCTTCCCTTGACCTCCCTTTCTATTTGCTCAAAATAAGTTAACTTAAAAGGCAGAAAGGTTAAACGGGATAGTTTCTGCACCAAAACATCTCCTTCCACTTTCATAACCAACGCATCGTTATAATATGTCCTCAATTTCTGTTCTTGCTTTTTGAAGCCTTCAAACCACATGGCAAGGGCGTCTGTGTTTTTATTGAGACATTCGCACACAAAGAGATCCAAGCGAATCCTGTCTTCAAGGAGACCAAGCCTATTGATTTTCTGTAAAACCGAAGCACCCTTCGATTCTTTGTTGCTTGTTCCTGCCTCGAGCACTTCCCATACGGTATACTTCGTAGCTCCAAATAAAGTTCTTCTCTTTTTGAGGCCGTGAATGAGAATTGAATTCAAAGCTGAGCAGAAATCCAAGCAAACGACCGTCCGTACATCCGGGCATTTCGTATCATCAAGACCTTCAACGAGAGAGGCTTGGAAGAAGATCTTCTGAATAGCGTTCTCCAACATAGTCAACTCTGGATAAACCTCGTGTATTGTGGCGTTTTTAAAAGGACTGCAGGTGCCTTCAGGCAATAAAAGTGCTTCATTTTTGCTGTGTATATTATTTGAATTATCTTTAATAACGTCTGAGTTTTCACTGGCAGTGATATCCACGAGTTCATTGTTTTCACTGGCACCAACATCCACGAGTTGTACGACCCATGTTCTTTTAGATCGATTAAACACAACTTGAAGATTCAGTCGAAGTGAGAAAACGTCACAGTTTTCCAATTCACAGTCCTCCAACTCATTCGTGTTGCTATGAGTGTCGTCCTCGAGCACCCAGTAACCGTTTTTATTCATCAAATGAACTGAAGAGAAGCAGAGGTTTTTGGGAGGAAGAACGACATTGACCTCTTCTTCGCCTGCACTCAACCTCGAATACTGGTCGAGAATGGTTTTTAATATGTACGGAGACTCGACGGTCTGGTAATCACAGGAATGGATAAGCCTGCAGGTTTGATCGAAATCCTCAACAATGGTTGAAGGAGAAGCACTCGGTGACAAATTAGAGTATGTAGTGTTGATGACCAAGTCGCAGGAATGATGAGAGTTTTCCTCGGGATTTTCAAGAGAGTTAGAAGAAGTGCTCGCTGATAAGATGGAATCCTTAGTGTTTTTTCCCGAAAGGTCGTCTCCCGAGTCCTTGGCAGACGGTGAAGGAGAAGTACTCAGAGATGGCTTAGAATCCGCCGTGTTAACGTCAACTGAATGATGAGATTTTTCCTCTTCCTCGGAATCTTCAACGGAAACTGGACTGGTACTAACTAACAATATAGACTCCACAGGAAAGTCTTCCTCAGAGTTCTTCACGGAAGAAGAAGCCCCCGAAGAGAACTTTTCCAAACTTATTGAACTGGAAACCGCGTTTACTGATGTTCGCATCATTTCGGTAGAGTGTGAGGTGTCATTTTCAGTGCTAGGATCCTGATCCCTCGAAGTAACCCTTTGTAACTCACTTGTCAAATCAGTTGTATGCTCTTCCTTTTCCCAAACACCACGATCTTTTATAAGTTTATTTTCAACATTAAAATCGTCTGATGAATCAGATGACAAGGAGTGATTTCGAACTGATGTTGTATTGTCATCTGACTTCAGCCTATTGGAAATAGCTGGTAACGTCTGCCTTCGTCCACTATTCTTACGCCTCACAGCTCCTTTCCTAATGATCTTACACGGATCACTGACGGTTCTTTTCTTGGCATCTGTCGTCTCCAACACTTTTTCACTAGGGTCTATTTCTACTTTCTGATTGCATGGCCCTTGTCCTTCAGGCAAACTCCTTGGTCTACTCTCGATGGCCCAATTTTTATCACTTCGGGTACCCTGAGGACTACCTTCATTTTCTGAAAAATAGTCAACTACAAAATCTTCCAAGGGACAAAACGGAGCACTCTTCTGCCCCTCAGAGGAGCATTCTTCAGTTGGTATTTCAATGACACAAGGTTTGATGGTCTTATCCTTGGTTTTGTACAAGTTTGGATTGCTTCTGTTACTGCTAGGGGATGAACGCTCCGTGTCTAGTTCGACAGCTTCTGCTGATTTGCGTGCTCTTTTTTGAACATTGTTCTCAAATTCCTTTATCGCTTTTTTCTGTCTTCTTTCTTCTATCATCTTTGTTGTCTAAAGAAAAGACAAAAATATATTACTTAAGATAGAAATCCAGTATCGTACATGAAAATAGGATATAGAGTCGTTTTCGTATGAGTGGGAAACCTACGGCACGGAGGTACGTACGGTCATGGTACGGAATCGAAGACATATTCTATTCAACCTATCACAGCATGCAAAATCATCGCTCAACCAATCAGAATGCTTGGATACCGCACGATGATGACGCGATACGGTCACCGCACGGTACGAACCGTAACTACTTCCCACTCATACGAAAACGGCTTTCTATATATATTATATTTGTAACGTTGAAATTTTGGGACCAGGGAAGATACACCCACCTTCTTGCTACTATTGGTCTTACTATTTTTTGTCTTCCAGTTTTATATCATCATACACTATAAGTAAGCTAAAAGTAGTGCAACAACAGTGCGCACCATATTGCTGATTGCAGGGACATCGACTGTCCGCCTCTAGTAAAATGCGATATTCTGTAATAATACACGCAACAAATTGCAGAGGCAGACACTCGATGAAATCGTGCAAATTGTCGACAAACGGGTGTATATTTACCTTACGTTCCTGGAACATCTCGGCTGTTGTTCGAGAATCCAAAGGGATTAGCAAAGCTCTGCTCTTTAATAGAAGTTTATCTGAGGAAAAATGAGCCAGTTAAAAACGCAATCAGAACGAACTTGCAACATTAATTTTCTTGCAGCACGCTAATATTTGTTAAAATATTTTAATTATTTACTTAAAAGTAATATATATATAGATGTTTTACGAACCTCCTTTGCGATCTCTGTGAGACCATTCGTTTCCTCGTTGCTCTACAACGAAAAGTAACATCTTACAGTCTGTTGTCTTGTAATCACAAGTAATAATAAGGAATTTAGACGAAGATTTAGATTATGAGTCAGTAAAAAAGATATGTGGGATGTGAAGTCGGAATGAATCAGAATCGAGAATGTGACTGATAATCATCCTCGGGAACCCAGGGATATATTCTGTCGCTCGTTACTCGCTCCCAGAGAAATACCCCTGGGAACGAAGTCTGTTGGAACTTGTTCCGGAAGTCAAAATTACTCTCGTTTCTGATTGGTCGACCTTATATGGTCGACCAATCAGTATCAAGTATTTCTGGTTTGAATAGGACAGCCGCCATTTTGAATTTTGACTTCCGGAACAAGCTCCAACAGACTTCGTTCCCAGGGGTATTTCTCTGGGAGCGAGTAACGAGCAACAGAATACAGCTAATTCAGAAAACGTTGTCGGCGATCGACTTCAAGCCTACGCGACTAGACCGAAAAGGAGTATGGGTAAAAATCAATGAGTCTATAAATACACTATCAAAAAGGAACGTCTCTCACGGAATATGAATCATATCTGCTTCTGTTTCCTTGTTTTAAAACGCGTAGGCATACATTTACAGATTCACCTGCCATTGTCACCAAATACGAAAAGCATGCAAGTGAATTATCATATCTACCCATACTCCCTTTCGGTCTAGTCGCGTAGGCTTGAAGTCGATCGCCGACAACGTTTTCTGAATTAGCTGTATACCCCTGGGTTCCCGAGGATGATTGATAATCAGAATGTGAAGGATCGTGCCGTATACGCACTCATAGCTCTAGCCGATTTCGTATGACTGTGAAATACCACCGTGGCACACGGCACTGTTACGGCACGGTATGGATGCATTCGAAATCCTAAAACTTAACGGTCACTGCACGGAACGTCCGTAAGTTTCTCACAGTCATACGCAATCTGCTCTACTAAATCTGCTCATGTCGTTGAACACGACACCATGGTTATTTTGTACCACGTATCATCTCTATGATTCACTTTCACGGATCAGATTGGATTCCCTCGTTCACAAATTCACTGACCCTGGACGTCGATATTTGCACGAGTAACCTTAACTTACCCCAGAAATAATCGGTCAGCGGTTGCTCGTCAGGGGAGAAAGGTGTAACTGTTGACAACAAAATGATGCCGATTTATCGCATTGTTCAATAATTGTCACATGTACTTTTACAGTAAATTCTCGTCTTACAGACATCCCTCTTTTATAGACACCCCACTATTAAGGAGTTGAAATGGGGGAGAACCCGGATCAGAGACTGAAAAAGAAGGAATTGAAGAAAATTGAGGCAAGTAAGGAAAAGGCATGACCAGTTTGGTATTGTAAAGATGTATATCCCTTTATTCCCCTCTGGAGATTTCCGAGGGAGAACCCTTCCCTTAGAGAACGTAGAGAAGGATATAATAAATTCACTTGCAGAAGAGAGACACGACAGAGAGAGACAACAGTTCTGTGCATTTTCTCATGGCGTTTGTATTCTGTTTCCAGTAGATTCTGAGTTGTTCATTTACCTGATTTAGACGTTGTCTCCAAATAAAGCTGCGTATTACTACATTCGATGTCGCGTAGTTTTCTAGCAAATAAGTCGATATCAGGAACCTACATATTGTAAAAACCTAAAATAAGTTCCCAAGAATTTGATAAAATTGTAATTATTAAAATAACAAAAACAATAATATAATAATTATACATGATAAATCAATGTTATTCGACGTGTTCAACAGTAAAGTGCTGTAAGTACGTGCTACGATAGTACGCGGAATCGTATTGCTTGCTCTCAATCAGCTGTTAAAACTCCTTGAATCTCATTATTTGCTTCAAATGACGGGCAAACACTGCCCTCCATGTGCTACCAAGCAGAGAGTATTCTATTGAAAAGGTGCAATTCAGCTGATAAAAATTCCTCACGAGACCGGAAATGACGTCTAATGAAATCAAGCAATACAAGGCGTGAAAAAAGTACAAGATAAAATAGCAACCAACCTCTTTAGCTTTGATAGAAATGTCACCAGGAGAAACTAAAAATGTTGAGTCCTCAAAATAAACCACTAGCAGCTAAAACGATAAAGAAAATAGTCAGTAAATTTTAAAAGCACTGGTTGTCACTAGCAACCTCGGGTTTTTATACTTGATAAAACACTGCTGCTCGTTTTTTAAATAGTACATATTGTATGATGTTGTACTTGAAATCACGAGAGACTTACTTTGTAGTTGTGCTCCAGCAAATAAAGGTCACTTTTGTAAAAGTCTCCACAGCTATCTTCAACTTTACTGGCTGGAATAAATAAGACAAAATCCCGAATAAAACGTCAATGACTGTATTATTCATATACAGCTGTTTCGTTCTCAAATCAAGATCCGATAATAATAATAATGGGAATTGTTTTGAAAAGCGCTCTACGGTACTTTCTGTCGTAATGTTGGTGATCTGAGACGACTGCTAATAATAAAAATAATGATAATAATCATCATCATCATAATAATCATAACTGCTGATGTGTGTTGACAACCGAAGTGAAAACCGAACAAACGATTGATAACACTCGACGCTCTTTCGGTTTTGTTGGCTTGGCTGCTTTTAGCGACCGCGTGCTTTGAATCAACCGTCGTCAATGACGATAGCCCGAGCAATCAATCCAACATGGGAGGTTGACCCAGCAGGGTATAATGCCGCATCTACACGAGCAAGTTTTCCTTGACAAATTTTCCTTGACAAGGAAAAATTGACATTTTTTTTGTCATCTACACGAGCAAGTCTTCCTTGACAAGGAAAACTTGCTCGTGTAGATGACAAAAAATTGTCAATTTTTCCTTGTCAAGGAAAATTTGTCAAGGAAAACTTGTTCGTGTAGATGCAGCTTAAGAGTAGTGAAACTGTTCTTACCGACACCTTCCTTATTAACAGACCACAGTTCCATTGTACTGCGACGCAGTCGGCAATTTTCACATTTTTCACAAAAGTGACCAGGAAGCCATTGAAGTGTAGCCGCCCATATATCATCCACATTGCCATCTGGTTTCACATAAGCTGTGTATTTTGGGCCATGTGACATGATGATTGACAGTTTGACATGGTTAGGACTGAAATATTAACAAATAAAATCATAAATAAAATAAAATAATAAAACGGTAACAATGAGAGGTAAGGTGCAACAGTGCGCCAAATTCGTATGATTACGTTATTTCTCCACCTCTGCTACTGTTGTAAAGAGCAATGCCTTGCAGAGGACCGGATCACATCCTACATATGTACGTCAACGTTTGAAATCACATATTATTTTTTTATGCTGCGCGATACAAAAGTTTCACCAGTTTAAACTTGGCTTAGAATAACTCTACATTTACTTACTCTATAACTTGTTGTTGTTCTTTATCGTTTAAATTACTTGTCTGAAAATCAAAATACGTTGATATTGGAAAATAGCTTACGTCAGTAAGTGGTTGCTAAGGTATCATTATGATGTTCCTAAGGTGTCAGTAAGAGGGGACAGTGAGTGGTTGGTAAGGTGTCAGTAAGTGGTTGGTAAGGTGTCAGTAAGTGGTTGGTAAGGTGTCAGTAAGTGGTTGGTAAGGTGTCAGTAAGTGGTTGGTAAGGTGTCAGTAAGTGGTTGATAAGGTGTCAGTAAGTGGTTGGTAAGGTGTCAGTAAGTGGTTGGTAAGGTGTCAGTGAGTGGTTGGTAAGGTGTCAGTAAGTGGTTGGTAAGGTGTCAGTAAGTGGTTGGTAAGGTATCAGTAAGTGGTTGGTAAGGTGTCAGTAAGTGGTTGGTAAGGTGTCAACAAGTGGTTGGTAAGGTGTCAGGAAGTGATTGGTAACTATAAAGGTGTCTGCAAGTGGTTTGTAATGTGTCAGTAAGTGGTTTGTAATGTGTCAGTAAGTGGTTTGTAAGGTGTCAGTAAGTGGTTGGTAAGGTGTCAGTAAGTGGTTTGTAAGGTGTCAGTAAGTGGTTGGTAAGGTGTCAGGTTGGTAAGGTGCCAGTAAGTGGTTGGTAAGGTGTCAGTAAGTGGTTGGTAATATATGTCAATATAATAATATGAAAAAGCGCATTACATATAAATCTCAATGCTCTTTACAAGTGAGTAAGGTGTCAGTAAGTGGTATAGACAAATATAGAAAAATTATCGGGACTCGTCAAAGGAGTGAGGTGTAGTATAAATTATGTAAGTGGTTCATTCTGTTCAAAAAAAAAGTCTTGAGTCTCTGTTTAAATGATTGGGTAGATGGTGCAGTAAATGGTTCGTTCCAGAGTAGTGGCGCACACGATGAGAAAGTCAGTAAGTAAGGTGTTAGTAAGTGGTTGGTATATAATAAGTAATGGTAAGGTAGTAAGTGGTTGGTAAGGTGTCAGTAAGTGGTAAAAATTCAGTAAGTGGTTGGAATTCTTGAAAAAGCGCATTAAGGTATAAATCTCAATGCTCTTTACAAGTGAGTAAGAAAATATAGAAAATAAAAAAGTAAGTGGTTGGTATATATATAGTGGTTGGTATATATAGAAGAAGTAAGGTGTCAGTAAGTGGTTGGTAAGGTGTCAAATATAAGAAAAAATTATCGGGACTCGTCAAAGGAGTGAGGTGACTAGTATAAATTATGTAAGTGGTTCATTCTGTTCAAACAAAAAAGTCTTGAGTCTCTGTTTAAATGATAAGGGGTCAGTAAGTGGTTGGTAAGGGTAGATGGTGCATTTCTCACGACCAATGGTTGAGATCGTTCCAGAGTAGTGGCGCACACGATGAGAAAGCACGACCACCAAGTGGTAAGGTGTCAGTAAGTGGTTGGTAAGGTGTCAAAGTGGTTGTCACTAAGTGGTTGGTAAGGTATCAGTAAGTGGTTGGTAAGGTGTCAGTAAGTGGTTGGTAAGGTGTAAGGTTGTAAGGTGTCAGTAAGTGGTTGGTAAGGTGTCAGTAAGTGGTTAAGGTGTCAGTAAGTGGTGTCAGGTGTCAGTAGTGGTTGGTAAGGTGTCAGTAAGTGGTTGGTAAGGTGTCAGTAAGTGGTTGGTAAGGTGTCAGTAAGTGGTTGGTAAGGTGTCAGTAAGTGGTTGGTAAGGTGTCAGTAAGTGTCAGTAAGTGGTGGTAAGGTGTCAGTAAGTGTGGTAAGGTGTTAAGTGGTTGGTAAGGTGTCAGTAAGTGGTAAGTGGTTTGGTAGGTAGTAAGTGGTGTCAGGTGTCAGTAAGTGGTTGGTAAGGTCAGTAAGTGGTTGGTAAGTGGTTAAGTGTTTGGTAGTGTCAGTAAGTGTCAGTAAGTGGTTGGTAAGGTGTCAGTAAGTGGTAAGGTGTCAGTAAGGTGTTAGGTGTCAGTAAGTGGTTGGTAAGGTGTCAGTAAGTGGTTGGTAAGGTGTCAGTAAGTGGTTGGTAATATATAATAATAATAATAATAAATAAAAATTTAATTCTTGAAAAAGCGCATTACATATAAATCTCAATGCTCTTTATTACGAGTGAGTAAGAAAATATAGAAAATAAAAATAAATATATATAGAAAATATATATAGAAGAATATAGACAAATATAGAAAATTATCGGGACTCGTCAAAGGAGTGAGGTGACTAGTATAAATTATGTAAGTGGTTCATTCTGTTCAAACAAAAAAGTCTTGAGTCTCTGTTTAAATGATTGGGTAGATGGTGCATTTCTCACGACCAATGGGAGATCGTTCCAGAGTAGTGGCGCACACGATGAGAAAGCACGACCACCATGGTAAGGTGTCAGTAAGTGGTTGGTAAGGTGTCACTAAGTGGTTGGTAAGGTATCAGTAAGTGGTTGGTAAGGTGTCAGTAAGTGGTTGGTAAGGTGTCAGTAAGTGGTTGGTAAGGTGTCAGTAAGTGGTTGGTAAGGTGTCAGTAAGTGGTTGGTAAGGTGTCAGTAAGTGGTTGGTAAAGTGTCAGTAAGTGGTTGGTAAAGTGTCAGTAAGTGGTTGGTAAGGTGTCAGTAAGTGGTTGGAAAGGTGTCAGTAAGTGGTTGGTAAGGTGTCAGTAAGTGGTTGGTAAGGTGTCAGTAAGTGGTTGGTAAGGTGTCAGTAAGTGGTTGGTAAGGTGTCAGTAAGTGGTTGGTAAGGTGTCAGTAAGTGGTTGGTAAGGTGTCAGTAAGTGGTTAGTAAGGTGTCAGTAAGTGGTTAGTAAGGTGTCAGTAAGTGGTTGGTAAGGTGTCAGTAAGTGGTTGGTAAGGTGTCAGTAAGTGGTTGGTAAGGTGTCAGTAAGTGGTTGGTAAGGTGTCAGTAAGTGGTTGGTAAGGTGTCAGTAAGTGGTTGTTAAGGTGTCAGTAAGTGGTTGTTAAGGTGTCAGTAAGTGGTTGGTATGGTGTCAGTAAGTGGTTGGTAAGGTGTCAGTAAGTGGTTGGTAAGGTGTCAGTAAGTGGTTGGTAAGGTGTCAGTAAGTGGTTGGTAAGGTGTCAGTAAGTGGTTGGTAAGGTGTCAGTAAGTGGTTGGTAAGGTGTCAGTAGAAGTGGTTAGTAAGGTGTCAGTAAGTGGTTGGAAAGGTGTAAGTGGTTAGTAAGGTGTCAGTAAGTGGTTGTAAGGTGTCAGTAAGTGGTTGGTAAGGTGTCAGTAAGTGGTTAGTAAGGTGTCAGTAAGTGGTTGGAAAGGTGTAAGTGGTTGGTAAGGTGTCAGTAGTAAGTGGTTGGTAAGGTGTCAGTAAGTGGTTGGTAAGGTGTCAGTAAGTGGTTGGTAAGGTGTCAGTAAGTGGTTAGTAAGGTGTCAGTAAGTGCTTGGTAAGGTGTCAGTAAGTGCTTGGTAAGGTGTCAGTAAGTGCTTGGTAAGGTGTCAGTAAGTGGTTGGTAAGGTGTCAGTAAGTGGTTGGTAAGGTGTCAGTAAGTGGTTGGTAAGGTGTCAGTAAGTGGTTGGTAAGGTGTCAGTAGAAGTGGTTAGTAAGGTGTCAGTAAGTGGTTGGAAAGGTGTAAGTGGTTAGTAAGGTGTCAGTAAGTGGTTGGAAAGGTGTAAGTGGTTAGTAAGGTGTCAGTAAGTGGTTGGAAAGGTGTCAGTATGAGTGGTTGACGAGGGATCAGAGTGGTTATAACTATCAGTACATAGTTAATTATATCAGTTCAAAGTCTAGAATTATTACGTCCACCATCAATAATTATGTTAATCTTTTCCTTTGTACAATGTTTTTACCTTGATTTCATCCAAAGAGTTTGTGTCATTGTTTCTAATGCACTGTTCTTCCTTCAACTGCATTTCTCTCAACAAACAGTTTTCATGAAATTGTTTTGTGTACTTCAAACACTCAACCCAACACTTGACCTCTTCCTTGGACTGTAATAGAAATAATAATTATGTCACTTCAATTGTCTCTATTCAAAACAATTTAACAAATCGAACATGGTTTTCCATTGTCTGTACTCTTATTGACAACGGATGATGCCATAAAATGTTCAAAACTCAAGTGGAACAACGAGCGTAGCGATTTGAAAGAAAAACTGATTCAAGCGCGCGCTGGTTCCGTGCGCGAGCGTCATTCTATGCGTCTGTCCTCTTATCGACAATGGCTCTTATCCAATCAGCGTGCGAGAAATTTGACAAGTGTTGTAAAAACCTTTATAACCAATTCAAATGTCTAATACTTGCTGGTAATTTATATCCATTATAGCTAGAAAATACAAGTGGAATGAAGATCATATGATGGCTGGTGAATATTGTTTAGTTATTTTTTTAAGTTTTTTGTTTTAGTATTTCATTTCATTATTTAATTATTATATATAATTTGTTTATTTGCACATTTGATTATAATTAATATAGAATTTGCGCTTTATAAATATTAACCATTATTATTAAATATTATTATTAATATTCCATATGTTATTGAATTCATGGTTCCATGAAATCAAACAATATAAACACAACAACCAATCTGTTGGTAGCAATACCTCAGTCCATGGGGATTAAGGAGTCCCACAAACATTAACCCAAACCCGGTGTTCTCCATGCTCGAAAATCCAGCAGTGCTCTTCGGCGCGGGCTCAGATGAAACATCGCCCCGCCAGAGAACTTCATCCGAGCCGCGCCGAAGAGCACCGCTGGATTTTCGAGCATGGGTGTTCTCAGAATGGTTAATTTTGCAGATTACATGTGAATACATGTATATACATGCTAAGAATATACTACCGGCATTGAATTGAATTTCACACAATAAGGCACACATATATACAGCTACATGTACATGTACAGTCATTTGCAAAAATTCTGGCCGCCACGATATATCAATATATCAATATATCAATATATCGGGTGCATCACTAATACTATTAAATGAAGCAAAATTTACAAACAACAAACGTAAGACTAAAATAAACATTATACTAAATATTTCTACCAACTTTGCTGGCGTTAACCCACTTTAAGGGGAATTTTCGATTATTTAATTACCCATAATGCACCCGATATATTGATATATTGATATTTCGTAGCGGCCAGAATTTTTGCAAATGACTGTATGTCAAAAAAGGTTGGTGAAGGTTTTGTTGCATCTTGCATACCAAGTCTGAAATGTATTGTGGATCATATGTAAATAATGTCAGCATGCACATACAGAAGAAAATATGCCGGATCCATATTGCGAAGACAAAGTTTGGGAAAATTCCCAGAGTCCATATTGTTGTGACCTTTCACTAATTCCATTCACATCGCCCATAGTGCATTTGAATTGGGACTTGGTATGCAACATCCAAGAAAATCTTCACCAACCGTTTTTGAAATAGCTTTATAGACAATATTATTGTTTCTGCAGTCGGTGCCTTTTTTGTGCCATTTTTTTATTGTAAACTCTGATGACTTATGGTACATAGCAACAGTAACTATGGGCTGTTACAACCATCAATACTCCTTTTTACAGTTCCTGGCGCCATCTTGAAAGGTAGCCGTGCCTTTGCATCAAAGCGAGACCAACGGTGACCTTGCAATGATAGAGACCTTTTTTAACACCTTGGACAATATTATTCACATGTTTCTTAACATTGCAAGATCACCGTTGGTCTCGCTTCGATGCAAAGGCATGGCTACCTTTCAAAATGGCACCGGGAACTGTAAAAAGGAATATTGTTGATTCTTTAATAAATTGTACAACACATTTAGTACACCAACCTTTGCAGAAAGGACCATTTCGTCATCAGTATAAAATTCTAGTGTGAAACAAAAGTCAGGATTTGTCTTGCTATGTCCTTTCACCTGTACTGTCTCAGATATACTGCGAACCTGTGTAGGAATAGATTTCATGTCACTTATATACACCTATTCCAAAAATTGTTGTCCCCGCCGAAAGCAACAAGCAACAAGCTGACGACCGCAAAGAGCATTGGGACTTTCTCCTTATTTATTTATTCATCCGTAGACATTTTGACAATTAACATGCATTTTCAAATGGCTGAGTAGTTCCAAATGATTGCTATTCAACGCTCGTAGGGTTCTAACTTCTCAAGTACCATGGATAAATAAATAAATTAGGAGATTCCCAAAGTCCTTTGCGGTCGTCAGCTTCTTGCTTGTTGCTTTCAGCCCGGACAACAATATTTGGAATAAGTGTATATAGATAGAATTATATACTTAAAAGTTCTTTTAATCTCAAGTTTTTGTTTCATACAGTGATTATAGTCTGGAACAAAGTATGTAAATGATGCTTAAAGTCTGGACAGGGTATGTGTTTTTGCTGTTAATTTGCTGACAGTATCTAAGTCTATTTTGTAACGATAATCAGGTATGTTTTTACCATATTTAGTATAGAATATAATAGAATTTTTGCGAGCCTGAGACGCTTTTTCCGATTTCCTTTGATTTCAAAATTCGAGACTCTGAGACGGCTTTTTGCGAAAAAACGAGACTTCGAGACCCATGCAATTTGACCGAAATTTATCACAGTTTGGGCAGGCCTACCTGTTGCAGATCAACTTGTGCCTTGGGATTTTGCTGTTTATGCAAGTATACTTTCTCATTGTCAAACAATTGCAAAACATCACCAAACAACTGTCAATCAAATAGAAGAATTTTAAATTATGATCAATTCCTTGGCACATATCATCAATCAGATCATATACATGCATATACAGAGCATTTCAAAGAAGGTTGGTGAAGGTTTTGTTGCCCGAAATGCACTATGGGCGATGTGAATGGAATCAGCGAAAGGTCACAACAATGTGGACTCTGGGAATTTTCCCAATTTGTCTTCGCAATATGGAGCCAGTATATTTTCTGCTGTATGCGCATACTGACATTATTTATATATGAACCACAATATATTTTGGGCTTGGTATGCAAGATGCAACAAAACCTTCACCAACCTTTTTTGAAATAGCTGTATATTGATTGCTTGCATGCAACTTCATAGGGTTGCAGTACAGCATGTGTATAATACACTGTAGCTATAGTTGTTCACGGCACTGCATGCATGCACTGATGCATAGCTAATATATATATAGATATAGATATATTCCATTTATAATTTATTGGTTATCACAGAACTTACTTTAATTGATTAAAGGATACATACATGTATACTACTGTCTGTATAATATATGTATATGTCTACTGAATGTACATGACACCTTTCATATAGCTCAACGTAACACGAACTTCAGCTATTAATCGTGATATATTTTAGTATGTGTTTGTTTGATAATTATAATAACGTTATCTTATGTCTATAACTTAATTTGACGTCGAATCGTTGTATTTTTTTAACTTGTAAGTTATACTTATAGTTCTATGGATTTTTAAGATGTCAGATTGATTATCGCAATATTTCATGATCAATTTGTCTGTTTAATTATATTTATAAAGCGTTTACAAAAACAATTTAAATGCTCTCTACTGTCTACAATAATAACTCATTAATTACCACGCAATAGTACTTCCGGGATGGTATCTTGACGAACTGCTTTTTTACTGCCAAATAACCCTCCATTTGCTGTGGAGGGCTATTCTAAGGACACAAAACAAATGAACAATCATTAAACCAGAGCTGTATAAAATGTAAAAGCCGTTGCACATTTTTTACAGGTCAAAACTGACAAAGCATTTACCTTGGACGACGATGATGATGTTAATTCGGCCGCCATGTTTTTTTTCTGAGAGAGACTGGGATCGTTCGAAAGTACGTATCGAGACGTCATACCGGACTTTGTTCGAAAACCTACGTTTTTCGAGGGAGACTAAAGAATTCGTCTATATACCGGACACGTCCCATAAAATTTCTTTTCAATAAAATTATAAGCTATTTGACCGTTTCCTGACTGCCGGGCAAGTCTTTGACCGTTTCCTGAAGAATACTTACGGTTTCCTGGTTTAGTCGATACATTTTTTTTTGATTTCCTGACTGCCGGGCATTCTCTTTTCACACCGACATTTCCTGATTGCCGCATTAGTCTATTTCGTTACAGCAGGGCAGCCACAATGAAATTTTATCAGAACTTGGTGACTCTAAATACTAGCTAGACAGATAATTGTAAGTCGTTCAATCGTACTGGACAAAAACAGTACTTGATAATTTCGAACTAGATAGTGCGAGGCTTTCAAAGAATTAAGGGATATACTCGACACGTTACTTGTTTATAACACTTTAGCGGACTAGATAGTGCTAGGCTTTCAAAGCCGCACCGCGTAACAGTACTATCCCTGAATAGGGGGGGGGGGGGGGGTGGACCGCGTACCATGGTGCCACAGTACTTGTTTATAACACTTTAGCGGGGGGGGGGGGGAGGGTGCTCATCGCGACTTTTTTATTTTTAGCGACTAGATAGTGCCTTTCAAAGTACAAGGGAGGGTGGACCGCGTTTCAGGGTAATTTTCTTTTCAATAAAATAGTAAGCTATTTGACCGTTTCCTGACTGCCGGGCATTAGTCTATTTGACCGTTTCCTGACTGCCGGGTACCATGGTGCCACAGTAGTCTATAGATGACTCGTTTCCTGACTACAGTACTGACTGCCGGGTGCATTTCAGTCCAATATTTGACCGTTTCCTGATTGCCGGACATTAGTCTATTTCACCGTTACCGACTGCCGGGCATATAACCACAATGAAATTGTTATCATTTCAAAGTGCAACTTGGTGACCATTCATAAATACTAGGCACATATCGTAAGTCGTTCAATCGTACTGGCCAAAAACAGTACTTGTTTATAACACTTTAGCGACTAGATAGTGCTAGGCTTTCAAAGCTACAATATATTGCTTGTGGCAAGGGAGGGTGGACCGCGTACCATGGTGCCTCATTTGCATAAACACTTGTATGATGGAATGAGCGCACGTAACGAAATGCAACATCGTACGTCATGATTGGTTTTGTTTCTCCTGAAAACATGGCGGAAAATGGTCGTCCATCTAACCAAATGTATTCGTTGTTGTTATCTCCTTATTTTGTAACAAGTATTGAAAAGAAGATCGAATAACGAACACACAGCCACAAGCTACTCTCAAATTATCAAACCCAGCGACTGTAACCTTGACTATGACTATGACTTTCTTCTAAATACAAAAAGAAAATAGAATCATACAAAAGAGATTTAAAATGGGGTTTAGTCGTTTTGACGAATTCCTCAAGTATCGATAGATTTCTTCACTTGCAATGCAAAAAAGTTGTTATTTTCAATCTTTCACTTCATCCTAAAGTTCCGTGATGCGTTCCTATACCACGTGGGGTATTTACTACTGATTATGCCTCACATCGTCTGATCTGGTATTTATATTAACGTCGGCTTTGTATGGTAAACCGTTTGACTGAGTTTGCAGCACAAGCAACACAAGCCGTTGACTAGAAAGAAGAAGAGTAACTTAAAAGACGGCCATTTTCTGAAGGTAAGATGATTAAAACTGGTTAAAAACAACAATAAAATGTAGTATTGATTCAATTTTGAGTAAGTAAAATGAAAACATAGACGCACACACATAATATATATAATATCTTATATTATTATTATTATTATGGCCGGTATAATGTTTTTAAACCATTGTTTTGGTTTCTTAATTCACTTCCTTTCAGTTTAATCCTTTACAACTAACCTAAACACATAACTTACCCACCATAAAACCCTAAACCTAACTCTCGTTTTCCTCCGCCTCTTCAAAAACATGCTGTGCTGAGTTCATTTTTATCGATGTACACATGTACTCTATGGCGTTAAATAAAGACATGGACTATGTATCAGTATTATTTGCTATATAGAGAATGTCAAAACAATAATAGTAATATCGATCTTATAATAATAATAATTGTGCCAATAATAATAATAATAATCTTTATCAGTATAAATAATAATGATGGCCATATATACAAACAGAACAGAAATAATAGAAATAATTTTGTAACTGTTTAATAAGTATTGCGTATTTGTAGTATTTGTAAAGTAATTATTTATTCATTAATAAAATAAATAAAATAAAATAAAATAAATGATGGCCACTTTGGGTGGACGAACCAAAACAGGACAATCAAGGACGCAAACTGCTTTCAAAATTAAGAAACTATTAGACTTTTATTTCAACTGGTTTTCATAGGATTTAGTTTTAATCGTGTATTTTTTATTTTTCTATTTTTGATACCAGACACTATAATACGTATTTATTTCACTATTAATTAATTCTATTCCTATATAGCAATTTGTAAAGTGCCATAGAGTCCTACAGATATGCACTATAAAAATATAGAGTATTATTTATTTTTATTGTTATTATTATTAAAACAACGCGAGAAGTGAAGAATTGAGAGAAAAGGGAAAATATTGTAATAAATAATAATAATAGTAATGTTTTAGGGGCATTATACCAAAGTCTCAATGCTTTTACAAATAGTAAAAGTAAAAAGACTAAGACTAATAACAAGAAAAAGCGAAAAATAATATCACAAAAAGCGAACTAATCACTATTTTAGTGCTGATTTAAAAGCACTGACGCAGAATCAAGGGAAAGAAGAAATTGTTATAAATGTTGCCGAGAGCGTTATATAAATCGATATTGATGACGACGATATTTACAACGAACTGAATTCACAGAAAGTATTTACCACCAACTTCACAGCGAAGACGGCAGGGGATCCTTCTCAATAATAATATAAAGTGGAGCGTGGCCTACAACCTATTGCTGGTTTGCACTTACGTCATCGTAAACTTTTAGTGTGAATGTATGGGGCCGCCATCTTGGTGTACAACCGTAGTACACCAACATGGCGGCCAAAAGTACCGAGGATCAAAATCACGTTAATATTACAAACAACTCAGTTTTTCAATAGAGATATTAAAAAAATCAAACTTACATATCATTTACGAGGTAAAAAACGTAACATTTGAAGCAAATTTCCCTAATTCTCTGGCTTTAGAATACACGTGACAGTGTTGCGTGACAGAAATGGACTCTCAATAAATCAAAAACCAAACATCGAAAGTACACAGATTTTTTTGTGAAGACTTTTCTTATGGATATAAACAAAATATCAAACAAACAGTTTTGTACGATGAATATTTTAGATTTTAGCGTTTTGATGACGTCATGTGCAAACCAAGTTTCAGTATTGATGTTTTGCACGTGACGTCATGGTGGCCATGCTCATTCCTCGCAAACATGGCCGCTGTGTTTTTGTGCTTCAAATCTCAATAATAATAAGTAATAGCAGAACAGATTATAGAGTGATTCCAAAAAACCTGGGCACTACAAATTAGCTGTCAGTGTTTATTAGATGCAAAGGAACAAACGAAAACAAAAGAGTGAGTGTCTAATAGTGTGTAATGGTGGAGTTAATAATGCCCAGGATAGATAGATAGATAGATAGATAGATAGATAGATAGATAGATAGATAGATAGATAGATAGATATAGATAGATAGATAGATAGATAGATAGATAGATAGATAGATAGATAGATAGATAGATAGATAGATAGATAGATAGATAGATAGATAGATAGATAGATAGATAGATAGATAGATAGATAGATAGATAGATAGATAGATAGATAGATAGATTCAGCTTGATAGATAGATTATTATTGACAACGTAGATAGATAGATAGATAGAGAGATAGATAGATAGATAGATAGATAGATAAACTTTATTTATGTGTCAAATGTAATAGCTGAGGGGAAAATCCCTCTACTAATAGGGGACACCTAAAACTAAATCTAAAATATATATATTAAAAATAAATATATAAATCTACGTATAAAATTCACAATATAAAATATAAAACCTATATGATAGTCTATTCTATTCTAATAAGATACAGTACAATAGCTAAATATTTAAAAACTATTAATCAACGTACTAAATTAATTATTACATAAGTAGCATCCTTTACAGCCATCATCTAATAACTTGGTAATGTCCCTTTTGTGTATTCTGGTTTTAAATTCATTTAGGGTTTTACATAACCTTCCGTCTTTTGGAAGTTTATTCCATAGCTTCGGTCCCAGATATTTGATAGAATGTTTTCCGGTTTATTGGAATCACTCTAAGAGCGGCATCTAGAACAAAAATTGTCGCTGGACACTTAATTCCAAGCGGATAACATCCATGTGATAGATGTGACCAGACGACGGCAGCGAACTTCCGATGAAGAAATGTAATTGTTCCGCTACCTCGGCCGGTACTCGTGGCTCCGATAGGGCAGTCTAACCCAAATCCGTCGATTCTCGTAACAGATTTATTAAGGTAAAAACAGAATGAACTTACAAAGAGCTGTGCACACTAAATACTGATTCGAACTAAAACTAAAACTACAATTACAATGATCCTTGTTAATGGCTAAATTCCTAGGCTAATAATATCGTCCAATCATATATTACTGCGGTAAACTTAAAATCTAAAATATGCTGATAATGTAAACCATAAAGAGTCTCGTGTTTGAGCTCCTTCCGGTAGCGTGACTAATACAATAACTGATCGTGACTATAGCTAATCTATAAAACGATTAATAGAGGGGTGATTACAGCACACTCCTCGCCTGGTATTCGTAGAATACCACTACAAACTATTTGAATCTAGATTAACAGTTCTAATGTGATTATTACTGCTCCTCTGTCTTGAGTAGGATGACTCCTGTGACTGGTCTGCGGTAGAGTTTCTTGGATCCTCCTTTGGCTGTCTCCAGGTCGACCTCGCGTACTTTCCCATCGCGGCCGGGTTGTGCCTTGACAACTCTTGCAAGTGGCCAATCGTTCCTGGGTGCATCCTTGTTGCAGAGGAGGACCAAATCACCTTCTTTCAGGTCACGAGACGCATTCTGCCACTTTCTACGTGACTGTAGGGTGGGGAGGTATTCTTTGCGCCATCGTGACCAGAAGATGTTGGCCAGATGCTGCACTCTTCTCCACTGCTTGCTGTAGAGGTCTGCAGAACTGAAGTCACCAGCTGCTGGTTTGAGCTGTTGTGGCTTCTGCGTCAGCAGTGTTGCTGGTGTGAGGATCTCTGGTGCCTCTGGGTCGCAGGATACTGGAAGCAAGGGTCTTGCGTTGACGATGGCTGTGACTTCTGCCATTAGGGTAGTTAGTACCTCGTGCGTGAGATGCTGTGGAGGGACGTCTGCCAGTATCGACTCTAGTACGCGTCTAGCGACTCCTATCATTCGCTCCCATGCTCCGCCCGCATGCGAGGCATGGGGTGGGTTAAAGACCCACTCGTAGCCTTCTTTAAGCAAGTAGGTTTGTACAGCGCTGATATCCGATGGCTTTAGTACTCCCTGGAGCTCGTTGCGTGCACCTACGAAGTTGGTACCGCAGTCTGAGCGCAACCGGATGACCGGTCCCCGTAGTGCTAAGAATCTGCGAAGGGCGTTGATGAAGCTCGAGGTATCCATGGATTCGATGACTTCGACATGGATTGCGCGTGTTGTCATACATGTGAAGAGTACGGCCCAACGTTTACTCCGAGCGAGGCCTCCTCTGGTGCGCCTTGCGCAGATCTGCCATGGGCCGAACACATCGAGTCCAACGTAGCTGAATGGAGGAGCTGGAGTTAGGCGTTCCGCTGGGAGGTCGGCCATCATCTGAGCCTTGGGTTGACCTCTTAACTTCTTACACTTGAGACATTTGTCGATGATGCCGTTGACCAACCTCTTTCCTCCTATTATCCAGTAGCCGCTGCTACGAACGAGGCCGTGAGTAAAGACCCTGCCTTGGTGCTTTACTTTCGCGTGGTAGTGTTCGACTACGAGTGCTGCAACATGATGTGAGCTTGGCAGAATGAGAGGGTGACGTTCTTCGTTGCTGAGATCTGCTTCGTTTAGTCGGCCGCCGATCCGAAGTAGTCCGTTCTCGTCGATAACAGGGGATAGTTTTACCATAGGGCTCGTCTTAGGAAGCCTTTGTGAACGCTTAAGGCAATCGATCTCTCTCTCGAAGGCACCGTGTTGAACGCTTCTGATTATTGCGATCTTTGCTTGGTCTTTCACTTGCGAGGGAGAATCTTTATATTCTATCCGTGCTTTGCTGTGTGATTGCGCGACAGTTATCAGCTTTGCAATGGCAGCTTGCAAGGTTGACCATTGAGAAAATCTGGAGAAGCGCTTTGATCCGAGCATCGTGCAGGCCTCAGCTTGAGTAAGTAAGACTTTTACTTCTAGGCGAACCTCAGGATCATCGGCTGCTATTTCTGCTATTTCTCCTTCTTTGGTGGAGGCTGCTGAATCCGTGTTGTGCAGAAACTTCGGTCCCTTGTGCCATGTGCTGTCCTCTAGATCGCTTGCTTGTACTGAGCGGGTTGCTAGATCTGCAGGATTTACCTGGGTGGAGACGTAACGCCACTGGTTCGGTGTTGAGGACCGGCGGATACGTTCAACACGGTTGCTGACGTAGGTGTAGAAACGGCGCGAGTCGTTCGTGATGTATCCTAGTACGACCTTGCTATCCGAGTAGTAAGTCATGGAATCCAACCTCACCTGCAGTTCATCGGCGATTAGTTCAGCTAACTCAACACCCATTACAGCTGCGCAAAGCTCCAAGCGAGGTATGGTTGTTGCGTGGGCTGGGG
Organism: Actinostola sp. cb2023; assembly: GCA_033675265.1. Classification (NCBI taxonomy): domain Eukaryota; kingdom Metazoa; phylum Cnidaria; class Anthozoa; order Actiniaria; family Actinostolidae; genus Actinostola; species Actinostola sp. cb2023. Next base: position 48,693 of record JAUJYZ010000530.1, on the reverse strand, counting down.
TGAGCTTAGCCTTGCCAAGCACAAATGCTACTTGAACTTTGCCGTCGGGCTCGATAACCTTTAGGTATGAGACGGCACCAATGGCCATTTCTGAGGCGTCGCTGAAAGTGTGGAGCTCTATTCGTGCTGCAGTTTCAAGTGACTTGTTGGAGTAGGAGCGAGGGAGTTTGAGGTCTTCTAAGTATCGAAGGGAATTACACCAATCCTTCCAGGCTGGCTTGTGTTCTTCTGGTAGCGGCGTGTCCCACTGATCTGGTTGCGAGGCATTGAGGTCTGCGGTCATTGACCTTAGGAGTTGTTTCCCTTTGATTGTGACAGGTGCCGCGAGTCCTAAGGGATCATAGAGGCTGTTAATTATTGACAGGACTCCTCGCCGTGAGAACGGTTTGTCTTCCAGGGAGACCCTGAATGTTAACGAGTCCGATTGTAGGATCCAGTGTACCCCAAGCGATCGTTGCACTGGGATAGGGCCTTTGCTGAAATCTAGTTCGTGCAAGCCGTTCGCGTGGTCTTCGGACGGAAATGCTTCCATGACTTCTGCGTGGCTTGAGGCAATTTTATGTAAACGGAGATTCGCGGTTTCCAGCATAGCTTGGGTGCGACGGAGCAAATCTATGGCACTTTGGGGATCGGGAGATGACTGAAGGCCATCATCTACATAGAAGTTTCTTTCTACGGAGATCTTTGCATCAGACCCAAACTCTGCCTCTCCAATTTCAGCGGTCTTGCGCAGTCCATAGTTTGCAACTGCTGGCGATGATGTGTTGCCGAAGATGTGGACTTTCATTCTGTACTCTGCTATATCACCGTGTGGGTCGTTGTCTTTGTACCACAAGAACTTTAAGAAATCTCTGTGTTCCTTTTTTACTTTAAAGGAGTGAAACATTTGCTCGATATCAGCTACTACTGCGACTGGGTTCTGACGAAAGCGTAAAAGCACTCCAAGTAAGCTGTTTGTTAAGTCAGGACCGGAGAGTAGGAGCTTGTTAAGCGAGATTCCGTTACATTCGGCCGCTGAGTCGAAGACGACACGAATTTTATCAGGCTTTTTAGGATGATAAACGCCGAAGTGAGGCAAGTACCAGCATGGCTTATTAGACTTCAGATTTTCCTCTGGCACGAGTTCAGTGTGACCGTGTTCGAAGATTTTCTTCATGAAGCTGAAGTACTGGTCCTTCATAGTTGGCTTCTTATCGAGGGATCGTCGAGTCGACTTTAGACGTTTCATGGCGTTTTCCCGGCTGCTGGGGAGTTCCTGCACTTCATGGCGGAAGGGTAGCGGTGCTTCCCAACTGCCATTCTCGTCTTTTGTCATGCCGTGTTGCATCATTTCCAGGAACCGTCTGTCCTCGGTTGAGGTCCCTGGTTTGTTATCGTGCTGTGTTCGAACGAACACGTTGCGTGCCAAGCCGTCATCGTCTGTGTCGCCGTTGAAGGATGGATCATCTTCTTGGCTGTCTTGCTGCGTGTCTGAGGAGGCATTGTGGTTTACGTGGAAACGGTTGGGACAGGGTTCTAATAGTGAAGGTCGGCCGTTGTGCAGTACTTGGGTTTTGTATGGAGATATCTGATTTGGTTTGTGAGCGCCGTCGAGGCAGGTGTTTCCAAGTACTACCCAGCCTAGGTCTAGCCGCTGACCCCAAGGTGCGTCTCTGGGTCCGTTGCGTGATTCGTGGACCTTGTGGAGTGGAGGAATATCTCGTCCGACAAGCAGCAAAATATCGGCACATTCGTCGAGCTCTGGTATTTCGTCTGCGATCTGCTGCAGGTGGGAATGTGCTCGCGCAACGTCAGGAGTCGGGATTTCCTCTCTGTTGTTTGGGATCTCATCGCACTCTGTAAGCGTTGGGAGCCGATATTTTACGCGTTGGTCAAGAGATTCTATCATCAAGCCTGATGCAAGTCTGCCTTTAGTCTGCTTTACTCCGGAGCACGTCCTCAAGGTATAGGCGGTAGCAGTGCCTTCGATGCTCAGTTGTTCGAAGAGTTTTGCTCTTGCTAGGGAGTAGTTGCTTTGGTCGTCTATAGTGATATAGGCTCTGATCTTTTTATCGGGGGGCGCCTTCGACATAAATGTTGGCCAAACAGATTTTCGCACAGGATTTCCCTGTTCCCCCAGACTTTATGCCGCATACCTCTGTGCATCTGTTTGTTACGACTGGAGGTTCCGCGCTTCGAGAGGTGTCTGCCGCTCTCTCCTGGTCGGATGCTCGAGTCTCTCGACTTGTACCGTCAGGATGGAGAACTGTCACATGCTTGTCACTGTGGCAGTCTGCGCAGTTAACCGTAACGGTGCAATCTCTCGCATAGTGAGCACATGAAGCTACGCAATGGAAGCAAATGCGATTCTGTACTAGCAAGTCCATTCGCTCGCGATATGGCTTAGCTTTGAATGCGCGGCATCTTCTCAGGGGGTGGGGTTTTTCGTGAAGGAAGCACCATTCACTAGGATCGTTTTCGATGGGTGTTTCTTTGCCTGCGCTCTTAGATTCAGTGATATCGGTTTTGGCGGTTGAAATGCCTTGTCGCGCATTACGAGGTCTTGGGGTCCTATAGGTTGGGACCTCCTGCTGTGAGCTCAAATGTTTCTCAGTGTTTTCTAATGTCAGATACGGATCATTCTTTTCGCGAGAGGTTTCTTGAATAAACTCCGAGAATTCTTCAAAGGGTGGATAGTCGACGTTAAACTGTTTTTTGTACTTAAATGCGTGTCTCTGCCACCTCCCTTGAAGGTCGTCGGACAGCTTAGTCACGACAGGTTTTAAGTACGCCGGCTCGTCTAGAATTTTGAGACCCCTTAATCCCCCATCTTTTTTTGCGCATTGCAACTCTAGTAGCAAATCACCAAACTCTTGTAGCCGTTTATTGTCCCGGTTGCTTATCTTTGGGAATTTATTAAGCTTTTCCAAATGGACTTGCGTGACAACAGCGTTGGATCCAAATCTCTCCCCTAATTTGCGCCACACTTCCTTTAAGCCCTCCCCAGGGTTCTCGATATAGGCGTTGCGTAGCCTCTGAGCGAGTTGTTTTGATTCGTTTGTTGTGTGCTCAATTATCAGATAAAGTTGTTCTCTGTAATTGAGGTTTACTCCTTTCATCATGTTTTCAAGAGAGCCCTTCCAGGTATGGAAGTTTTCTGGGCGATCATCAAATTTTTCTATTTTATTTGATATCAGCTCCCTGCGTGCCATGAATTCAATGAAATGATTCGTGGTTGTTTGAGTGGGCGGAAATGCGTGATCAAGCGCTGACATGCAAGGGTTGAGCTTGCCGAGAAAGTTTTCCGGTTGCGTGCGTGACCCTGGTTTGACCTCCTTATCTAGCTCACGGGATTGTTGTTCTTCGTTTAAATATTCCTGCACGCGTTGTTTAGAGTCGGCCAAGGGAAGATCGAGCGGGTAAAATGCTTCAGTGTGTGTGTCGGGGTCATGTTGGCCGAGTTCTTCGTCGATCGCTTTCACTGCCGCCAAGGCAACCGCTGCCTCCTCGTCCAAACGCAATGCTTCAAGCTTAGCTTGCTCAGTTCTTTTTCGCCTAGCTAGAGCGAGTTCTTCCTCCTCGATTAAGAAGGCAGAGCGCGATTCGTGTTCGATCCTACGCTTTTGCAGCTCGGCCTTTTTTATTGCGGCGGCGGCCTTTGCCTTAGCTTGTAATCGCGTGGATGTCACGGATCGTGACGAGTTGGTAGATAAAGTAGTCGACGCACTGCGCGTAGATGTGGTTTCTATCAATAAGTTCTTTATTCTTTCACGGCGGGTCTAAAACGCAGGTAACAGGTAACAGGTAACAGGTAACAGGTAACAGGTAGCAGGTAACAGGTAACAGGTAACAGGTAACAGGTAACAGGTAACAGGTAACAGGTAGCAGGTAACAGGTAACAGGTAACAAGTAACAGGTAACAAGTAACAGGAAACAAGGGAGGGGAGGGGTGGGAGGAAGGGGCTATCGGACACTCGATGTCATCACTGTGACGTCAACGTCACGTTCTGATGACACCATCAACTACAATAAAATGTTTCCTTGAACCGATATTGTATCAATTTGGTCAATGGGGTTTGTTGGTAAAGGGATTGAATGTGATAATACACATCCATAGCAACGAAGTCTGGCAAATAGGTAAGACCCCCCTAACGGGGTTCCACTGTACATCCTGTTGGTAGAGTAACATAAATCAACACAACAAATTTGGTAATGTCTTCAATTAATTAATTATTATCAATAATTAGTTTCTGAAAAGCAAGAATAGAAACAGTATGATATAATAACGAACATAATCATTGAATAATATACAAATGGTCGACTCGTGAGTGTTTTTTATGAGTGTTTTTTTCTGGTAGCAGGCTGACAATTTCAGGTTAGTGAATCCGATCCGACCTCAGCTGGTATTTCTGGACATCCTGCCACTGATAGGGCGGCTGATAAGGAGGCTAGCCATAAAATGCATGCATAGCTAGACTGAAGAAGTCAGCCAGTACTGAAAGAAACTCGTTGGCATCAATTAATAGTTCACGTTTATGATTTCACCGCAAAGAGGAACTCAGATTCGGACCCCCAGCGTAGTTTTCCGAAATTCCTTTCTAAAAATTTTGTATTTCATTTGCTCACATGACCAAAATCCCGCCAAAACCTATATCTATTTACTGTTCTTGCTTTTCAAAAACTAATTATTAATAATAATTAATTAATTGAAGACATAACCAAATTTGTTGTGTTGATTTATGTTACTCTACCAACAGGATGTACAGTGGAACCCCGTTAGGGGGGTCTTACCTATTTGCCAGACTTCGTTGCTATGGATGTGTATTATCACATTCAATCCCTTTACCAACAAACCCCATTGACCAAATTGATACAATATCGGTTCAAGGAAACATTTTATTGTAGTTGATGGTGTCATCAGAACGTGTCGTTGACGATGACGTCACAGTGATGACATCGAGTGTCCGATAGCCCCTTCCTCCCACCCCTCCCCTCCCTTGTTTCCTGTTACTTGTTACCTGTTACCTGCTACCTGTTACCTGTTACCTGTTACCTGCTACCTGTTACCTGTTACCTGTTACCTGCTACCTGTTACCTGTTACCTGTTACCTGTTACCTGTTACCTGTTACCTGTTACCTGTTACCTGTTACCTGCTACCTGTTACCTGTTACCTGCTACCTGCTACCTGTTACCTGTTACCTGCGTTTTAGACCCGCCGATTCTTTCATTTGCATCAATTAACGCATTGTCAATGAATGTCTTGCGCGTGGCTGCTGTTTTCTCCAGTAATTCTCGCTCCTGAAGGATTTCGCTTACGCTAGCACTGGCTGTGAATGTTTGTAAGGTTAACAATTCTAATTCATATGCGTTGAATAATGACCTTACTTCGTCCATCCTTTCACGGATTTCTTGTGCGGACTCGTACGCTTGTTGGAGTTTTTTGATGTTTACCAAACACTCCTTCCAGTTGTCTTCTAACCGGTTTTCGGTTTCTAAAACTTTATTAAGCATTACCTTTAATGACGGCTTACTCATCCGTTTTGGGAGATCGCTTGTCCCGTCCTCGATAGGGTCGTCGGTCGGTGCTGGTCCAGCACTTTCGCCCTCGGGCTGCAATTGAGCGATGGCTCTATCCGCTGGTTGTTCTTCAGGGACGTTGTCCATCGCGTTACCAAGACTTTTCTGTGCGTCCTTATGTTCTTGAAGTCTCTGTTTTTACTGTTCCGCTACCTCGGCCGGTACTCGTGGCTCCGATAGGGCAGTCTAACCCAAATCCGTCGATTCTCGTAACAGATTTATTAAGGTAAAAACAGAATGAACTTACAAAGAGCTGTGCACACTAAATACTGATTCGAACTAAAACTAAAACTACAATTACAATGATCCTTGTTAATGGCTAAATTCCTAGGCTAATAATATCGTCCAATCATATATTACTGCGGTAAACTTAAAATCTAAAATATGCTGATAATGTAAACCATAAAGAGTCTCGTGTTTGAGCTCCTTCCGGTAGCGTGACTAATACAATAACTGATCGTGACTATAGCTAATCTATAAAACGATTAATAGAGGGGTGATTACAGCACAGTAATTAAGCATGCGATTAGCCTTTATAGAAAAACAGTTCGTAATGTGCAGAGATCACGTTACTGGTCATTGTTCCCTAGAATCTTCAGGACCCTAGACCAAGTACAAACTTTAATAATAATAATAATAATAATAAGATAACTTTATTTCTCGAAACAAATTACAAATAATAGATAAAAATAGATAAAAAATCCTTATTTACAAAATTTGAAATGTTCACTTGACTAATGTTAGTTAAATATAATAATAATAACAGTAATAATAATAATAATAGTAGTAATATATAATAATAATAATAATAATTTATTTTACGATAAAGTTTAAGATTATGAAGTTCCGACGTTTCGGCGTTGCTAACGCCATTTTCAAGGATAAGTGTTAGTCAATGTATAGAGTTTATATAGAGTCCATTATGAATAATTCTTCGTTTGCAACCACGTGGTATTTGGCGGATTACGCCGTCGATTTTAATTTATACGGCTGTTCTCAAATTGCAAAATATCATTTCCTTTGCCAAATAAAATAAAAAGCTTATGAGCTTGTAGAGCTATCAAAATAACACCTATGAGCCAAATTTTGGAGCACAAGAGCATTTCTTTACCGAGCTATGGGTGAACGAATTTCCAAATATTCCAGTGTGTTTGTATAGCGGCGCCATGTTGGAAGACAACTGGATGTCTTCCAACATGGCGGCCAAAATTTCAAAAAATAAATTCAAGCTTAGAGTTGATAAACCACAGGGAGCCCAAGCATAAATTCAGTAAAAAAATAAAATTCGAAATAAAGTATTTTTTTCCGCTATACACCTTTGTTGTCTGTTAACTTAACCTGCCTGGTGATTTTTTTTCAGAATTTTTTTTTTCTCGGACCAGTAAGGAAAAATGAAAAGGGTGGACACTCCACTTCGATTATCGATTCGAAATGCCCAAACAGCTCGGGGAAATACGATTTTTTTGCTATAAATACTCAACTTATCGGCTGCAAACTCCCACAACATATAATCAGATACCTATTCTTCTATCTCGTACCCATTGAAGAGCGAATTTCAGATTAGTTGGGAAATAAATCGCCAGCGAATTCGAAACTATTTTCAAAACTAATGCGTACCGAGGCGAATCCGTGCCGTTGGCGCAGCCGGCCCTGGAACCGAGGACAATAAAAGACGCTACGGGGAGGACGAGCGTAGCTGTTGACCTGACAAACCGATTCCTGCTCGGCTGTCAACATCGTATAAAAAGGCAAGGAAAAGTAAAGGATTTTGAGTATTACATTATAGAACATTTGTAGATTGCTGAAGACTGCAATTTTGACGAGAGTGGAAGGGCCCGAGTTAGAAAATGCGTTTTCTTCTATCATTATTTTTCTTCGTAGGACACAAAATGTGAAGTATGTGATCTTATCGGTACAAAAAATGCGAAGTATGTGATCGTATCGAGTTCCAAGATTACTCAGCAGATAAGAAAGCAATCTACACTCTGTCCCAAAATATATGCGGGTTCCCATCGAGCGATTACTTGAAGCATCCTGGATATATTCGAATTTCGACAGCAAATGAAATCCGAAATGAAAACTAAAACAGCCAAATAATAACGGAGAGCTTGGACTGAATGAAATTCCTAGTTCTGAATGGACTTTACGATGAGCCTATGTTGTATGGCGAAGTCGAGCCATCGATTACTTCCTTTTAAACACGATCATGCAATCATTGTTTTAACATGAGCAAGATCAATGTACGAAGTCTACGAAATTTGGGATCAGTGCTTGCTGCATGACTGCCGTCACGCCGTGGTTTCAAAAACCCGTTTAAAAGGTATCCAACAATAAAATGAAACACATTTCTGAGAAATATAATGATTGAAGTTTATTTTATTCCATGTTTGAAACATTCGGAAGGAAAAGGAATCGTAAAAATCGTACTTCAAAACTTCATCAAAGCAAATAGGCCGTCATCAACGCCACGGACTAAGCAAGGTCAATGTACGAAATTTGGGCATAACTTCGAATGAAATTCCTAGTTCTGAATGGACTTTACGATGAGCCTATGTTGTATGGCGAAGTCGAGCCATCGATCACTTCCTTTTAAACACGATCATGCAATCATTGTTTTAACATGAGCAAGATCAATGTACGAAATTTGGGTTCCGTGCTTGCTGCATGACTGCCGTCACGCCGTGGTTTCATTATAATTAAACTCACGACCAACGCCGGTCATGTATAACTCCATCTATTGACAGAAAGCTATATGTACAGAAGTCATGCAAACAGTCGAGCCAGTCGAGTTATTTTCAGTAACTCATGATGGATGTTTATTTTATTCCACGTTTGAAAAATTCAGAAGGAAAAGGAATCGTAAAAATCGTACTTCAAAACTACATCAAAGCATTTAAGGAAAGCAAGGTCAATAGTTCGTAAATCGAGATCGTATAGCCCTTCATCTGGCAGACATATAGTCTCCCTCGTCACGCAACTGTCAGTCATTGTCAGGTCTCTCCTCACGCAACTGACATTGTCCTTTTCATAAGCCCGAGTGTACGCTCATTGAGCGTCATGTTTCACTATAAATAGAACTTCTAAACATGTATAAAACTAAAGACATTTAATTTGGTACAAATTTGTTGTTTTCCACGACTTTTCAGAGACGTGACTAGCGCTAAGTAAGAGTTGCGTGACAAAATTCAAACTTCGATAACTCGGACACAAAACATCGAGCCCATCTGAAACTTTCTACAATAATTCATATCGCAATTCTCTAAAACACTGCCAAGAATCAAGTTGATAGGATTCATAACTAATTTTAGAATTAATTCTCAAGGGGAGTGACGTCAAGTGCAAACGAAGAATAATCAGTTCGAGGGTAGTCACTGGGGAGCACTGAACAATTTCGCTCTAATTGAGTCTGATTGTTTGTAAGATTTGGATGAAGTTCTTGAATAAACAGCATCTCAAATATCAGACACTCGAATCTGTCTTTGCATCGACGTAAGGTGGTAAACAGGTGATTGATATTCTCAGCGGGCTTCCCACAATGTTGCACAATGTGTTGACCAATCACTCCTGATCTATGCTCCTCAATGCGCTGATATAAATGCCGGCATGTATAGCCAACATAACTTGTGTCGCACAAGTCACACTTGAAGTTATATACGACGCACTGTTGATTCACAATAGAAGGTTTGGGTTCTTTGATTGTGAGGTCTTGCTTGATTTTGCTGCTTGTATAGACTGGCGAGATGTTTATTCCAATCCTCAAGCTGAGGTCACGTAGCTGATTTCGTACTATATCATTTTTATAATAATAATAATAATAATAATAATAATAATAATAATAATAATAAAAAATAATAATAATAATAATAATAATAATAATAATAATAATAATAATAATAATAAAAACAATAATAATAATAATATAAGGACTTGTGAGAATGCACGTCGCTCGCCAGAGGTGGATCCAAGGGGGGAGCATGGGGTCCGGTGCCCCCCACTTTGAGTTGGGCCCGATACATATTCGCCCACGTTTCCCCCATTCCCCACCATTTGATGCCCATGCAGAATGGATGGAAATTGCACTTTCGAGCTTTCAGATTTCAAAATTTTCTGGGGGAGGGGGGGGGGGGGGGGGGGGAGAGGGGGGGGCACTTTCATGCCCCCACATACATACATACATACATAAAGTTTATTTAGAAACACGGTAAAATCATCAGTATAAATACATTACAATATATGGTTATCTAAAACATTAAAAAATAACACCCACTAGAAGAAGGGGTCTTACGTCCCCTTAGTGGTGTACCCCCCTTTCAAAATCTCTAGATCCGCCCCTGCTCGCTAAATTTAAGAAAAACATATCCACTATAGTATACGTAACAATATTAAAATATTGTGAGAATTTATTTTTTTACTTTTCCTCTACATTACATTCTATTTTTATTATGTATACAGCTATTTCAAAAAACCAAAGGGCATTGTGGGCCTCGTTATTTTGAAATAAAAAGTAAATATACAGCGATTTGTTCGCCATATGGAGCTAGTATACTGTTTCTGATGGAATACACAAAAAATAAAATAAATTATTATTATTTATATTACTTTAGAGAATATTACACGAGTCCCAAAATGCATTTCGGTCTTGGAATACACTATTTAGAATGTAGTAGTCAGTATCAACGTTTTTTGAAATAGCTGTATAATAAAAGTAAAGATCGATAATGCTAGTTGCCAGTGAATGTAAAAGGCTACAGAGCACTCCTAAACTCTCCTAAAGTACTATGCAGACTATTTACCAGACAATACCGCGTTTGGTAAACTAAAAGAAGCATGTTAATGGCGATTATGTCAGTATTTAAAAACATAGAGTGCAATTTAGAAAAGCGTGAAATAGTACTAACTTTAAATAGTACTAAATAGTGCTATTTCTATTGTTTTCTATTGTTTCATTAGTGCTATTTAGTACTAATTAGTTATTTAGTTTTCAAGCTTTTCTAATTTGCACTCTATTAGAATCAGATGTATCTCAGTTGAAAAATACTGAATAACTGGCTAATGGCGGAAGAAAACTATCACCCAATTACTTTTTCCAATCATAAAAGAGTACGTAGCTGTATCGGTTAGTCAGGAGACTTTGATAGTCAGGAGCCTATTCATAAACTCATTATAAATAGAACCGCTTATAGCTTGTAAATCACTGAGTATCAGTAGGAATAGTAGTTACAGTAGTTGGTGAACAAAATAAACGGATACACGAAGGGTACCAACTCTGCCGAAACATCCTGCTAAGAAATGCTTGTTATTTTCCCTCAGGTTGATTTCAAGAATGGTAAGCGGTAGTATTTTCCCGCTGGTAATCATTGCATTGATGCTGGTCGCAAGGTAGGTACAGACGATGGGGAATTTTAATGAGTGGAACTAACATTTGCGACGAAGGACCGTTGCCCGACAGTAGTTTTATGGGATACAATTTAGTACTGATTTCTTTATCAGTATTACAATAACATTTTATTGATCAACCAATGAGCCCATGTTAGAATCTCATGCAAAACCCATACCTGTCAGTCGCATGCTAGTACTAGTAGTCACCCTCTCGGTTTGGGACGGTATCGCGTTTCGACATCACTGACTTAGGGTACAACCGGGAGGTGTACTCGGCCATTTTTTGGGCAGCACTGTGCCGCCATGCTCCCAAAATCCTTACCCTATCCCAGACCTAAGCTTGAAAATCAATACCCTATCATAGACTAAAATTGTGCGGCACATACCCATACAGCTTATATAGGGGAGTACCCCCCCCCCCCCCCGCCCCCGGAATGGGGGGGGGGGGGGGGGGTTACGACTAGCGCAGCTAATGACCTTGTTTTCTTGTACGTGGATCGCGCTCCAAGTCCTAACGGGCTAGTGTCTACTATCACTACTGTTTTCTTTGTCGGATCGAAGTACGACATATCACTTCATCACCAGTTAGGGCCACTTTCAGCACTTTCATGTTGTCGAGGAACTGTCGAGGTTTGCGCAACAGTTTTAAAACAAGTAATGGCTGGAACTTCTATTTCTCATTAATTATTCATGCGGGTAACAACCGATCCACGGCTTGGGATTTGTACCACGTGGCACTCTTCTACACCACCATAGAATACTCTTATGCAGCTCTACACAATATCTCCCGTATATATATTGAAATTTCAAAACACCAGGACTAAGAAATAATAACAATGACACAAATACAACTAATACTATATTAGCAAATAGTGGCTTCGATAATTCTCCCCCCCCCCCCCCCCTCCCTCCCTCTCTTCCTCGCCTTCCCCCTCCCCCCTCTTCCTGTTCCTGTTCCTGTTTCATTCTCTGTAAAGCTAATGCATAACAACAGAGGGGGTTGGACAGCGGTCCCCTCTTCCTCCCCCTCTTCCTCCCCCTCTTCCTCCCCCTCTTCCTCCCCCTCTTCCTCCACCTCTTCCTCCCCCTCTTCCTCCCCCTCTTCCTCCCCCTCTTCCTCCCCCTCTTCCTTCCCTTCTTCCTCCCCCTCTTCCCCCCTCTTCCTCCCCCTCTTCCTCCCCCTCTTTATCCCCCTCTTTATCCCCCTCTTCATCCCCCTCTTCATCCCCCTCTTCCTCCCCCTCTTCCTTCCCCTCTTCCTCCCCCTCTTCCTCTCCCTCTTCCTCCCCCTCTTCCTCCCCTCTTCCTCCCCTTCTTCCTCCCCCTCTTCCTCCCCTCACCCTCTTCATCACCCTCCCACTCTACCTCCCCTCACCCTCTTCATCACCCTCCCACTCTACCTCCCCCTCCCACTCTACCTCCCCCTCCCCCTCCCCCTCCCCCTCCCCCTCCCCTCCCCCCCCTCCCCCCTCCCCAAACCCCTCCCCCTCCCCAAACCCCTCCCCAAACCCCTCCCCCTCTTCTTCTTTAACTCTCCCTATTTCCGAGGATGGCGTCTATTGTGTTTGTTCACGTAACTTTCTACTTTGCAGCCAAGCCTTGTGTCCCATAAGTCTACCTCAAGACGTACCATGGTGGTCACCTTGCAAAGGGTTACGCGGTACAGGTCTGGTAGCGAAGCAGATTACTTATCGCATCCAACAAGCCACCCCGGCGATGCCATATAATCGCCTCGCAATGTCCATTCCGCAGTACCTACTATTTCTTCATACCAACCCATTCCTTGCAGTTCATGCTACAGGCTGGATGAGTGAAGCAGCAGTCATCAAAGCAGGACAAGCCGCGTATGAAACATTAAATATTCTGAAAAGCCACACCATGACGATTCCCGAATATGCCTCAATGACAAAATTCTTTAAGAACCACGTCTCGTCACCACTCAATCTGATCAGAGTAAGAGCACAGCTACAGTCACAGGAGTAAGTATTCGTCAGTTTCGAAAATCGCGCGCGAAATTTACAGACGCGTTCGCCAAGTCAGCGCGGGAAAACATGCGATATTTCAACGCGGCCGCCCCGTTGAGGCAGGAAAAATTGATGAATGTAAACAAAAAGTATCAGCTCACCAAAATCGCGAAAAATATTTGCAATATGAACTAAAATTAGAGAAAAAGAAGTCATTTTATTAACATCACTCCAATAAGTTTTCTTTGACGATCGAACGTCTTACACATGTCTTAAAAAGTTTATTTTTGATGTAATTATTTGTGAAAATGCATTGGTTTTTGGTTATATATTACCGCGGGACCCTAGTTAGTTTGATTGGCTATGAAGATTCTGCTGGGCGTAATTTGATGGGCGGTTAGGAAATATATATACACCTATTCCAAAAATCGTTGTCCCCGCGAAAAGCAACAAGCGAGAAGCTGACGACCGCAAAGGGCATTGGGACTTTCTCCTTATTCATTTATTCATCTGTAGACATTTTCACAACATGCATTTTCAAAAGGTCGAATAGTTCCAAATCATTGCTATTCAACGCTCGTAGGGATAACTTCTCAAGTACCACGGATAAATAAATGAATTAGGAGATTCCCAAAGTCCTTTGCGATCGTCAGGTTCTTGCTTGTGTTGCTTTCGGCCCGGACAACGATATTTGGAATAGGTGTATATATGACTGTCTTGGAATTCGCGGTCTTATCTAAAAGACGCTGCACGACAATTTCTATTTTTACAACATTTGTCAAATTTAGTAGGGACCTTACGCACGAGAAAATTCTAGGACGGGAACGTGAGGACGACAGCGCGCGCATTGATGAATAACGGTTCAGAACGTCCGTAACGGCAATTTACGACGTGAAAACAGGTGAAATGCCGTCATAGATTGCCGTCATGGACGTCAATGGAAACTGAACCATGTTCGATTTGCTAAAGTGATGTCCTAGTCGTCGGTAGTTAGAGCACACAATGTGTGCTGAAGTTGTACGATTCGATCTCCCGAAATCGTATCGAGTATTGAACATAGTGAATTCTTGTACTGGCTATGCTATGCTCGGCCGTTACAAGTGCGAGGTACCATTAATTGACCTTAGAGTCGTTTTCTTATGAGTGGGAAACCTACGGTACGGAGTTACGGTTACGGTACGGAATCGAACACATTGTATTCAACCAATCACAGCGCGCGAAATCATTTCACAACCAATCACAATGCTTGGATACCGCACGATGATGGCGCGATACCGTCACGGTACGGCACGAGCCGTACCGTAACTACTTCCCACTCATACGAAAACGACTCTAATTCTTCTCTAGTAACGCGCCTTAGGTCATTGTTTTGTGAATCTTCTCATCGTGATTGTCGTTCTCTTTGAGAGGTTTGTTCACGAGGGTTATCAAATGCAGCAACTTTTGGCTTGGCGCGCAAGTACATTTTGGTATTTTAAATTGTGTGGTGACCTGAGAATGTACGTTGTAACGCTACGACATCGGTTACCGTCAATAACTGTTGCATCGCGTAAAATAGCCCAAGAAATCAGCATAGTTTTCAGCTTGTTCTAAAGTTTTAGGTTGTTGCAAAACGACGTAATTAGTATAATTACGTAACTCTGGTTGTCATCCTTGTACAAAAGAGTGTAGCTGCTCAGCATGTGGAATGAGTAAACGCTGACAGCGTTTTCTAATATCTAGTGTGTAGTCAGAAAGAGACTCACTGGAACCATGCAGCTATCGGTTGTAGATTAAAAACATACTCTAAATGTTTAAATCAAACCTTCTAAGTTGGTAAACTGTCATTCATCAATTGTTGAATACTAAATTAAAGCGCTAACCGTTAATGACAGCGGGAAAGCCTTTGGTACAGAGATTCGCTTTGACGAAAATTAAACTCGGAAAATCGCCGGTCTGTCTTAAGAATTCAATCGGGCATGGCGGGGTAAAGCATAGAAGCTCACAGAGAAAAGAATGGTTATGAAGCCCGGCAAACTTCAAAGGGCCTGACAAAGAAGTGGATGTTGAGTAGGCCCATAGCATCACGTGGCATTGACCGTTACATAAACTCAAATGCTATGGTTGAGTGACTAATCCATTGGTTTTTATTGGCTAAACTTCTGATATTTGCAACAACAAAAAATTTGTTTGTGCGCGGTCACGGTTGAAAAAAATTCCTTGTAGTAGAACAATGATGTTAGCTGGGTTTCATTACCTTTTATTGATATGGCTCAATAACAGTACCCTGTAGAACAATGATGTTTACTGGGTTTCATTACCTTTTATTGATATGGCTCAATAACAGTACCCTGTAGAACAATGATGTTTACTGGGTTTCATTACCTTTAATTGATATGGCTCAATAACAGTACCCTGTAGAACAATGATGTTAGCTGGGTTTCATTACCTTTTATTGATATGGCTCAATAACAGTACCCTGTAGAACAATGATGTTAGCTGGGTTTCATTACCTTTTATTGATATGGCTCAATAACAGACGACCTCTAGCTAGCATCCTGGCTTGAATGATTGATCGTTTCTTTTCGGCTTGCGTGAAATGAAAACAAAATTTACTCAAGTAGGGCTTGTATTTTTCTTTTTATTCTGCAATGGCATCTCGTTAACAGTTTCAAATTTGGAAGATTATTTTACTGATTGACTTATTTATTTTATATTTCTATCCTTAACCTTAATTGACTAATGCAAATACATCTATTGCCTTCAACAATCTTGTCTTGCAATACTTCAACGTCTGCTCATCTACTATTAGTTATAGTTCTCCTTTATTGTGATTATTTATTTCATTTATTCTTAAGCTTTTCATCGATGAGATTGCCTTGACTGGTTTACTATGCCAGCTATGCCTGTATGCCATTAGTCATCCAACTGGGCTGCAAGTATGGGTAGGTCAGGTGACCTTGCTGCAACCTGGCCTTGTTCCTATCAGCCAATTTCGGTTCGACGTCGATTTCCAGCTGGTGTTTATAGTACTTCACGACGTCTTTTGCTTTGTCGTGTTTCAACTTGGAGCCATAATCAAACAGTCGATCAAAGCGATATGAAGAAAGGCTCAAGGTAAGAAACAGTTGCTCCTGTGAAGGTTAACATTAAAAAAGTTTATAATATAGCACATCACACAGAATTACCCATACAAATCGGTCATATCCTTTAAATACGTTGCATTTGAAGGAGCGATAAACTATCCTTATTTAAATCTCAGAGTTTTCCCCTAAAGTAGAAAATCTTTTCCCCTAAAGTAGAAAATCTATCGAAAATTTGGTAGGAAAATCTTTTATTAGGGGCTTATAGTGAAATTCGCGGGTTATTCTCTTAACTGGAACCTAGTTCCCGCCCGGCCAAACGCTCGCTCCAATGTCATAAATTCCCCTTTCTTCGCGGCTTATTTTGTCCGTGGTAAAAAAGAAAGTGGTGCTTAAATTTATGTAGCTATAGCAATGGAGGCTAGGCTGCAAGGTCAGAAGAAAATGGTAGCCGATGGAAGTGTTTTGAAGCTAAAAATCGCCTCGTAATTTGACATTTTCGACTGCTTCGCTTCGTTGGTATAAAACAGATCTTCAAGAAAAGTCGCTAGTGAACATTGGTATGGAAGAAAGCTTGATATTGGAAACAATCGAGCAATGTCGGGGCACCAAAATTCAAGTGCCACAATTATTGTATTACGCAAGGCTGAGCAACAGGAATCGATCAAACTGCTGGCATGATGAAATCCCATACATTCGAACACTACGGAGACCTGACATTCACCCTGAAAAAGTCGCTAGAGGACGAAAGGATATTTACAATTGATAACTTGGCAAGTAAACTTCAGTCGCAAGTATTTTGTATTCCGTTGTTTCAATTTATCGTAAATCACTGATTCATTTGCAAATGACAGCCTAAACATTGACTTTCTTCGATTTTACTGTAAATTTTACGAAGGTCGAGTGGCCGAGTGCCGTAATGGGAATGGGTCG
This sequence comes from Actinostola sp. cb2023, assembly GCA_033675265.1. Classification (NCBI taxonomy): domain Eukaryota; kingdom Metazoa; phylum Cnidaria; class Anthozoa; order Actiniaria; family Actinostolidae; genus Actinostola; species Actinostola sp. cb2023. The sequence goes on along the minus strand of JAUJYZ010000530.1, from coordinate 31,798 downwards.
ACTAGCATATAATTAGGATAAAGTCCCGGATGTGACACAAATTTCTGTGCGATGAATGATATAACGCGCGCTCTGATTGGCTAGAGTTCTATGAACTATTTCCCCATAGTCTATATCGCTAGTCCCGCGGCATCTTTAATTGACCGCAATGTATTCATCTTTAATTGACCGCAATGTATTCTGGGACAGTTACCTCAAATTTCAAGGTGAACATGAAAGCTCGAACGTGGAACGTGAGATTGTCACGGTTGGTTGTTATTTTGTGCTTTTGTTCGCCTTTTTTGCATTTTCTGAAATGGTCCATCGTTGTGAGGTATATGGCTGCGACAACCACCATTTATATCCAGAAAAGTAAGTGCCAGTGATACGTTCTTTACGAGTTTTGTTGTATATTTGCAGCAGTTTGTGCATACAAAATGGCGGGAATGAATCAGCCGGTACCTTTTTCTTTAAAAAGTATAGCATTAGCTGTAAAATCATTGTTTTTATATACAAATGATCTACTGTATTTTTCGTTTTAAGAGGATATTTATTTCAACATCGCGTAATATCCGCCAAAAGCGCCAAAAACGAGCGCTTTTGAACAGTTTGAATTTGGATTTTCGCTTTACACTCTAATTTTATTTTAACCAAGCACAAACTATTAAAAACAAAGTAAATTGTCTACCTAAAGCTGTTTTAGCGTTGTACAAAGCCATTTTCCTGCTTTTTGTTTGAAATTTGAGGTAATTCAGGGGAAAACATCAGCAGCAATAGTAAATATACAGATCTGCACTACAACTTTACCTCGCAAAGATAAACCACGACCTCCACTGCTTTCTTTCAATATCCAAAGAAAAATTGGAAGTACGAATGAACAAGTATGGTACGAAGCGAGGCCCGTTGGAGTGAACACTCTCGCTAACATGATGAAAGCCATAAGTCAAGAGGCCGCCTTATCGCGAAGTTATACTAACATCCCATGTGGACAGTTTTCAAATCAAATTTTCACTTTGGATTAACACTCTAATTTCACTTTTGCCCTTCAAAAACCATCACAAATAACTTGAACTCTTTGCTAAAGCAGTTTTAGCCTTGTACAAAACGTATTCTCCATGCTATTGGTTTTTGGCGCTCAATACGCGCGTTCGTAAAAAATCTCCTCTTAAAGCAATAACAAAAGAAACAAAAGTGCATATAATTTTTTTTTTGGATTTCTTTGTTTCCTTTCATTCTAGACAATACATAGCTCCACACGTTAGGGAACACATGGGACCCACAGACAGAGTAAAGTTCTACAGCTGTAAAGAGAAGCACTACAACCTTTGGACTCGATTGATTAAAAGAAAAAAATTCAAAGTGAAAAAGGGATCTGTCGTTTGTAGTAATCACTTTGAATATGGACAGCCACGGGAACAATCTCCACATCCTACAAAATATATGACTGGATATAAAGAGGCCACACCCAGAAGGAAAATTGTCAAACATCCCCTTCCTACTAAGCGCAGATGCGTTGAAACAAGCGTTGAAATCGGTACTACATCTACTATGGATCAAGAGATGGCATCTAATTATAACCAAATGCAATGCGATCATGATTACAGTATCTCATTGAACAATGACAGTTGTGCAAGGTTGTGTCAGTACTTGAGCCCATGTGAAAAGTGTGAAGCCCTTGTTACCTCCAAAAGAAACTCCTAGAACTTGAGCAGGTGATTAAAGTCGTTGTAGTGGCATCTTTTGTATTAGTTTTAAACTCATTTAGTTATCATACTTTTGTTTTGTTTTTAACAGCAAAATCAGGTCAGGGTTTAGGGGGGGGGGGCATTGGTAGGGGGGTCAGGGTTTGGGGGGGACTCCCATATAAAAGCATTGTCTTGTCTTTTAGGGTTTGAAATTGGTAATTTGGTTTTTTAGACAAATGTTTTTTTAGACAAATGGTGACATTGTATTGGCAGATAAAGGCTAAAAGACACATCTGACTTTCTAATTAGAGGTACAAAGCTTGTAATCCCAGAATTTGCAAAAAAGGTGTAGCATTCACTGAAGAGCAAAATCTATACAATACAAGAGTTTCATGATCAAATGCAAGGATTCACATCGAAAGAGTAATTGGCAGACTTAAAGAGTTCAGAATATTGAGAGGTGACTTTCCCCTCCACCGTCATGACCTTATTGATCATATATTTCATGTAGTTTGCATAATAGTTAATAATAGTTAATCTGCAAGGTATACTGGTACCTCTCAAGTGAATACATGTATTGTATATAGTATGTACATGTATCACAAAACAATGAGTACTATGAAATCTGAATTAAACAGGTTACATTTAGATATAGTTTGTTGTTGTTCCTTTTTGTTTTATTTGTGTGTTTTTCTTTCTACTTTTACACTATTTTACTACATGTGTCAATTTTTAATTGATGAAAATAAATAAGGGCATTTTTCATGTACGTCATGTTTTCTCATCCACAGCAACACATTCATTAAATTTTACTCTTCTCCAATTACAATTTTGTCAATGATGCTATGAGGAATGTTTCGTTTTCTTAAAAAACTATGAAGATTGTCCAGCTGAATTTGGTGGTAAACTGTCCGCGGAGGCGTCGCCATCGTATCTTGGATTTACCTTGTTTACAATTTATATATCCCAAAATGCATTGCAGGACTAACTATACCGGGCGATCGTGATATAGACTATGGGCTGCACGCTCTCGTCAACTTCCCACTGGCCTCGTCTGATCGCGCGCGCGTTGTTCGAAATAACGCGCGTGCTCATTGGCTAGAATTGCTATGAACTATTTCCCCCATGGGCTTCACGCTCTCTGGATGCCATATTATAAATCAATTAGTCAACGAGCGTCCATGCGCCCATTGCGTTATAGACGCACGAGAGAAAAGATAGAGAACTCTTTAACAAGCTAGAGTTGCACTCGGCTACGCCTCTTGCCGCTCTTCCGCTTGTTAAGAGTTCTTTATATTTTCTCTCGTGCGTCTACAACACGCAATGGGCGCATGGACGCTCGTTGACTAATTGATAAATAATTAACGGCACATTAACATATGTAATGTAACTCTTCCCACACTCCTTACCGCTGATGTCTTTCGATTATTCAACTTCGCTGCAGTGAACTTGTCGTTAGGCACGCCTTCGATGTCGTAGAGTTTGGATGACATGTTGGGCACGTACGTAGCATAGTCCGCCAAAGGGTAGTTGATTGCAGAGTGCTGGCCCGTCATCAACCAAAGAAGGCTAGTTAAGGTTTGAATCAAACTGGCTTTACTACTGAACTTAGCAGGGAATCCGCGAAGCTGTCAAATAAAAACGAGGGTATCAGTATGAATGATAAAGTTATATTTGTTCAATGGCTATCAAGTTCTATTCTCATATGTAGTCAAGTCCTCAAAATGTTAGGAGTACCGCTCCAAACAAATGGGTTGCCTGTGAAGAATTCGAATGAAGGCTGAATGAAGAGAATTGTGTCGTGTAAGCAGACAGCAGCGGGTCGAATTTCTTGGCCCGCCTGATGTAAGAGTGCCGCCGTTGCCCAAATCGCTTGTCGTGTAAACCGGCCTTTAGTCTATACTATCTATTTCACGGGTTTATTGCAATCACTTTACTGCATAATCCGGTATCACTTCTGTCCTGCATTATTATTAGTTGATATTGCTGTCTGTTCAATTGGTTTTGATGAGGGTCAATATTTAGTATATTAAAATAATAAAAGCATTTTATAATATTTATACACGATGTAACTATTACATATCCAGACATGGAGATACGTCTCAGTTGTTGCATAAGAGCAGGGTTTCTCTCACCTGTCCATCACCAGCTTTTGATACTTCTTTTGCAAACTTTTGCACTTCGACATCTTTGACGACGTGATCGTCCGAAGCATAAAAACTACAATACAAATACTTCACATGTCAATCATCTGAATACGAAAAAATTTGGGTTTTACAGCCATAATTAGCATTCATTTCCTTATTTGGTCACTAATATCCATATTTGGTAGTTGGTTAATCATAAATTGCAGTATTTACCTATTGATGTAGTCTGTCACCATTTTGTGGAGGACGTCGAAAATAACCAGACCATCATCTCTATACGGGTAATAAGGCAGGAGTTTCGTGTCGTCAACCCCTCTTCTCTGCGGATGTACAAAATATGAAATATGTAACACTAGAGTGATTCCAATAAACCTGGGCATTACTAATTACACTAATACACACTATTAGACACTCACTCTTTTGTGTTTCTTTTGTTTCTTTGCATCTATTAAACACTGACAGCTAATTAGTAGTGCCCAGGTTTATTGGAATCACTCTATAGAACACCTTCTATTTTAAGTCGTGATTTTCTAAAGCTGAAAAATGATTTTTGTTTTACAAAATTTTGACGGAATCTCGTCAATATTGTCTCGTTGACATAACATTTACTGAGCTGGCATAATTGTTCTAAATGTCATTTTAATTATTAAAATAATTCATGAGCCATTAGGCCAATGGGAGCTGTCCATTTGGTCAGGAGCATGGATCTATATAGCCCGATGCAGACACTGATGAATAAAACATCAGTGCCTGTTACACGGTTATAAATGAATAACTAAAACTGCATTCTCTGATGTTTTATTTATCAGTTCTTTATCAGTGATAAAGACTGATTGCCTGTAACACTGGTCATGCAAAGGTCTTTTAAAATTAGTGTCGGAACATTGATCTTTGCATAGCACCGACAGAAAGTTTCGAAAAACCTCTCTCGAATATGGGATGTGTTTTGGGATGTCCTACGCATGACATTGATCTCACAAGTACCTTCACAAGAAAGTTTTGTAATTTTCTTGCGTTAACGTTATTTGCTGGGAAATTATTAAATCATGTATTACTATTTCAGTCAGATAAATGTAAGTTGGGTTGGAGTTTTAGAAACCTTTTACAGAATTCGTGTTCGTTCTGTACGTACATGTATCGGATCTACCGCCGATATAATACATGTACGTACAGAACGACCACTCATTCTGTAAACACTACTTACACTGCTTAACGCTGTTGTCTGTATCTTATTAAAATTTATTAAAATTTTATTAAAATTTTATTAGAGATGAAAAAGCATCATGAATGCTATTATATTCTATAGTATTATTTTTGGTTAGTTTTACCTTTAAATTGTTTCTCAGGTCAAAATCGTTAAAGTCTATGTATTGAGCTGCCTGCTGTGTCAAGTAGTGAGAACCCTGGTTACCGAAGGCCAATATCTTGTGCACAGATTGTTCTTCATCTAAAAGCACAGGTCCCCCTATTGTATTGGCCGTGAATATACCTCGACAATGGAATCTCATGATATCGTACAACGGGTGTTGATCAGAAAGCTGCCTCTCAATACTCAAACACACTGGTTCGGCGGTGAAGTGCACTTTATCAAGATGCTCAACAATCTGGCTACACCCAAAGTCGGTGGATTGCATGTTGAGTTTAGCAAGCATCCAATTATCGCCATCTTGTGGAGTGAAGACTTGAGCATCTAAGTGAAGATCAGAAATGAAGCTTGTGAATTAGAAAGATCTTCATATACGTTTACAGTTATGATATTTGCGCATTTATGAAGACAGCTGAATTCGGAAGGAATATATTAATCCGTGGAATTAAAGTATTTCTGCTAAAGTAAACTGATAGCTATCGCACTCCAACAGTAATCTCTTTAAGTCAATATATGACGATCCACAAATTTAATTGCGGATCGACAAAACAAAGAAAAGAAAAAGAAAATAGCAAAACCACCATTGCATTATAGAATTTCCACAACACTTCACACAACATTCATTGAGTTTCGTACCTGTCTTAGCATCCATCTGAATAGCAACAGGTGTTAAACGAGCAACGTTGTCGACGCGCTTTGACGCAAAAATTGCAATCGGTGACTTAAACTCCCACATTGTTCGTGTTGGGTCGTCATCGGTGATGTCCTTCATTGTTGGTACGTCGTTGCATAGTGGATGATAAAGGACGTACAGTTTTCCTTGTTCGATGGCCTGCAAGTTTTAAAGGAGAAATACCGAAAATAATTACATGACGATTATGCGGAAGTAATGAAAACATTAATTAATTAATAATGCATGTTTTATATTTAGAAGACAACCGCCAGGGGAGGGGAGAGGGTAATTAAAGTGTCAGCATCAGCCAAAACAACGACTCATCCCGACACACACCGGCTATTCCTAATATGTTCCTTATGTAGTTTTCCCAAAAGTCTTACCGTTCTTAGAGATGTTTCGTCTGTGATACCTCCCACTACTCGATCCACAGCCTCCACAAAGTTAAATGTTGGGTTCAACAATTGTTTTAGTTTGTCGTAGTGCATTCCAACTGAAAAACATGAACACAATCATAGCGATAAGTTTGACCATAATCCTTTGCGAAACGAAAGGATTGTGGTACGTACAATGTATTGGTCCATTTCTGTAGATTGGATTGGGATCTTTCGTTAGAAACCAATATAAATGTCTCACTAGTGCCGTGGTAGACATACTAGGTTGAGTCTACGGGTACTAGTAAGTCTCCCTAGTCTCTCACTACCACAGGAACTCCAATTGATTATTTTCCTTTGCAGGTAACCCAAATTCCTTTCAAATATTAATTACAGAAACAAGTACGTATCAAATGTTCCCTTTTGACCCTGGAGGAATATTTAACGTTCTTTAGCGAGTGCATACCTGAGTTAGAGAGTGTTATTTTCTGTATTGTCATTGGATTTATTCCAGCCAATCGCTGCTCAGCGAAGAATTGATCTGAAATCCACTTAGTCTTATTAGATTGGAATAGTTCAGTACTTGATGGATATTTCATGTACCCCTGCAACAGAAGAAACCAACACGATAAGACACGATTTGGTGAGTCTGGTCGCACATATACCGTTTGACAGTATCAGTACACTAGTATTAGACATGCAATTTGATCGTCATCGTGGTCATCGTCATCATCAAACGAGATATACTTGTTGACATTTTTGTTCCATAACACATCCATCCTTTAAACACGAGGACGCACTATAAAAGGGCATTGCTCCGCCCACAATTTTTGAATAATAATGAGTTTCAATATGGCGGACAATGATTGAACATGGCTGAACAACGGGGTAAAATGATTTTCTTAATAAAATCACATTTCAACAGCCAAGTTAATGAAGAAATTGGAATTTTACCTCTAAGACAGTTATAATTGACGAACGTGTCAACATTTTTTCGTATTCGGTAGTTATCTATACGATTTTCATTCGCACCACGCGTACGAAGAATGTTTTGAATTTCGCGCGCCATGTATCACAACAATCAACATCCCTACTCCTTATCCAGGCCTACAAATTCATGAGCCGAAATCCTCTAGTCTTTGCCTGTAATAAGCATTTCCAAGCATAAAACTATGTTTGGTCATTTCTACATAAAGCGACAAGAGTATTGTTTTCATTACACAAGCTACGTTCGCGTCTTTGTCGTCGTTCGTCTGTCAGTGGTGTCTTGTTATGGTGTCGTCGTTCGCGAAGGCCGTGTCTTGCTATGAGGTAAATGTGTCAAGTATTTGTACATCTCTGTACTTTTATGGTAAAGGCCGGTAAAGTTTCGAAACCTATGCTGTGAGTATATTTAATTCGCAAATGGCATTTCCATGAAAGAAACGATAAGCATAATAATACTCGAGCCGTGCGACTTCAAAACGGCTAGCGGTTCCAGTTCAAAGTACCATAATTTTTACCAAAGTGAAAAGTGATAGTGAATTGTACAACAAAAATTATCCATGTGCGTTTTTAGTACTTATTTCCACAGTTTCTTGTTCATTTGATTGATTTATAGAGCTTGCAGTTCTTGAGATCCTCTCCCTGTGACGTCTCGGTAGATTTGATTGACAGATCCAACGAACTTACCTTAGGTACCTCTCCTTTTATAGTGCGTCCTCGTGTTTAAGACGCACGGGTTCCGAAAAAATGACGGTTTTCATGAAATCTGTTGCGGTAATCAGACGTACGTTGTTTTCCAAAAACCATGTCGGGAACTTTGACATTTTAATAATCCATAAAAAGTACTGACAAACAGATTAACATAATGTAGTAGAAACCAACTAGTAATAATAATAATAATAATTTAATACTTATATAGCGCAACTATATAGCATACCGTAGAAAGGAAGGGAAAGTGATGGAGAAGCTAGGGAGAGGCCCGACCTTTTCTCCTTTTCCTCTCCAATCTACTCCTCGTTCCCTGACTTTCCCCTGCAGGGCCTATTCAAAATATACATACATAGCTGTGCTCTTACTCTGATCAGATTGAGTGGTGACGAGACGTGGTTCTTAAAGAATTTTATCATGGAGGCATATTCGGGGATCGTCATGGTCTGGCTTTTCAGAATATTCCATGTTTCATACGCGACTTGTCCTGCTTTGACATTTATTGCTTGAGCTGTCCAGAGTGTAGAGTGGACTGCAAGGAATGGGTTGGTGGGGAGAAATAGTAGGTACTGTGGAATGGACATTGCGAGCCGATTATATGGCATCGCCGGGGTGGCTTGTTGGATGCGATAAGTAATCTGCTTCACTGCCAAACCTATACCGCGTAACCCTTTACAAGGTGACCACCATGGTACGTCTTGAGGTAGACGTATCGGACAGAAGGCTTGGCTGCAAAGTAGAAAGTCACGTGAGCAAACACAATAGACGCCTCGGAAGCCCAAGGTGTCTAAGGGGGAGGAGAATTAGAAGGTAATAGGAGGAGGGAGGAAGGGGAGGGGAGGAGTAGGAGTAGGAGTAGGAGGAGGAGGAGGAGGAGGAGGAGGAGGAGGAGGAGGAGGAGGAGGAGGAGGGAGGATGATATGGGGAGGGGAGGGAAGAGGAGAGAAGGGCTCTCCTCCTCCCCCTTAGAAACCCTGGGAGGATGAGCTTCGGTGATATTTTTTTAATAAGACCACGTGTCATATATTCCACAAAGTATTATTTCTTTCTCTATCGGCAATGCTTGAAAATGACACGTGGTCTGAAATGGGAAAAAATTTGGGCAAGCTGCAGCTGAAAGCCGGTGTCAATTGAAGATTGAAGATGCACCTTTTAGTTAGTAAATCCAAATGGCCTTAACAGCAGCAACTGTATAATAATCTTCATATACAGAACAACATTTTTTATTTTAACAGACATGTTAAAATAAGACAAGACATGTTAAAATTATGTTCAACGTGAAAGATCGCATCTCCAGAGAGCTTCGAGCGCGTGTTGTTTATACATTTGTATGTCCAAGCTGTAATGCTTGTTATGTTGGTGAGACCAGCCGACATTTCTCTACACGCGTTCAGGGACACCTCTCTACGGATAAATCTTCGCACGTTCGTAAACATTTAAACAACTCTGAGGCATGTCGAAATTCTTGCTCCTCAGAATGCTTTACTATTCTAGATTCAGCCACCTCAAAATTTCAGGTTAAACTTAAGGAGGCGATGCATATTAAGTGGGAAAAACCCAACTTGAATCAACAACTTTATCATGTTAATTTGACTCTCAACATCTAGTCTCGACATGGTCGACTAATTATCTTTATTCTTTAGTAGGTTTCTGTACGAAGGTACCATTGATTCAGACATGATTTGTTTCTTCTACGTATTTATTTATTTTTCCGAGCTTTCGGGCTCTTGGCCCATCATCAGGGACGAAAGGAAAAAATAACGAATTTTCACATGTCGTGGAAAACAAATATAAACAAAACAAAAACGTTGGCATAAGCGCGCGCTCACAATAGAATGCGCTCGAGCAAAATAACAATACATGGTGGAATAAATGAAAGATAGAACAAATAAATTACAAAAATAAAAATAACTATCGGTGTAAAAGAGGGAAATAAGTGTTAGGCAAGGTTTATTCTATTATTCTACTTTCTTTTGTTCTTCTTAGTATATATACTTGTAAGTACTTTTCATCACCTACACTGAAGATGATGTGTGACACATCGAAACATGTCTGTTAAAATAAAAGATGTTGTTCTGTATAGTTAGTAAATGCTGGCCAAATGTATTGTTGGCGCACAAAATATCAAATCTTCATTTTACATGGCAATATTTTGGTTGGATTAAAATAATACTTCCACTTCGCCAGTACCTACCTTGCGACCACCATCAATCCAATGATTACCAGCGGGGAAATACTACTGCTTACCATTCTTCAAATCAACCTGAGGGAAAACGAAGCATTTCTTAGCAGGATGTTTCGGCAGAGTTGGTACCGTTTTTATATCTTTATTCTGTTCAGCAACTACTGCTACTAGTAGTCGTATCTAGTACTCCTACTGATATGCCGGCTGAATTATAAGCTATATAAGCGGTTCTATTTATAGTGAGTTTAGTATCAACTCATTATTATCATCCAAGTCTATCAAAGTCTCCTAACCAATAGGTACATACTAGTTTCATGATTGGATAAAGTAATGAGGTGTAGATAGTTTTTCTATAGCGCTATACAAATAAATTATTATTATTATTTCCCCATTAGCTTTATTCAGTAGAATGGAAGGGGGGGAGGAGGCGATTCAGGTATACCAAAGCGCTGAAAACAACTCAAATAATGTTCAAAACAACTCAAATATTGCTCAAATGAACTCACATGTTGCCTCAGCTGAGAACTGCATAGCTACATGTAGCTATGAATGGGGATCAAAGCAAAAGGCGAGAAGTTCGAAGATAAATATGCTATCAGTATCGCACAACTGACACAAGATTGAAATCTAAACCAAGTCAATGTCTTCTATACTTTGTACCGCTGTTAGTTTGTGTTGTGGTAAGCTTATAACACCGATAGATCTTTATGTTTATACCAATCAAGGTTTTGCTGAGTTTGTGAAATTGGTCAGTTGCAAGAAAACCATGCCATTTGAATGCCCAGAAAAGCAGGAAATATTGTTCGTAGTAAAAAATAAACACATCACAGATGTTCAGCAACTATTGAACTTTAGTTCTTGGCTAATGAAAGGAAAGCATGGTCTACCGAGTCACACAACGAGTGACAAAACACTGTTTAGTCGCGCTGCGATGTCCATATTTATTGTAGTTCTTTGGCGAAAATATAAGGTGTTTAATATTTTGGTACTCGTTGATCAATCATCGATTTTACCAGCACCCTAGCTTAACCTTGCCGTTTTATATATCCATTCTGAGTTGGTATTGTCGACTGTAGAAATTCTGTTGCACAGTCTGAATTGTGCAGCAATAGGATAAAACTACTACTGTATGACGATAGAAATAAGTTTTTAAGGTTCACATTTAATAGCTTGATTAAGAAGCCCGAGTTCACGCTAGCTAGTAGAGCTTCTAGTTTGATTTAGGATAACAGATAAATAAAACCTAAATATAACCGATCAATAGCTTGAATATTTGTCTCATAACTCATTCACCATTTGTAATGTAATAAAGAAACTCGATGAGCAACTACAGTGTTGCCCTGACACTTGAGTGAGCTTTGAAGCTCGTCAACGCATTCGATTCATGCTGAATAATTCGCTAGTTTTTGGGAATAATTTTTTATCAATTTATCATAAAGCCGTTCTTAATCGTGTTCAGATCTCAAGGCATGTTCATAGTTATTGCAGAAGTATAAGACAAATGAGCTACAAAATTGTCACAGTCATTCCAGTTTTGGGCTCCTGGTTTTAAACATAAACGTTCGGTTAGCGGAATGTATGAGTCATTTTTGTGAAATGTTTTTGAACACACTTTTTCTTGTTATTAGTCTTACTTATACCCATTTTATTATTATTATTATTATTATTATTATTATTATTATTATTATTATTATTATTATTTGTAATAGCTTGGGACTTTGGTATGGTGCTCCTAAAACATTATTATTATTATTAATAATAGTAATACATATTTCTCTTTTTTCTCAATGCTTCACCACTCGTTTTGTTCAGTTAATATTCTTAAAATAAAATAGTATCCAATGTCTTTAATAATTGGCGTCACAGTACATGTGTACATCGGTGTTCGCATTCTACATTCAAATAATATCCATGTCTTTATTTAGCGTCACAGTACATGTGTACATCGGTGTTCGCATTCTACATTCAAATAATATCCATGTCTTTATTTAGCGTTACAGTACATGTGAACAAATAGGTGTTCGCAAAAACTCAGAGCAAGTTCTTGAGGAAGGAGGAAAACAATAGATAGATAGATATTTTTAATTTTACATGTTCAAGATATCAAAACAAGACCTACACTTTAACTTTTATAAATCAGTTTTAAACATCTTACCTTCAGAAAATGGCCGTCTTTTAAGTTACTCTTCTTCTTTCTAGTCAACAGGTGAGCTTGTGTTGCTTGTGCTGCAAACTCAGTCAAACGGTTTACCATACAAAGCCGACGTTAATATAAATAGCAGGTCAGACGATGTGAGGCATAATCAGTAGTAAATACCCCACGTGGTATAGGAACGCATCACGGAACTTTAGGATGAAGTGAAAGATTGAAAATAACTTTTTTGCATGGCAAGTGAAGAAATCTATCGATACTTGAGGAATTCGTCAAAACGACTGAACCCCATTTTAAATCTCTTTGGGATGATTCTAATTTCGAATTCTTTTCAGTTGTATTTACAAGAAAGTCATAGTCATAGTCAAGGTTACAGTCGCTGGGTTTGATAATTTGAGAGTAGCTTGTGGCTGTGTGTTCGTTATTCGATCTTCTTTTCAATACTTGTTACAAAATAAGGAGATAACACTGACAACGAATACATTTGGTTAGATGGACGACCATTTTCCGCCATGTTTTCAGGAGAAACAAAACCAATCATGACGTACGATGTTGCATTTCGTTACGTGCGCTCATTCCATCATACAAGTGTTTATGCAAATGTAGCACCATGGTACGCGGTCCACCCTCCCTTGCCACAAACAATAGATTGTAGCTTTGAAAGCCTAGCACTATCTAGTCGCTAAAGTGTTATAAAACGACTTACAATTATCTGTGCCTAGTATTTACGAATGGTCACCAAGTTGCACTTTGAAATGGTAACAATTTCATTGTGGCTATATGCCCGGCAGCCGGGAACGGTCATATTCGAACTTCTTAATGTTCTAGTAGTTTGTGCCGTTTGGCAGCTGTAGTCAGGCTTTCAATTCTCTTTAAGTGTCCGTCTCTATAAAAACCTCTCAGTCGTTTTCGCTTCTAAAATAAATATCTCCCAAACTCTAGCTAATGAAAGACTATATCAAGGTTAAAACTAAAACGGGTTTGGTTTGCTTCAAAATATTTTTATTTTATTTTATTTTATTTTTTGAAATGATTCCGTCTGAGAGCTGGTCAAGAGGTCAAATTTGCATGAAATTATGCACTTTTTTACGGCGCTGTACAAACTTCGTCTCGCATTATCCAGCGAAACTTTTTATATCATGTTGTAGATAAATGTATCTAGTTTGTCTAGAGGTAAAGCGTTATTCAATCGGTCCAGCCGTTTATGAGAAAATTAGTTGATAATTAACCCCACTAAGATCTAACTGAACGGCGGCTCAAAATTACCCAACTTTACTCGATTATTTTGCAAAAGTGGCACCTCGCTGGACTCTCTCATTGACACAATCGGATTGAACATCATTTCATTTACACAAATCTGTAAAAACCCGTGTACGTTTTGGATATTTCAAAAGTTACGACAATTTCAGTTGGTGCATGTTAGACGATTTACGAATATTAATTAGGTGCAATATCTTATCCATATGAAGTTGAAAATAGCTTACCTCCTTTCTAAATCGCTGTATTTGGAAATGTTGACCTGGAATGAAGTCTAGCATGGGTAAAATGGGAAACATGAGCGATTTAGGATAAGCTGTACCTCAGACAATTCGATTCAAAACTGTTGAGACAGTTATGCTTCAAAGGTGCTTATATGACTATTCTCCCATTAAAAACAATGAAAAATTATGTTCACATCAGATATCTCCCCTCCCCTCAATACAATGTTGATTAGACTTTCACGCAAAATCCAAAACACGTGACTATGAATCAACATTGACACAGGGGGGAGGAGGAGAGATCGATTTTCATATAACATAAATACTAAGAAATATTCAGAAATGTCTCAACAAGAAATGCAACGAATTGTCTGAGACGCCAAAATGTGTAATAACTGTGTAGCAACCCCTAAGCATATTTTACAACATATCTAATTCAAATTAATACATTTATGAAATATTTAAACCAGTTTGTGAGAGGATAAAAAGTATTTGGAACCGTTAATCTTCAGAAAACGGCGCTCTTTTGAATGAACGTCATCGCAAATCCGCGCGCACTCAGCCAAGAAAGGCGACCATGACTTACAAGGGCGACATAAGTGCGGAAAACCGCGCTTTAATACGCGTATATTACAAATATTTGCATTGGAAAGTAAAAGACAATCAAGCAAACTTGCAAGTAAGTCGCGCTTCGATCTATAGAATCAAAAACCTTCCTATTTCGAATAGAAAGGCAAGGACGAAGGGCTGGCCGGCTCGGTATTGCACCGCAAAAGGTGATACATGTTTTAAATACACTCGCGACTGTGTCGCTCGCCAAATATCCTAACATCGTTGACTGAAACAATGCCTAGAATAGTGTTGATCTGCTAATTCGGAGTGTTTACTGGAACCTGTTTACTTAGAAGTGCTAATTTAATAAACACATGCATGCTCGCTTCGATCGATCGCCATCTATGCTATATATGTTCATCATTGTTCGAAGCAATGCCTAGTATAGAGAAATACTTTCACTGGTTCTGCTGATTCAAAGTAATCACTTAGAAGTCCTGATTGTGCCTATAATACATGCATTTCAATTGTATATAAACTTATTGTTGGACTTCGTGAAAATAATGAGTTATTGATGTCAGTCAGTATGTACCACGTACGTTTGTTACGCTGATGTATATTAGTCACGCAATGGCGCCAACAGTACATGCTTTAGATTGTGTTTCACTTAGCGCATGCGCAATAACGGTTGACCATCGGTATAAAGGATTTGATCATAAGATATATCTTTATTTACCGTGGTAGACCGTTCAGTGCGCATGCGCTAAGTTCACCTTCAGAACATTAAACAGATCAAAGGGACATCTCTCGTCAGTCGTGTGTTTATATCATGATAGTCTATAGATGTACCAATCGGTTACTTTCTACGCAGAAATATATTCCATAGATACACTATTTTCACAGACAAAAAAGCACCGAATCAACCGCACGCAAGTATGAGTTCCACGGGCAGACACCTATACTCCCCTGGGGGTCTGCGGGTTATATAAGAAATAACAGAACAACAGTTCAGCCCAGTTAACCAGCTTTTTCAGCCGGCGAGAGTAAAGGAGGGATGGCGGATTTACCCACCCACCTCCCCTTGCGACGTTCTCGGCTTCGCTTATCCAGCGCACCTCTACCTTGCACTCCCAAATATTTCCCCCCATGTCTTATATCATACAGTGCAAACAAAAGAGGTGCAGGTTTGGTAGTGAGAATCGGTTACTATTCAATAAAAATCCAAGAAACTCGATTTCCTGTTTTGGTATATTAAAACTGATTTTTCTGGGTGAACAATAAACCCCAGTTTGATGAATGTATCAATGCTATCATGCACATTTCTTTCACAGGCAACATATTCATATCCCATTAGAAAGGAATCATCTATGTGTCCCATGCAAATATGCCCCAATGATCTAATATGACTGTAAACAGGCTTTAATACCTTGGTAAAAATTCTTGGGGCACATGCAAGGCCATTAGACAGACATGTAAATTGGTAATAATTCCCTTCCCATTCAAACTTTAGGAATTTTCTATCTTCCTGTGCCACAGGAATTGAATAATACGCGTCCTTGAGATCAACTGATGCCATAAAGCACTTTGGACGCATAAGTTTGAGGGTTGTTTGGAGTGTATCCATTTTGAAATGGTAGTAAGCTACAAACTCATTTAGGGGTTTGAGATTTAAAATCATTCGATAGCTACCATCTTTCTTAGGCCGCACAAAGATAGTAGAGATAAATTCACCCAATATGGGATTAGACAGTTCAATAACCTTTTTGCCTAAGAGCTTATTGATTTCAGCGTTAATGATTTCCTTTTCCAAGGGAGGAAAATAGATTTGTTTAGGCTTGATGGCCTGTATAGGGCATTCCCCTTCAAACTCAATATGGTAGTGCTTTACTGCATCCAGTATAACAGGGTCATTAGTCAATGACTCCCAATGTATTGCATGATCTCTTACACGACCTGCTGTAACTGAAATCAAGGACCATTTGAGTCAAACTGTCTTTGGTAATAATCATTGTGGTTTGTTCTTTTACCTGTTGCTCTACTGTCCTTTGCGGTTGGATGAAAAGTTTGTCTTCCTCGGGGAGGTTTTCTGTCCCCGTCCGTAACCTATGAAAGGACGTTTATGATCAGATGTGCGGTCGTAAGGCTTGAGGTTTTGGCGCCCAAACTTATGTCTAAATGGTGCCTTGTAGTTGTAAGAGCTTTGATTCTTTGCTTCGGCCATATCTTTCAAATGTTTAGAAAGATCGTCACCAAATAGTTTAGTCGATGGTTTAATATCCTCCTTGCATAATCTCGTGTAGGGAGGGTTGAGGTCAGGCTTTATCAGCTCTCGCCTCTTCATGTTGAGCTTGAAGTTGGCATTACTCAAAAGAGCAATACTATCCATGATCTGATCGAGGATTTGTCGAGTCTTTGGCGTTTTCCCAGCGTGAATATCCTTCACTAGCTGGCCACTCAGACTTGATAAGGCTGATAAGCCTTGGACAAGTGGTTCTTGGACCCGCTGGAAAGCTAGGTCAACGGTTCTGCTTCGCCGTGAAAGCAAATCCCAAATTTCTTCATTCACCGTTGTTGGGACCAAGTATTTGCAGTTCTTTGGAGGCGGATATTTATCTGCTCTCTCTTTCACCGTTTCGGTTGAGAGGCCTCCAATATTCATATCATCTATCAATTTTGCAATCTTCTCTTCAATTGCCGGTGATTTCTGTGTAGATGGTATGAACGCCTGGGTCAGGCTTTCAAGAAGGTCACTCTGCGGCCCCGAGTCGGGACACGTGTCAGCAGAGCTGTCAGAACTCTTTCCTGTTTTCTCTGCGCTCGAGTCGAGCGTTTCGTCAATAACAGCATGTATATCTATCCCCACAATGTTGTGGTTCTCTTCATCTTCCTCCGCTAGGCTGATTCAGCTCGAAGGAAGATATCTTCTTTTAGGCTTTGAAAAGCTGCGGCTTGTGTCTCCGAAGCCTTTGCAAGTTGAGCCAACGTGGCGTTGAGTCCTTGCAGAACTCCTGCCATGTTCACACTAGAATCGATCCCAACGTCGATTTCTTCCGGGTTATTCGTTTCTCCCATCGATAGAGACATGTCCAAAGATGTTATCTTCCGACTGTTTAGATTTATCAGAGGAAAAACAAAGGAATTCCGCGAAAAAAGTCACTATTATATTGTGACCAGTTAAATTAGTGCAACTGACTTTCGCGCGCGAAAAGCACTGACTATGCGCATGCGTCGAGCTATCTCATGGGATCCCTGGTGCAGTTGATGACGAGATAGAATTCATTTGGGAAATTATGAACAATATTTATAGAAATAACTTCTTCATTCAATTTTTTTGTTTGGAAATCTTTTGTCTTTACACTTTGCGTATTGAAAGAACTAAGTAGTCCCCCAAATCGTATGTTTTTAGATTTTTGATTTTTTGAAGATAAGTATTAGATATATTAATCAAAAATATAGGCAGATTCCTATTACGTCATAATGACGTCCCCAATATTTTAAAATATCCCTAATAAAGATCGTGGACCAAAATTTTCAGCTTCGTCCATTACAAACATCTCTTATTAGCCATAAATGATTGTGAGAACATCATTTCATCGATTTCCGTTGCTCCGTAAAGCTTTATTGCTATTTAGGTGACGTCATTTCTATGACGTCATCACAAAAATGAAAATCCTTTATAAATCAGCCATAAATTATTGCATCGAGATAAAAGTGGCACCAAATTTCAGAGAATGTTATTCTCTTTCAAAATATCTACTTTTCGGGATGTTTTAAAGTGATCTCGGTTTTTCCGAGAAATGTAACAATTCGTTATGACGTCACAATTACGTCAGTGGTAACTTTTAGCAAACTAAAATAAAGCGCTACATGTAGTAAGTAACCTGCGAAAATTGCATCCCAATTGATGTGAAATTGTTGAAAATACGAAGGTTATTGCAAAAGAGGCACATTAACATTGCCGATTTTGTGGTCATTTATGCCCGACGTGATAACATTTACTAAAGCTATCCTCTATTCAAATAGTCATGCTATGATTGATTGTTGTAAGTCTACCTACCTACAGGGCCATACATATTGGCTATTAGACCATTAGGCAATGTTATTGATTGGAACTTTAGAGCATGTATTCGCTTGTGCCCATTATATACAATTCTTTGAAATTGTCCAGGACGGCATATATATTGGTCGTACAGTTCCATCGATTAAACCTATGCAATTATCAAGTGCAGCTCCCTTGTTGTAGATTGTATCTGCATATACCTGAAGACTACTGAGCTTGATTTAGAATGTTATTATTCCATTCAGTTATTCTGTGACCATGCAAATCATAAATGTACTCCATAACGATGTTACTAAACATACTAAGAACAGGAACTGGTCGTCCAAACCGAGGAATTAGGTCAGAATATCGACAAGGGTAGGAAAACTCCTTAGAAGTAAACACAGCCCTTCAATTCCATCACAGACAGATCCTTGATCACACCGAAAACTATCAGGAATATCCATTTCTTCGGCTAGGTGGTAGATATCTCTTTTCCTGAAGCGAAATAGTTCTGCTTGGCATTCTGCATCTTCAATGTCGTCTAAACTAAATCTACCATATTCTTCATAAGAAAAATCAGGATTTTTGGATTGATTGGCTTCATAAAGCAGACAAAATTCTTCATCATCTATAACATCATTCACATAGTTTTCTACAAGAGCAGCTCTTACTTGTTTTAAGCTCATAATTACATTCAACAAAGAGTAAAATTTCTAATGAAGTAAGACATGTTTAAAACAATGAAATATTTTTACTTCAATGCATTCAAATCACTTACAAGGCGCTGATGTTTGCTCACATCATAAACACGACATCTTCTTGCTCAAAAACAATATGTGAAAATAGGGAAGTTCATTCTTAATTTTATGTTATTTAAGAAATTATTATTATATAATTTTATTATTATTATTATTATTAAATTCGAAATCGATTCAAGAATTGTAATTGTAATTGTAATTGTAATTTTAAAAGGTATTTCAATCGAATAAACTAGCTCATCCTCCGTCGTCCTCAATGGCCGCCATCTTAATCATTTTGGCGTACAGCGCGACGGCACCCTCTCCCCAGTCCTACTCTGGTTGCTTTCACCCCGTCGTCCTCGCTTCTAATGGATTAGTCACTCAACCAAAGCATTTGAGTTTGTGTAACGGTCAATGCCACGTGATGGGCCTACTCAACCTACATGTTGGCTTCGTAACCATTATTTTCTCTATGCTTTACTCCACCATGCCCGACTGAATTCGTAAGACAAATAATCTGCATTATTATTATTATTATTATTATTATTATTATTATTATTATTATTATTATTATTATTATTATTATTATTATTATTATTATTATTATTATTATTATTATTATTATTATTATTATAATTATTATTATTATTATTATTATTATTATTATTATTATTATTATTATTATTATTATTATGTGCACTTTAAATTTTACTTAATTAAAATTATAATGGAAAAAGAGAGGGAAAAACAAAGAAAGTATGTATAGGTTCAGTGCAGGGGAGTTGTAGCAACTGAAAGTTTTCTGAGCCAACTCCCCGGTTAAATTAAATATGGCCGGCGAGAATACAGTGCTAAATAGTCAAACATGCAAAAATGCATATAAGTAGATAAATACAAAAAAGATAAAGATAGACCGGCACGCGAGAGGGCATGGTCGTCCATGCCAAAATGAAGGGAGAAAATGCTCAAGTACTTGTAAGTATATATTCGCCGAAAGCTAGTGCTCGTTATTGCTCACAATGTAATAGCAGATTGTGAAAATCAACAGAAATTCTAGCGCTTTTGCACGCCATCAACAAGCTGTAGCTGAAATCATGAGTCAAGGTGCGAAGGCATAGTGTTATAACCACTGTCGAAATAACATGCATATCTAAAAATAATTTATATGATTTCAGGACTTTGTGACTACTTTGACTCCTGAAAAGAAATAGTATCTGCTGATAAGACTGTTTAGCCAAGGAAAAGGAAGTCTAGAATTTCACAGGAACCCCAACCAACCAACACAGGAACCTCAACCAACACAGGAACCCCAACCAACACAGGAACCCCAACCAACACAGGAACCCCAACCAACACAGGAACCCCAAGCAACACAGGAACCCCAACCAACACAGGAACCCCAACCAACGTGCTTGACGATTGAATGCATATATTGAAAACAATTTTGAAATCCACTGATTACTGAAGCTATTTTTAATTAAAATTAAAGTCTTCTGAAGTGAAATAAAACTAATCTTGAACTGAACTTTAACTATGATTAATGCATTCACTTGAACGTTAGCATGACTAAAGGGCCGGACACACGGTGCAACATTGCGCGCAACATTGCACGCAACACGTAATATTGCAGCGTGTGTCCACCTCTGCAACATGTTGCGCGCAATGTTGCAGAAGTAGAATCGAGTCCTACTTCTGCAACATTGCGAGCAACAAATTACGTCGTATTAGCGCGCGCTAGTCAATTGCGCGCAACATGTTGCAGAGGTGGATACACGCAATGTTGCACCGTGTGTCCGGCCCTTAATGATATCTGGTATACTCAGGATTTTCGCATGACCTAGTGCCAGTACCGGTCAGCGGTACTTAATATTGTCATGCGTGACGAGCCTCTCTCTCGTCGGCCATCTTTGTCCACGTTGTTGTTGTTTTAGTTCCCTTAGCTTAGTTCGATAATAAAGTCATTTGTTACGTGTGTTGGGCCTCCCTTCTTGACTAACTGGTGTAGAGTATCAGTTGTTATCATAAAATTACAAGAATTGGTTATAAGATCACTCTCTAAGGTCGTCATATCATGGATGACTGACGCCGTTTGGACTTCATTTTCCGGAGTTATCTGACAATCAGTATTGGTTCCTTAGTTGTATCAGGCGGTGACATTTGGCTATTTCTAATACTGACCGGGTTAATATTATCAACTATGTTAGGGAAAATAAGTTCACACTGTTCATACCGAGGCTAAAACACGTTTTAAAGTGGTTTAACTGAACATGTTTAGAAAATTATCTACAGACGCCACGCAACATTTGGCACAAAACTGCTGGTAAACTGTCCTTTGTGTTGCGTAGTATAAATACCAGATAGTTTGTAATTGATTCTAGTGAAATTAGATGCTCTCAGATTATAGAAGCTAGAAAAACCCAGTTCAACTAAAGAAGTTTTTGTGTGAATTAGTATTGACATGTGACTAGATTCTTGCGTGTTAGTTTGATTGGCTATGAAGATTCTGCTGGGCGTAATTTGATGGGCGGTTAGGAAATATATATACACCTATTCCAAAAATCGTTGTCCCCGCGAAAAGCAACAAGCGAGAAGCTGACGACCGCAAAGGGCATTGGGACTTTCTCCTTATTCATTTATTCATCTGTAGACATTTTCACAACATGCATTTTCAAAAGGTCGAATAGTTCCAAATCATTGCTATTCAACGCTCGTAGGGATAACTTCTCAAGTACCACGGATAAATAAATGAATTAGGAGATTCCCAAAGTCCTTTGCGATCGTCAGGTTCTTGCTTGTGTTGCTTTCGGCCCGGACAACGATATTTGGAATAGGTGTATATATGACTGTCTTGGAATTCGCGGTCTTATCTAAAAGACGCTGCACGACAATTTCTATTTTTACAACATTTGTCAAATTTAGTAGGGACCTTACGCACGAGAAAATTCTAGGACGGGAACGTGAGGACGACAGCGCGCGCATTGATGAATAACGGTTCAGAACGACCGTTGACGTCCGTAACGGCAATTTACGACGTGAAAACAGGTGAAATGCCGTCATAGATTGCCGTCATGGACGTCAATGGAAACTGAACCATGTTCGATTTGCTAAAGTGATGTCCTAGTCGTCGGTAGTTAGAGCACACAATGTGTGCTGAAGTTGTACGATTCGATCTCCCGAAATCGTATCGAGTATTGAACATAGTGAATTCTTGTACTGGCTATGCTATGCTCGGCCGTTACAAGTGCGAGGTACCATTAATTGACCTTAGAGTCGTTTTCTTATGAGTGGGAAACCTACGGTACGGAGTTACGGTTACGGTACGGAATCGAACACATTGTATTCAACCAATCACAGCGCGCGAAATCATTTCACAACCAATCACAATGCTTGGATACCGCACGATGATGGCGCGATACCGTCACGGTACGGCACGAGCCGTACCGTAACTACTTCCCACTCATACGAAAACGACTCTAATTCTTCTCTAGTAACGCGCCTTAGGTCATTGTTTTGTGAATCTTCTCATCGTGATTGTCGTTCTCTTTGAGAGGTTTGTTCACGAGGGTTATCAAATGCAGCAACTTTTGGCTTGGCGCGCAAGTACATTTTGGTATTTTAAATTGTGTGGTGACCTGAGAATGTACGTTGTAACGCTACGACATCGGTTACCGTCAATAACTGTTGCATCGCGTAAAATAGCCCAAGAAATCAGCATAGTTTTCAGCTTGTTCTAAAGTTTTAGGTTGTTGCAAAACGACGTAATTAGTATAATTACGTAACTCTGGTTGTCATCCTTGTACAAAAGAGTGTAGCTGCTCAGCATGTGGAATGAGTATACGCTGACAGCGTTTTCTAATATCTAGTGTGTAGTCAGAAAGAGACTCACTGGAACCATGCAGCTATCGGTTGTAGATTAAAAACATACTCTAAATGTTTAAATCAAACCTTCTAAGTTGGTAAACTGTCATTCATCAATTGTTGAATACTAAATTAAAGCGCTAACCGTTAATGACAGCGGGAAAGCCTTTGGTACAGAGATTCGCTTTGACGAAAATTAAACTCGGAAAATCGCCGGTCTGTCTTAAGAATTCAATCGGGCATGGCGGGGTAAAGCATAGAAGCTCACAGAGAAAAGAATGGTTATGAAGCCCGGCAAACTTCAAAGGGCCTGACAAAGAAGTGGATGTTGAGTAGGCCCATAGCATCACGTGGCATTGACCGTTACATAAACTCAAATGCTATGGTTGAGTGACTAATCCATTGGTTTTTATTGGCTAAACTTCTGATATTTGCAACAACAAAAAATTTGTTTGTGCGCGGTCACGGTTGAAAAAAATTCCTTGTAGTAGAACAATGATGTTAGCTGGGTTTCGTTACCTTTTATTGATATGGCTCAATAACAGTACCCTGTAGAACAATGATGTTTACTGGGTTTCATTACCTTTTATTGATATGGCTCAATAACAGTACCCTGTAGAACAATGATGTTTACTGGGTTTCATTACCTTTAATTGATATGGCTCAATAACAGTACCCTGTAGAACAATGATGTTAGCTGGGTTTCATTACCTTTTATTGATATGGCTCAATAACAGTACCCTGTAGAACAATGATGTTAGCTGGGTTTCATTACCTTTTATTGATATGGCTCAATAACAGACGACCTCTAGCTAGCATCCTGGCTTGAATGATTGATCGTTTCTTTTCGGCTTGCGTGAAATGAAAACAAAATTTACTCAAGTAGGGCTTGTATTTTTCTTTTTATTCTGCAATGGCATCTCGTTAACAGTTTCAAATTTGGAAGATTATTTTACTGATTGACTTATTTATTTTATATTTCTATCCTTAACCTTAATTGACTAATGCAAATACATCAACAATCTTGTCTTGCAATACTTCAACGTTTGGTCATTTACTATTAGTTATAGTTCTCCTTTATTGTGATTATTTATTTCATTTATTCTTAAGCTTTTCATCGATGAGATTGCCTTGACTGGTTTACTATGCCAGCTATGCCTGTATGCCATTAGTCATCCAACTGGGCTGCAAGTATGGGTAGGTCAGGTGACCTTGCTGCAACCTGGCCTTGTTCCTATCAGCCAATTTCGGTTCGACGTCGATTTCCAGCTGGTGTTTATAGTACTTCACGACGTCTTTTGCTTTGTTGTGTTTCAACTTGGAGCCATAATCAAACAGTCGATCAAAGCGATATGAAGAAAGGCTCAAGGTAAGAAACAGTTGCTCCTGTGAAGGTTAACATTAAAAAAGTTTATAATATAGCACATCACACAGAATTACCCATACAAATCGGTCATATCCTTTAAATACGTTGCATTTGAAGGAGCGATAAACTATCCTTATTTAAATCTCAGAGTTTTCCCCTAAAGTAGAAAATCTTTTCCCCTAAAGTAGAAAATCTATCGAAAATTTGGTAGGAAAATCTTTTATTAGGGGCTTATAGTGAAATTCGCGGGTTATTCTCTTAACTGGAACCTAGTTCCCGCCCGGCCAAACGCTCGCTCCAATGTCATAAATTCCCCTTTCTTCGCGGCTTATTTTGTCCGTGGTAAAAAAGAAAGTGGTGCTTAAATTTATGTAGCTATAGCAATGGAGGCTAGGCTGCAAGGTCAGAAGAAAATGGTAGCCGATGGAAGTGTTTTGAAGCTAAAAATCGCCTCGTAATTTGACATTTTCGACTGCTTCGCTTCGTTGGTATAAAACAGAACTTCAAGAAAAGTCGCTAGTGAACATTGGTATGGAAGAAAGCTTGATATTGGAAACAATCGAGCAATGTCGGGGCACCAAAATTCAAGTGCCACAATTATTGTATTACGCAAGGCTGAGCAACAGGAATCGATCAAACTGCTGGCATGATGAAATCCCATACATTCGAACACTACGGAGACCTGACATTCACCCTGAAAAAGTCGCTAGAGGACGAAAGGATATTTACAATTGATAACTTGGCAAGTAAACTTCAGTCGCAAGTATTTTGTATTCCGTTGTTTCAATTTATCGTAAATCACTGATTCATTTGCAAATGACAGCCTAAACATTGACTTTCTTCGATTTTACTGTAAATTTTACGAAGGTCGAGTGGCCGAGTGCCGTAATGGGAATGGGTCGACTAGCATATAATTAGGATAAAGTCCCGGATGTGACACAAATTTCTGTGCGATGAATGATATAACGCGCGCTCTGATTGGCTAGAGTTCTATGAACTATTTCCCCATAGTCTATATCGCTAGTCCGCCATCTTTAATTGACCGCAATGTATTCTGGGACAGTTACCTCAAATTTCAAGGTGAACATGAAAGCTCGAACGTGGAACGTGAGATTGTCACGGTTGGTTGTTCTTTTGTGCTTTTGTTCGCCTTTTTTGCATTTTCTGAAATGGTCCATCGTTGTGAGGTATATGGCTGCGACAACCACCATTTATATCCAGAAAAGTAAGTGCCAGTGATACGTTCTTTACGAGTTTTGTTGTATATTTGCAGCAGTTTGTGCATACAAAATGGCGGGAATGAATCAGCCGGTACCTTTTTCTTTAAAAAGTATAGCATTAGCTGTAAAATCATTGTTTTTATATACAAATGATCTACTGTATTTTTCGTTTTAAGAGGATATTTATTTCAACATCGCGTAATATCCGCCAAAAGCGCCAAAAACGAGCGCTTTTGAACAGTTTGAATTTGGATTTTCGCTTTACACTCTAATTTTATTTTAACCAAGCACAAACTATTAAAAACAAAGTAAATTGTCTACCTAAAGCTGTTTTAGCGTTGTACAAAGCCATTTTCCTGCTTTTTGTTTGAAATTTGAGGTAATTCAGGGGAAAACATCAGCAGCAATAGTAAATATACAGATCTAGCCCATGTGGACAGTTTTCAAATCAAATTTTCACTTTGGATTAACACTCTAATTTCACTTTTGCCCTTCAAAAACCATCACAAATAACTTGAACTCTTTGCTAAAGCAGTTTTAGCCTTGTACAAAACGTATTCTCCATGCTATTGGTTTTTGGCGCTCAATACGCGCGTTCGTAAAAAATCTCCTCTTAAAGCAATAACAAAAGAAACAAAAGTGCATATAATTTTTTTTTGGATTTCTTTGTTTCCTTTCATTCTAGACAATACATAGCTCCACACGTTAGGGAACACATGGGACCCACAGACAGAGTAAAGTTCTACAGCTGTAAAGAGAAGCACTACAACCTTTGGACTCGATTGATTAAAAGAAAAAAATTCAAAGTGAAAAAGGGATCTGTCGTTTGTAGTAATCACTTTGAATATGGACAGCCACGGGAACAATCTCCACATCCTACAAAATATATGACTGGATATAAAGAGGCCACACCCAGAAGGAAAATTGTCAAACATCCCCTTCCTACTAAGCGCAGATGCGTTGAAACAAGCGTTGAAATCGGTACTACATCTACTATGGATCAAGAGATGGCATCTAATTATAACCAAATGCAATGCGATCATGATTACAGTATCTCATTGAACAATGACAGTTGTGCAAGGTTGTGTCAGTACTTGAGCCCATGTGAAAAGTGTGAAGCCCTTGTTACCTCCAAAAGAAACTCCTAGAACTTGAGCAGGTGATTAAA
The DNA here is from genome assembly GCA_033675265.1 of Actinostola sp. cb2023. Lineage (NCBI taxonomy): Eukaryota > Metazoa > Cnidaria > Anthozoa > Actiniaria > Actinostolidae > Actinostola > Actinostola sp. cb2023. Next base: position 5,121 of record JAUJYZ010000530.1, on the reverse strand, counting down.
GTCGTTGTAGTGGCATCTTTTGTATTAGTTTTAAACTCATTTAGTTATCATACTTTTGTTTTGTTTTTTTTAACAGCAAAATCAGGTCAGGGTTTAGGGGGGGGGGTCGGGCATTGGTAGGGGGGTCAGGGTTTGGGGGGGACTCCCATATAAAAGCATTGTCTTGTCTTTTAGGGTTTGAAATTGGTAATTTGGTTTTTTAGACAAATGGTTTTTTAGACAAATGGTGACATTGTATTGGCAGATAAAGGCTTCAAAGACACATCTGACTTTCTAATTAGAGGTACAAAGCTTGTAATCCCAGAATTTGCAAAAAAGGTGTAGCATTCACTGAAGAGCAAAATCTATACAATACAAGAGTTTCATGATCAAATGCAAGGATTCACATCGAAAGAGTAATTGGCAGACTTAAAGAGTTCAGAATATTGAGAGGTGACTTTCCCCTCCACCGTCATGACCTTATTGATCATATATTTCATGTAGTTTGCATAATAGTTAATACTAGTTAATCTGCAAGGTATACTGGTACCTCTCAAGTGAATACATGTATTGTATATAGTATGTACATGTATCACAAAACAATGAGTACTATGAAATCTGAATTAAACAGGTTACATTTAGATATAGTTTGTTGTTGTTCCTTTTTGTTTTATTTGTGTGTTTTTTTTCTTCTACTTTTACACTATTTTACTACATGTGTCAATTTTTTTAATTGATGAAAATAAATAAGGGCATTTTTCATGTACGTCATGTTTTCTCATCCACAGCAACACATTCATTAAATTTTACTCTTCTCCAATTACAATTTTGTCAATGATGCTATGAGGAATGTTTCGTTTTCTTAAAAAACTATGAAGATTGTCCAGCTGAATTTGGTGGTAAACTGTCCGCGGAGGCGTCGCCATCGTATCTTGGATTTACCTTGTTTACAATTTATATATCCCAAAATGCATTGCAGGACTAACTATACCGGGCGGTCGTGATATAGACTATGGGCTGCACGCTCTCGTCAACTTCCCACTGGCCTCGTCTGATCGCGCGCGCGTTGTTCGAAATAACGCGCGTGCTCATTGGCTAAAATTGCTATGAACTATTTCCCCCATGGGCTTCACGCTCTCTGGATGCCATATTATAAATCAATTAGTCAACGAGCGTCCATGCGCCCATTGCGTTATAGACGCACGAGAGAAAATATAGAGAACTCTTTAACAAGCTAGAGTTGCACTCGGCTACGCCTCTTGCCGCTCTTCCGCTTGTTAAGAGTTCTTTATATTTTCTCTCGTGCGTCTACAACGCAATGGGCGCATGGACGCTCGTTGACTAATTGATAAATAATTAACGGCACATTAACATATGTAATGTAACTCTTCCCACACTCCTTACCGCTGATGTCTTTCGATTATTCAACTTCGCTGCAGTGAACTTGTCGTTAGGCACGCCTTCGATGTCGTAGAGTTTGGATGACATGTTGGGCACGTACGTAGCATAGTCCGCCAAAGGGTAGTTGATTGCAGAGTGCTGGCCCGTCATCAACCAAAGAAGGCTAGTTAAGGTTTGAATCAAACTGGCTTTACTACTGAACTTAGCAGGGAATCCGCGAAGCTGTCAAATAAAAACGAGGGTATCAGTATGAATGATAAAGTTATATTTGTTCAATGGCTATCAAGTTCTATTCTCATATGTAGTCAAGTCCTCAAAATGTTAGGAGTACCGCTCCAAACAAATGGGTTGCCTGTGAAGAATTCGAATGAAGGCTGAATGAAGAGAATTGTGTCGTGTAAGCAGACAGCAGCGGGTCGAATTTCTTGGCCCGCCTGATGTAAGAGTGCCGCCGTTGCCCAAATCGCTTGTCGTGTAAACCGGCCTTTAGTCTATACTATCTATTTCACGGGTTTATTGCAATCACTTTAATCATCCTGCATAATCCGGTATCACTTCTGTCCTGCATTATTATTAGTTGATATTGCTGTCTGTTCAATTGGTTTTGATGAGGGTCAATATTTAGTATATTAAAATAATAAAAGCATTTTATAATATTTATACACGATGTAACTATTACATATCCAGACATGGAGATACGTCTCAGTTGTTGCATAAGAGCAGGGTTTCTCTCACCTGTCCATCACCAGCTTTTGATACTTCTTTTGCAAACTTTTGCACTTCGACATCTTTGACGACGTGATCGTCCGAAGCATAAAAACTACAATACAAATACTTCACATGTCAATCATCTGAATACGAAAAAATTTGGGTTTTACAGCCATAATTAGCATTCATTTCCTTATTTGGTCACTAATATCCATATTTGGTAGTTGGTTAATCATAAATTGCAGTATTTACCTATTGATGTAGTCTGTCACCATTTTGTGGAGGACGTCGAAAATAACCAGACCATCATCTCTATACGGGTAATAAGGCAGGAGTTTCGTGTCGTCAACCCCTCTTCTCTGCGGATGTACAAAATATGAAATATGTAACACTAGAGTGATTCCAATAAACCTGGGCATTACTAATTACACTAATACACACTATTAGACACTCACTCTTTTGTGTTTCTTTTGTTTCTTTGCATCTATTAAACACTGACAGCTAATTAGTAGTGCCCAGGTTTATTGGAATCACTCTATAGAACACCTTCTATTTTAAGTCGTGATTTTCTAAAGCTGAAAAATGATTTTTGTTTTACAAAATTTTGACGGAATCTCGTCAATATGTCTCGTTGACATAACATTTACTGAGCTGGCATAATTGTTCTAAATGTCATTTTAATTATTAAAATAATTCATGAGCCATTAGGCCAATGGGAGCTGTCCATTTGGTCAGGAGCATGGATCTATATAGCCCGATGCAGACACTGATGAATAAAACATCAGTGCCTGTTACACGGTTATAAATGAATAACTAAAACTGCATTCTCTGATGTTTTATTTATCAGTTCTTTATCAGTGATAAAGACTGATTGCCTGTAACACTGGTCATGCAAAGGTCTTTTAAAATTAGTGTCGGAACATTGATCTTTGCATAGCACCGACAGAAAGTTTCGAAAAACCTCTCTCGAATATGGGATGTGTTTTTTGGGATGTCCTACGCATGACATTGATCTCACAAGTACCTTCACAAGAAAGTTTTGTAATTTTCTTGCGTTAACGTTATTTGCTGGGAAATTATTAAATCATGTATTACTATTTCAGTCAGATAAATGTAAGTTGGGTTGGAGTTTTAGAAACCTTTTACAGAATTCGTGTTCGTTCTGTACGTACATGTATCGGATCTACCGCCGATATAATACATGTACGTACAGAACGACCACTCATTCTGTAAACACTACTTACACTGCTTAACGCTGTTGTCTGTATCTTAGAGATGAAAAAGCATCATGAATGCTATTATATTCTATAGTATTATTTTTGGTTAGTTTTACCTTTAAATTGTTTCTCAGGTCAAAATCGTTAAAGTCTATGTATTGAGCTGCCTGCTGTGTCAAGTAGTGAGAACCCTGGTTACCGAAGGCCAATATCTTGTGCACAGATTGTTCTTCATCTAAAAGCACAGGTCCCCCTATTGTATTGGCCGTGAATATACCTCGACAATGGAATCTCATGATATCGTACAACGGGTGTTGATCAGAAAGCTGCCTCTCAATACTCAAACACACTGGTTCGGCGGTGAAGTGCACTTTATCAAGATGCTCAACAATCTGGCTACACCCAAAGTCGGTGGATTGCATGTTGAGTTTAGCAAGCATCCAATTATCGCCATCTTGTGGAGTGAAGACTTGAGCATCTAAGTGAAGATCAGAAATGAAGCTTGTGAATTAGAAAGATCTTCATATACGTTTACAGTTATGATATTTGCGCATTTATGAAGACAGCTGAATTCGGAAGGAATATATTAATCCGTGGAATTAAAGTATTTCTGCTAAAGTAAACTGATAGCTATCGCACTCCAACAGTAATCTCTTTAAGTCAATTATATGACGATCCACAAATTTAATTGCGGATCGACAAAACAAAGAAAAGAAAAAAGAAAATAGCAAAACCACCATTGCATTATAGAATTTCCACAACACTTCACACAACATTCATTGAGTTTCGTACCTGTCTTAGCATCCATCTGAATAGCAACAGGTGTTAAACGAGCAACGTTGTCGACGCGCTTTGACGTCGTCATCGGTGATGTCCTTCATTGTTGGTACGTCGTTGCATAGTGGATGATAAAGGACGTACAGTTTTCCTTGTTCGATGGCCTGCAAGTTTTAAAGGAGAAATACCGAAAATAATTACATGACGATTATGCGGAAGTAATGAAAACATTAATTAATTAATAATGCATGTTTTATATTTAGAAGACAACCGCCAGGGGAGGGGAGAGGGTAATTAAAGTGTCAGCATCAGCCAAAACAACGACTCATCCCGACACACACCGGCTATTCCTAATATGTTCCTTATGTAGTTTTCCCAAAAGTCTTACCGTTCTTAGAGATGTTTCGTCTGTGATACCTCCCACTACTCGATCCACAGCCTCCACAAAGTTAAATGTTGGGTTCAACAATTGTTTTAGTTTGTCGTAGTGCATTCCAACTGAAAAACATGAACACAATCATAGCGATAAGTTTGACCATAATCCTTTGCGAAACGAAAGGATTGTGGTACGTACAATGTATTGGTCCATTTCTGTAGATTGGATTGGGATCTTTCGTTAGAAACCAATATAAATGTCTCACTAGTGCCGTGGTAGACATACTAGGTTGAGTCTACGGGTACTAGTAAGTCTCCCTAGTCTCTCACTACCACAGGAACTCCAATTGATTATTTTCCTTTGCAGGTAACCCAAATTCCTTTCAAATATTAATTACAGAAACAAGTACGTATCAAATGTTCCCTTTTGACCCTGGAGGAATATTTAACGTTCTTTAGCGAGTGCATACCTGAGTTAGAGAGTGTTATTTTCTGTATTGTCATTGGATTTATTCCAGCCAATCGCTGCTCAGCGAAGAATTGATCTGAAATCCACTTAGTCTTATTAGATTGGAATAGTTCAGTACTTGATGGATATTTCATGTACCCCTGCAACAGAAGAAACCAACACGATAAGACACGATTTGGTGAGTCTGGTCGCACA